>JAREIK010000253.1:1168050-1306457 GCA_029783825.1 Sapria himalayana | reverse complement strand
TATCTGTATGTATGTCTTTGTGTCTATTTCTCTATATGAAAATTTGTCTATCTACCTATATGTCTATCTATTTTTCTATCTATCTATCTAATTATCTATCTAACTATCTATTTATCTATTATGTATGTCTATGTAATTAACTATCTATCTATCTATTTAATTTTTTATTAACCTATTTATCTGGTTTATTTCTATCCATCAATTTATTTATTTGACTATTTGTCAATCTTTCAACCTTTCTATCTGTCTATCTATTTATCTATCTATCCTTATATTTGTCTATATATCTATCTATCTATGTGTATATATGTCTATCTATCTATCTAGCTATCTATATATCTATATGTCTATCAATCTTTCTATCTTTCTATCATTCTATCATTCTATCATTCTATCTATCTTTCTAACTATCTATCTATTTATCTACTTGACTATCTATCTAACTATCTATCTTTTTATCTCTTCAATTCTCTATCTATTTATCTATCTATATATCTAGCTGTCTATATGTCAATCCATCTATATGTCTATCTGCCTATCTAACTATATTGTATATCTTTCTATATATGTCTATCTGTCAATCTATCAATGTATAATTCAATCAATCAGAAAATCTATTTATTATTCTATCTGTATATCTATATATATATATTTTTACTTGTCTATCTATCTATTTGTATAGTTGTCTACTATTTTATCTTTCTATCTATCTATTTGTCTTTCTATCTATCTATCTATCTAAATCTCTATCTATCCATCTATTTGTCTACATGTCTATATGCCTTTCTGTTTATTTTGTCTATTTGTCTATCTGGCTATCAGTCTATATATCTATCTTTCTATCTATTGATTTAACTATCTTTCTAACAACCAATTTATCTATCTACTTATTTATCAATTTGTCTATCTTTCTAGCTATAAATCTGTATATTTGATTATGTTTTAATCTATCTATCTATCTATATGTATATCTATCTATCTTTCAATAAGTCTATATATCTATCTATTTGTTATAGCGAGTCTACCTATCTATCTTGTTCATCTATCTATCTATTTTTTTTATTTATCCTCTCAACTATCTATATGTCCTATCTAATCTATCTATCTCACTATCCTGTCTATCACTTGTTATCTATCTTGTCCTCTTTATTTGTCTATTTGCTTATTTGTTTAGTTTGTCAATTTGTGTATCTGGTTATCTATCTATCTATCTATTTGTCTATCTATCCTATTTTTCAGTGTCTTATCAGTCTATCTTGGGTTGTGCCCATGCCCATGCCGTGGCTATCCACGGCACCAACCATTCCATGCCATGCCGAGGCCAACCGGGCTTCATGCTGTGCCTGGCATGAAACGGTTTCATCACCCTTTGGAACGGTACCTCGGCATGACTCAAGATGCACCATTAGAAATGATTTTCCACGTTAGATGCATGTGTCAGGTAATTAACCTGATTGTACAAGCGGGTATGAAGGTGTGTTCCCCCACTTTGGATAATATACGTAACTCACTTAAATACATATTGATGCCCCGCAGACAATAGCAGTTTGGTAGTCTCTATTTATCTATGAATCTTAAAAAGAATAAATTCCAATCAAATATGAGACATCGTTGGAATTACACATACATGATATTAGAGTCACGTGTTGGATATGAACACATGATATCCGACTACGTCAATAGTAAGAGTGACAAACTTTTTATTGATTATAGTGACTTGGCAACAAAAATTTCATTTATGAAATTCCTAAATATTTTTTATGACACGAAAAACATGTGTACGTCGGTTTATACTCTCACGACTAACATTGCACTCAGATGCATATGCAACATTAGTAGCATTTTTAGGAAATATCGAGCTGACCCAACACTTAGCCATATGGTTGCAGAGTAGGAAACCAAGTACTTAAAGTACCTGTCCATCATTCCATCTCTTTATTGCCTTGTTGCATGCATGGACCCTAGGTCTAAAGTGGAAGGGGTAGATAATGATTTGACCTACATTTCCTCGTGCATGAAGCTAGAAGTCCAACCTGAAGAATTCATTCACATGAAGTTAACTGACCTTTTAACAATTTCAATATTAGGTATGGTAATAGTAGTAGTGAGACCGTGAGTACATGCATTGAACCATCTTCTAAGATGATGATTTTTTTCATTTAGTTAGCAAGGGGGAAACGATGGGGTGGACCATCGAATAAGAACGAGTTTTCTCGATACTTAGATACTAATTACTATTCATGCCTATCAGATTCTGATACTAAGAATCTTGATATATTACAGTGGTGGAAATCATATGAGTCCACATTTCATGTGCTATCTAGGAAGGCACGGAATCTACTGACTTTTCTAGTGTCGAGCATAGCATCGGAGTCTGCTTTTTTTGTTGCAGTGAATGTGAATTCGTGTAAGAGATCAGGATTACATCTAGATATAATGGAGGACTTAGCATGCTTGAAGGACTATGAGGATTCGAGGTTTAGCATCTTGGATCGTGCTGGGATAAGAACTATAGCCATAGAAAAAGTGAAAAAGTTGATTTCCGATGATGATGATTCATATGATAGTGATTTTTATACTGGGGTTGAAGAAGTTAATGATATGTTGATGGTCGATTAATGAGTTTGCCCGTTGACATGCCACATGCCATTGCCACATGATGCCTCATGGTTGACGATTATGGGATTATGACATGCCGACACCTGACCAAGACACTTATGTTAAATTTATGCTTATGCTTATGAGTTTTGTCTTATGCTTGATTCTAATTTTTGATTTCGATATTTTGTTTTGTATGCTTTATTATTTAGATTATATTTGCGTTGGCTTGGGATTGGGTGATTGAATGTTTTGCTTGCGTTTGGATTTGTAACTTTGTAATTTTTATTAAAGAAATTGTGTTTCATTTATTTTTGTGTTTAAAAATTTCATTAAAAATTCTAAAATTTAATTCTAATAAATTATAATATAAATCTATTAATTTAATTAAACATAATAAAAACAAATAAAAAATTGAACTTTATAATTTTCAACAATTTTCTAGTTACAATTTAAATATTTTTAAACATTATCTAATCTAATTTATATTTTATAATTACATATATTACAAACAAAAAAAATTAACTTTTTTAACCCCAGCCCATACGGGCCTGATTTGGCTCATAAGGGCTGACCCGGCATGGTAAAATATCTGGCCGTGCCACTGGGCTGTGTCAGGCCTGGCCTTAAGAACCCATGTAGGGCAAGGCATGACACTGTATAGTAACCGTGTCGTGCATGGCCTGGGCAGAAGCACGATCGTGGTACCTAAAACCATTCTGGGCCAGCTTGGCATGGCCTATTTGGCACCTCTACTATCAACCTATATGACTATCTATCTATCTATATATCTGTTAATCTTTATATATGTATATTTATCTATTTATCTATCTATCTATCTGTATGTCTGTCTATCTATCGATCTATCTATCTATCGATCTATCAATTTATCTAAGTTATGTTTATCTGTCTATTTATCTATCTATCTATCTATTTATCTATTTATCTATCTTTCTATCTATTTTATTTATATATATCTATTTATCTATCTATGTATCTATCTATCTATGTATGTATCTATATTTCTATCTATTTATCTATCTATCTATCTATCTATAATCAATCAATCAATATGTCTGTCTTTATATCTATCTAGATATCTATCTAACTCTATATATATATATATCTATCTATCTATCTATTTATTTAAATATCTATATATCAATCTAACTATATATCTGAATATTTATATATCTTTCAATTGTTATATCTATCTATCTATCTATTTATCTATATGTCTATCTATCTATCTAACTATCTTTTTGTCTATATATCTATGTATCTATCTGTCTATCTATCTAACTGGATATCATTTTTCTATCTATGTGGTTGTCCATTTATATATTTGTCTTTTTATCTATTTATCTGTTTATCAATCAATCGATCTATCTATATGTTTATCTATCTATCTTTTTATATTTTTAAATATTGATCTATCAATCAATCTGTGTGTCTATCTATCATTTTGTCTATTAATCAATCTATTTATCTATCTATCTTTATATCAATCTATATGTCAATATCTATCTATCAATCTATATATATGTCTGTCTATCTATATATATATTTATATAAATGTATTTCAATCTATCTATCTAATTATTTGTCTATGTAAGTATCTATCAATCTATCTTATTATCTATCTATGTATATGTCTATCTATCTATCTATCTATTTGTGTGTGTATATATATATATATATATATATATATATATATATATATATATATATATATATATATTTATATTTATATTTATATTTATATCTATCTATCTATTTGTGTATATATATATATATATATATATATTTATATTTATATTTATATTTATATCTATCTATCTATTTGTGTATATATATATATATATATATATATATATATATATATATTTATATTTATATCTATCTATCTATCTCTCTATCTATATATCTACCTACATATATACTTATCTATTTATCTATCTATCTAACTATCTATCTATCTTTCTATTTATAAATATATATATATATATCTATATATTTATCCAAATATCTATCTAACTATTTATATATCTATTTATCTATTTGTCTATCAGTCATCTATCTATCCATTTGTCTATCTATTTATCTATCTATCTGTCAATCTGTCTATCTATCTATTAATTTATCTATCTATATGTCTATCTTTCTATCTTTCAATTTATGTTTCTATCTATATGTTTAACTATCTATTTGTCTATCTATTTATATTTCAATCTACCTATTATTCTTTATGTCTTTTTGTCAATTTGTCTATATCTCTATTTGTTTATCTACCTATCTGTCAATTTGTCTATATATCTATCTTTCTATCTATTAATCTATCTATCTATCTGTCTATCTGCCTATTTATCTATGTCGAACTATTTTTCTATCTATCTGTCTATCTATCTATATTTCATTGTATCTATCTATCTATTTGTGTATATGTCTAACTGTCTATCTGTATATATATTTATCTTTCTATATGTCGATGTGTCTATGTGTACATCTATCTATCTATCTATTTATCTTTCTGTCTATCTTCTATCAATCAATTAATCAATCTATCTATATGTCTATCTATCTATTTGTTTATCTATTAATCTATCTTTGTGTGTGTGTGTGTGTATATATATATATATATATCCATCCATCTATCTATTTTATGAACTATCTATCTATATGTTTATCAATCTTTCTACTAATCAGTCTTTATTTCGATCTATCTTTCTTTCTTTCCTTCAATCAATCAATCTATCTATCTATTTGTCTATTAGTCTATTAGTCAAAATATCTAGCTGTATATCTGTCTATTTATCTGTCTATCTGTCTGTCTTTCTATCTATCAATTCGTCTATGTATCTATCTTTTTATCTATCTATCTATCTATCTATTGATCTATCTTTCAATCTATATTTGTGTATATTTATATATTGGTCTATCTATAATTAAATCTATAAGTTTATCTATTTATCTAGCTGCCTATTTATCTAGCTATGTATCTATATATCTATCTATGTTTTTTCATATTTGTCTATATGTTGATCTATCTATTTTTCTATTAGTTTATCTAATTAACTATATATCTTTATATCTATCTATTTATCCATCTATCTCTTTATCTATTTATCAGTCTATTAGTCTATCAGTCAATTTATCTATCTATATATCTGTCAATCTAGGTCTCTATTTGTTTATATATCTATCTATCTAAATATATATTTGTTTATCAATATATTTGTCTATATATATATATATCTTTCTATCTATCAATCTATCTATCCATCATTCTTTCTCCATATCTTTCTATATGTCTATATTTCTATCTATCTATTTGTTTATTTTTATATCTGACTATTTGTCTATCTATCTATCTATCTAAGTTTCTACCTCTCTATATATGAAACTATCTGCCTTTCTATTTATCTATCTATCTTACTTTCTATCTATATGTCTACATGTCTATCAGTCTAAATATCAATATATTAAACTATTTATTTATAAATCTGTCTATCTATGTATCACTTTATCTATATGTCTATCTATCTTTCTATCTATGTATTAGTATTTCAATATATTAGTCTCTTTATCTTCCTATCTATCTATCTTTCAATCTATCTGACTATTAATCTATCTATCATTATATCTATATATCTATTAATATATTTATTTGTATATCTATCTATTGGCATATTTATATATCTATATATTAGTATATTTCTCTATCTCTCTATCTATCCATTCTTGAATCTATCTATTTATTTATCTATTTATCTTTATATCTATTTAACTATATATATATATATATATAAATCTCTATCTGTCTATATATTTATCTATAAATCTATATATTTGTCTATCTAACAATGTCTATCTATCTATCTATCAATATATTTTTCTATTTGTCAATTTTCCTATATGTCTATCTATCAATCTATATATCAATTTGTCTATCTGTCCATCAATGTAAATGTCTATCTATGTATCTGTATATATGTGGATCTGTCTATATATCTGTCAATCAAGCAATCTATTTATATATCTATATCTTTTTATAACTATCTATATCTCTATATATCTTTTTTGTCTATATATTTATATGTCTATATTTCTATCAATCTATTTATCTATAGAAATATATATGTATATCTATCTATTTGTGTACCTATTTATCTATCTATCTAACTATATATCTATCTATCTCTATGCCTATTTAACATTTTATTTATCCATCTATCTATATATCTATCTATATGTCTATATGTCAATTTATCTATCTGTCTACCTTTAAATTTTTCTATCTCTTTATCTATCTATTTTTCTATCTATCTATCTTTCTTTCTTTAAACTATCTGTGTATCTGTATATCCATCTATCTCTGTATCTATTTATTTGTCTTCCTGTCTATCTAACTATCTGACTATCTAAATATCTGACTATATGACTTGTGACTATATATATATCTATCTATCTATCTACCTATCTATTTATCTAACAATCTATCTTTCTATCTATATATTTATCAAACGTGTATATTTTATTAATCTATCTATCTATTATTTTTATATCTATCTAGATTTCTTTCTATCTATCTATCTATCTATATATCTATATATTTGTCTGTCTGTCTATTTATTTGTTTGTATGTTTATTTATCTTTATATCAATCTAGCTTTCAATATTTCTCTCTATATATGCATCTATCTATCTATCTCTTTGTCTATCTATATATCAAGCTATATACCTATCAATATATTTTTCTATCTATATATCTATCTATCTCTCTATCTGGCTATTGATCTATCTATCTGTCTGTCTATTTGTCAATCTGTCAATCTACCTATTTATCTATATGTCTGACTATCTAGTTATCTATCTATCAATCAAAATATCTATCTATCTATCAATCTATCTGTCAATCTATCTATTTATCTTTATATCTTTCTATCTATATATCTATCTCTCTTTCTATCTATCTAATTGTCAATCTATTTATCTATTTAATTGTATATCAATCTATATTTTTGTGTGGCTCTCAATTTATCAATCTATCCGTCTATCTATCTATTTATCTATGTTTATTTCAGTTTATATTCTATATATTTATCTATTTATCTATCTATCTATTTCTATCTATCTATTTATCTACCTACCTATATATCTATCTTTCTATCTGATTGTCTGTCTATTTATATGTATATGTGTTTATCTCTCTATCTGTCTATATGTGTATCTATTCAGTTTTCTTTATTTTTTTTATACATAAATCTTTTTATCTATCTAATTATTTATCTATCTATCAATCTATCTATCTAACTATATATATATATTTGTATGTCTATCTATCTATATAGTTTGTATATATATATATATTTGTTTGTCAATCAATCAATCTATCTATCTATCTATTTGTATATCTATCTATCTAGCTATTAATCTATCTATAAACTTATCTATTTATCTATATATATATATATATATATCTATTTATTTATATCTATCTATCTATATATTTATCAACCTATATACATAACTATCTATCTATCTTCATATTTATGTGTTTATCTGTCTATCTATTTATATATAGTCTATTTAGTTGTCTTTGTTTCTCTATATCTATCTATCTCTCTATCTTACTATCTAGCTATTTGTATGTCTATCTATCTAGATTTAATCTATATATCTATCTGTCTGTCTATATATGTGTCTAACTATCTACTAACTAACTATTTGTCTATCTATCTATATTTCTATTTATCTATCTATTTATCTAGCTATCTACTGATCTACCTATGTATCTATCTTTCTGTCTATTTTTCTATATGATTGTCTATATAATTGCCTATTTATCTAATTATTTATTAATCTATAAATCTATTTGTCTATCTATCATTCTATCGATCTATCTAACTATCTTTATAACCATCTTTCTATCTATATATGTATCTAAATTTTTATAATTCTATCTAACTATTTATCTAATATCTCTCTATCTATCTATCTATTATCTACCTATCTATCTATCTAACTTTCTATCTATCTATCTAATAGCTATCTATCTAATTATCTAAATATCTATCTATCTTTAGATCTATCTATCTATCTCTATGTCTATCAAGTTATCTATCAATCAATCTATCTATCTCTTTGTCTATTTTTATATCTACCTATCTATATTTTTACTTAGCTATCTATCTAAATACCTAGCTATCTATCTATCTATATATCTATAGATCTACCTATATATATATATATCTAATCATCTACAATCTCACAATCTATCTATCTATCTATATTTCTATTTATCTATACATCTATCTAGGTGTCTATCAATTTATTTGTATTTATGTCTATATATATATATATATATATATATATATATATATATATCTCTATCTATTTATCTATCTATTTATATATATATTATCTATCTATCTTTCTTTCTTTCTTTATTTTGAATATCTATCTATCTACATATCTATCTATTTATCTATATATATATATATATATATATATATCTATATGATCTATCTATCTATCTATCTATGTATATATATATATATATATAATTCTATCTATCTTTCAATTTATACATACATACATATATATATATATATATATATATGTATATATTTCTATCTATCTGTCTATTCATCTATCTATCTATCTATATCTATCTACCTATAAACATATCTAGCTATTTATATATCTATCTATATGTCTATCTATCTGTGTATGTATCTATCTGTCTATCTATCTATTATTCTTATTATTTTGTTGTCTTCTTTCTATATACCTATCTCTCTATCTATCTATTTATCTAACTATCTATTTATCTATTTGAATATCAATCTATCTATCTATCTACCTATTTGAATATCAATCTATCTATCTATCTATTTATCAATCTATCTATCTAACTATTATCTATATATCTATTTATCTATCTATCTACAATATATATATATATATATATATTTCTATCCATCTATCAATTTATATGTCTATCAATTAATCTATCTGTCTATCTATGTATCTAGCTATCTATCTATTTATCTAGTTATCTATCTATCTATCTACCTATATATCTATCTACTTATGTACATATTAACCTATCTATATTATCTATCTATTTTTTATATATCTATCTATATCTCTGTCTATATTTTTTTTCTATTTATCTACCAACCTATCTGTCTTTCTATTTGTCTATATGGTTGTCCATCTAGTTGTCTATCTAATATATATATATCAATCTGTCTACCTATGTAATTGTATGTCTATCTAGTTGTCTATATATATTTAAATCTATCTATCTGTCTGTCTATATATATATCTATCTATATATCTATATATCTTTCTTTCTTTCTATCTATTATAAATTTTATCTCTCTTTCATTCTTTCATTATATCAATCTTTAAATATATTTATCTAATTATCAATTTAATTATCTATTTATCCATCTGTCTATCTGTTTGTCTGTGTATCTATCTATCTATTTGTCTTTCTGTCTATCTATCTATCTATTTATATATCTATATGTCTATCTATCTATCAATCTACCTATCTATCTATCATTCTATCAATCAATTTATCTATCAGTCTATCTATCTCACTGTCTCTATTTATATCTATATGTCAATATATTTATCCATCTATGTATCTATCTATCTGTTTATCTATGTGATTGTATGTCCATCTTTTATCTATCTATCTAACTATATATCATTATGTTTATGTATCTAGTTGTCTATATATATATATTTGTGTTTCTCTGTCTATCTTTTAATCTATCTTTCTAATTATCTATCTATCTGTTTTTTTAACTACCTAAATAAATTTAGCGATGAAAAAATCAATTGCTAAAATAAAGATTTTCCTTGCTAAATTAGCTCGGGAATTTCCCGAGCTAATTTAGCAAGAAATTTTTTCATACTAATTTAGCAAGGGAATTTTCCCTTGCTAATTTAGCATAGGATTTTTCCCTAGCTAATTTTCAAAACTATTTTTAGAATATAATTTTATTTAAAATTTTTTATTTAAATAATTTAATATTTTTATATCAAATTGAATACAAAAATGAAACTATAAATAATTTATAATAAACAAAAAAAAAATTCATTTAATAACTTATTCTAATTCAATATTTTATATAATTCAAACAAAAAAATAACAAAATTTTATTACATCTTATTCATCATTGTATCTACCAACAGTGCATAAAGTATAATATATCCATTCATTGACATTGCTTTATCTCCCTCTAATCCTCCGATCACCATATTTCTACCATGACAAAGCTGTCCGAGTATCGGCACGTAATGTCTAGTGAAAAATCTCATCACTTATACAAGCTTTTGTATCAGGAACAATGCGATATCATATATGTAACAAATTTTAACCATTCAAGTCAAATTAAAATAAAAAAAGTTATGTTTTGATAAATATATAATCTTACAGTATATATGTAAATATATACTAGCATTTCACTTATACATATATTATGATAGTATATGTACATAAAAACTACAGTATTATATGTACATATATATATAGTACAATTATACTCAGTATATACGTACATAAAATACTAAAGTATTATATGTACATATATACTGACTTTAATTGTTCGTATATACCGAATTTGTTGCTGTTGCTGTTGCTCCCACTACCACTGTCGCTGCTAATGCCACTATTGATGCCAAAGCTGCTTCTGCCATCGCTGCTGCTACATGCCGCTGCTGCCTTCACTATTGCTGGTGATGCCTCTACTGCCACCATTGCTGCTATTGTCGCTACTACCATTGGCCTCTGTAGCGGTTGATGCCACTACCCCCACTTGCCGGTGCTCCCGCTACATGTCGCAGCTACCATTGCTGCCACTACCGCCATTGCCACCGCTGCCGCCGCTGCCACCACTGATGCCACTGTCGCCGCATATGCCACTACTGCCTATGTCACTGCTGTCGCTGCTTTCAGTACTTGCACTACTACTGTCACTACCGCCACTACCACTGCCACTGCCACCCCTACTACCACAATCACTGCCGCCGCCACCGCCGATGCCGCCGCCGCCACCGCCGATGCCGCCGCTGCCACCGATGCCGCTGTTGCTATTTACTACCATTGCTATTGCTGCTATCGCTGCTACTGCTACTGATAATAGATTTTTACATACCTATAATAGGCTAAAACTCTACCCAAATAATTAGGATACACACAAACATATTCACAGATATATAAAAATAGTTTTTATGGACATGACCAAACACAAATTAAAGTTGATTATCATTCAGCTTCAACAAAAATTTAATTAAATAATTTAATATTTGTATATTAAATTGTATAAAAATAGAAACTATAAATTAAAATTTTTAATTAAACAAAAAAAATTCATTTAATAACTTATTCTAATATAATATTTCAAATAACAAAAACAAAAAAATAACAAAATTATACTACAACTTATTAATCAATGTATCTACAGACTGTGAATAAAGTATAATCTATCCATGCATTAACATTGCTTCCTCTCTCTCTGCTCCTCCGATCACCAACTTTCTGCTGTGAAAAAGCTATCTGAGTCACGGTGCTTCATGTCAGTAGAAAATTTCTTTCACTTATACAAACTTCTTATGGGAAACAATGCGATACCATATCTATAAAAAATTTAAACCACTCAGTCGAATCAAAATAATTTTAAAAAAACTATGTTTTGATAAATATATATTACTATAGTAAATATGTACATATATACTAGCATTTTATTCGTACATATATTACTACAGTATATGTACATATAAACTGTAGTATTATGAGTATATATATACTGACTACATATATACTCATTATATATGTACATAAAATACTACAGTATTATATGTACGTATGTACTATCTATATATATATGTATATACCGCATTTGTTGCCGTTGTTGTTGCTCCCACTATTTCTGCCACTACCACCACCCCTGCCGCTCCCACCGCAGCTACCGCTGTGACCGGTGCTGCTACCGCTGCTGGCAACAGCAATGGCAACGACAACGACAGTGGCTTAGGCAGCGGCACCGGCACCAGCAGCGACATCGACACCGGTAGTGGCACTCGCACCGGCACCGGCAGCATCATCTACAGTAGCTACCGCATTTATATATACTATGTACGTATGCTATATGCTTCCAAACAATAAAGCATAAAAAAGCATACCAATTATATTAAATCACATCAATATGCATAGATAAAAAATCATAAATTCATAAAACAAAATTACTTATTATAATATCTACAATGTTGTAACTATTAGTATCACAAAATTTCAAATATATTTTTCTTTCTTTCTTATTTAATGAAATACAAATTCAGAAATCTCATTAGAAACCTTCCAAATAAACGATAAAACTCAACAAGCAATTCACATTCATTTGTATCATATGTATTAATATTTCAAGAATAAAGAGAATCAAATAAAATATGTTTAAAAATATAGTATATAAATAAATTATGGTTTTCAAGGTTCAAATAACAAACTCACTTACAAGTAATTCTTGAGTAGTCATATATTAATTAATTTTATCATTTTTTTTTCTTCTTTTCTAAAATTATTCATTATTTTCATGACACATCTATAAAAATCACTAGTAAGCTAGACATGACTCTTATTTATAATAAAATAATCATTAGTTCAAGATAAATTCAACCATACTTAAAGATTTATTAATTATAATCTCACCTCATATTAATGATTCGTATCAACCTTTTGAATTCTAGTCATTTATATTGTACACTTCACAAATATCTTTGTATCATTATTCATTATCATGTGAATGCATTTAATAAAAGCTCAATTTTATATGTAAACAATCAATAAAGTGAAGCAAAAAAGAGTGAATATTTTAAGTAATAGTCAAGTGTGTTCTAGAATAAAAATATATATTTAGTGTTGGACATTTTTTTGAAAAAAGTATCCAAAAAAAATATAATATGAAAATATTTAAGAAATGCTATCTAACCTTTTTATATTTCAAAAATAAAAACCCAAATATACTCTTACTCATCTACATCATGTAAAAAACAAAAAATCAAAAAATAAAAATTACAAACATATTAATACATATATATATATACATATATAAATATAAATATAAAAATATATATATATAATATGTTTATACATACAAACATATATACAATATATACATATTTAACATATACATATTAATAAGTTTATACATGTATACAAGATATACATTTACACATTTTAACATATATATTGTGAATGCTTTTGTTTTCAAAAATAGTATAATCAAAAAAACTATTTTTTGACTTTTGTTAAATATTAAAATATATTTACCTAATCAAACTAGTAAATATATTTTTAAAATTATTTTTTAATCACAAGCTTAGGCAACATGAGAAAAAAATTATATATTCATCTATATTTTTAAAAGCACCAAAATATAGATATTTTTCATTTTTGAACATTGATTCTTAATTATTTTCATATTACAACCTTTTTACATAATTTTCCTTATTTTTTTATATATTATTATTTTACTAATAAATTATCTACCTAATCGAATAAGTAAATATATTTCAAAAATTTTTTTAATCACAAATTGAGTCAACTATCAACATTAAAATATAATTGTATATTATATTCTCAAGAATCTAAACAATTCCAATTGTTTAGTAATTTATCTAATAATGTTAACTAGTTGTAATCAAATTTACACTTATAGCTATAATAAAATAACTTTTGTTAATGTATTTTTTATATTAAAGACATTTACAACATTCTTTAGCACCAAATCAACATAATATAATACAAAAGCTTAATACAAATTTTACAATTTCAATTCCAATATTTTTTATTTGTGATGTTATAAAATCCTCATAATTAATTTGGAAATTTTCTAGATGAAATTAAGATTAAAAAAAATTCAAAAAACACTAATTTCATTTGCATCATTATATAGCTTAATAATAATCTAAAATACCTTAAAACATATTTTATTCTTTCATTGTTATATTTGTTTTTAAATCTAAATAAAAATTCTATAATTGTAGGGATAAAAATATCAGTTGAGTGCATAAATATAATAAAATATTTATTTTAGATACATCACACAAAAGTAATTTTCATTTTGTATTTTTTATGATATTCATTCATCCGACACAATTAAATATTTATTTCTAACTCAATCAAATAATTTTACATCAAATTTTTAATAAATACTATTTTTTTAGAATAGTATTTTTTTCTCATGAAAACTTGGATAAATAATCAAATTTTAATAAAAAATAATAATATATTTATCTATTAATTAATATCTATGATGTTTTACTAAATTTCAATCATTATTCAATATAATTGAATTTGATCAATTTTAAAGAAACCCTTTTAAATTTGAAGTAAAAAATAATTACTACTTTTATTATTATTATTATTATTATTATTAGTATTATTATTATGTTCTTCATTAATTACTAATTTCACTAGATATGCATGTAAAACTCATCTTATTATAATTTTCAATAGCATATTCATTTTCCTAAGATTCAATGAAATTTTCATGTATAATATCTATTTCATAAAGTATTTTTTTTATTTTTAATTTTTTTAAAAAATCACGTATACAAACATCTATTCTATTACATTTTAAATATCATGACATTTTTAAATTATCACAAAAGATATTTATCATTATATTTCTATATTCATAGTTTTATTACAAAAAATACACAAAATCAAATCATCATTGATAAAGAATACAAATATATTTCTATGTATGATCCTTCCTTTTATTTAATTTATATTTTACTTGACTTACATCCTCAATTTTATTTATAAAAATGCTAGTTCACTATCTTTAAATCTGCTAGTCCACAAGCTTTTTTATGTTATGAATTTTGATAGTCCTCACTCATATTTTCTTTTGACACAATCAATAAGACATCAATAAATATTATTGAATAGATGTATAAGATGGAATGAAGATGACAAACCCAGACACAATCCAAGTATTAGGTAGAAGTGATCCGTAACTAGACATGACCCAAACCCTAGCTAGCCAAGGTGAAGTCCAGGCGAGCCAGCACAAGCTAACTGCTAGCCTTGACTTGGACCATTCTGACCCAATCAAACCATGATCTATTTTTAAAACTAATATGTTAGTTTCATACGCCAACTCAAGTCATAATTTTTGCCCAACACAAAGCATGACCCACACAAAATTCAACATGCACAAGCAAGTTTTGAGAGTCATGTCATGTCGACTGTCGCACCCATTTGTGTCACACAAACTAGATCACATGGCGCAACATGACCCAAGTCATCCCATTGCTGGACATGCATGGGTCTGATCATGTTGGACATGCACGGGTGAAAAATAGTTTCAAAAAATAGCACATTAGCATGCTTGAAAGTGTCTTTGATAGGCATGCATTAAGACATGATTCCCAAAACTAAATCTATAGCATATAACAAGTATCTCATCCACCACCTCCTAGGAGAAACATACTAATGACTGGAACACATTTTTAAAGTAGCAAGTATTAATACCTGTTGAACAGATGGTTTCCATTCACAATCACAATAACATCTGACTTATTTTTGAAGTTGACAATAAAATATACAATATTTTTAAACATGACAATTGATTAACACACTGGATATCATAAAAATTTTAAAATTACATGTGTTAGATATGATTAGATGAGATTACTCCTAATATAAGTGATAATCTAATAAATCTTTATGATTCATATATTTGTTGAAAACTATGTCTTGGTGACTTGACAAATATCTTCATCCAAAGACAATATATCTCTGGTTAGAGACTCATTAGACATTGAATTTCCAACTTTTAAGAGTAATACTATCAAAATATTAAACTTTGAGGTAGAATAATTAGCTGGATCATAATGGACCAATAGGGCCCAAATTTTTTAAGCTTGGTCAACATATTGCTCCCTCTCAACCACAACACATTACCAAAGAATGTAGGCAATTAAAGCTAGATGGATTGACTAAGCCATTCAGATTAGATTCATGTCAAGTACAACCAACATGACCAAGCAAGAAAGAATCTAGTACATGACCTAGCCTATAGCTAACCCAGGCTAGCATGGATTTGTTGTCATGGGCAACAAATTGCAACTGGCCCTAGCCCTATCACCAGACAATAAGCAGGATCAGAGGGCATACCTCAACTACCTACCGCAAATAATGTAGGCAGCATGCTTGCTCAAACATATCATTACAAAAAAATATTAAAAAAACACAACTAAAAATATAAATCTGAAAAAAAAAATTCTAAAGAAATGTATGCTAATATAAGGTTAGTCCATCTAGTTAGGATCATTATATTTGTATATTTTAACATCCACTTGTAGCCCTTTTATTTTATCATTAAAATTCAATCATAAATATTCTCAATCTTTTAAACATGACAATTTTAAAAATATTTAATAATAATGTTATTCTTCTATCCACTGTTATCAAAATCATACGATTCACGATTTAATTCACGATTAAGAGAGTAAACAATCTAGCTCTTTAAAAAAATAAAAAGCATGCATTAATTAATCACTAAATTACTAAATCACAAATCGATTTAATACTAATTATCAAGAATTAATTAACATGAAAAAAAATAAAGCAAACATTTAATATTATGAATTTAACGTAAAAAAAAATAAAATACCAAAAAATCCTAAAATTTAAAACTAGAATACCAAAAAAATTACCGATGATAAGAACTATAAATTAATTAACGTAAAAAAAAGCACAACAAATTTAATTTACAATTTGATTCAATTCATGATTTACTAATCAATCATTCCAATTTTTAATTCACATCTCAATTTAACAACTATTCTTCTATCTCAAATCATATTCATAATCATAACAAAAATAAATTATGACATTATACTAGATACTAGAAAGGATATTAAATCAATCGCTCATTAGAAGAATGTCAAGCTCAACATATTAATTTTTCATATCACTTTTAAATAAAATATAATAATACATAATATTTAAGTTTTTCAATAATTTACTTATTTCAATGGACATCCTCAACATTTGCTTTCAAATAACTAAATCAAAAAATTATCTTTAAATATGATATTAATCTTCATACTTGAAAG
The DNA here is from genome assembly GCA_029783825.1 of Sapria himalayana. Taxonomy (NCBI): domain Eukaryota; kingdom Viridiplantae; phylum Streptophyta; class Magnoliopsida; order Malpighiales; family Rafflesiaceae; genus Sapria; species Sapria himalayana. The sequence goes on along the minus strand of JAREIK010000253.1, from coordinate 1,288,712 downwards.
TTCATAATAATTATTTTATAATTATTTTTATAATATTTAAATAAATTATGTAAAATTTATTAATTCTACTCAGATTTTTATAATTAATTAATGCAGATGAATATGTATTTAATAATATTTCCTATATCTTTCTTCTTTACATTAGTATTCATAGAAGATGCCAAGTAATAAAGATATTAAATAAAAAATTAATATTTTAAATATTTACTTTCGATCTTAACTATTATGACAAAATTGAGTGTTCACTATATTTATTAAAAATAATTAATATTGCATATATACCTAAATATAATATATTTAGTAAGAGTATATATAGTAAGTACAGGTTCATCGTATCATGAAAAATTTTTAAAATAAAATTTCTATAACTCAATCTAAATTATTAATTATTATTTTATTAATTTTATTTTTAATGTATTCATATATCACAAATTAGTAAGCAATACTTGAATCCAACAAAAAATATATATAATTTCAATAATACCTAACATCCTCTTAGAATTTTTAGGACACTTTACTTACATAGAATATAAAAATTTCATAATCTTCTAAATATTTTAATATATTTTCAGAAATTTTTTATATATTACAATAAGGAGAAAACTAGAAGTCAATCTTCATTATTAAATTGATTATATAACATATATATATTATGAAAAATCACATCTAAAAAATTATTTTTAATGATTCTTACGAACATGCTTATAATAACACCATTATTTGATATATTTTTAGTATTATACTAACCAACCTTTCGAATCGCAGATGCTTTTCCATATGATTATAGTTTGTAGCATCCTCCATTATGCCAATTTTAATTTACTTTCCAAATTCTTTTTGAAACCTTGCATATTGCCCCCTCCTAGTTGCATTACCAATCGATGAGTCAATAGCTGTACCTAGCATTGAGCGAAATCCAACATAGTAGTTCACAACAGAAAAAAAATAGAGATTGAAGATGGAAGAGATTGAATTTCTTCAATTTAGCAATAACAGTTTGGTTGTCATCATCATCAGCACTCTCAAAGGGATCCTCCACTGTGAGTTTGTTTATCATGACAACCACCTTATTGATTAGCTTCTTCTTGATCATTTTTAGGAGGCCATGTTGTTGCAGCATCTCTCAAGGAACATTGAGTGGTAGCATATTTGAATCAACAAGCCCCTGCACACAAATTCATGCCAATTGTATGCCCACACTGATTTTGAATAGAGAATAGTTTTCTGCAAAAAGCTTACATTCAAGAAGATTAGATATTTTGGCAGCAGTTCATCAAACTCTCAGAAATAAGTACCCATCTCACATATAGCTTCAAATTGGCCTTGTTGGTATTATAAAAACTTTTATACATATCATGAGGAGCTTTTGGAGGAACATAAAGAATAGCCTTGAACTCTACGTCACTTTCTACAGCGAAGTGACTCCATGCTGCAGGCTTCTCATCGCTTAAATCTTGTTGGAAAAAAAAATTGAATGAGGCGAAGAACAATTGATGCTGTAAACAAACTTGGTCTTTACCGTTTACAAAGATTGATAGTATATTCTTCCTTTTTCACCTCCTCTTGGAATCCTAAGCTAAATCGCATTCACATCATTTAGAAGCTACCACCCGTATGTGGTTTCCTTTATTCAATTTAATCTACACTCACACCCGTATTCAACGAACATCCATTGAAAATCAATTTCCATGAACAAAATAAGCAAGCAAGGAAGCAAACATGGATCTCGAGCTTGGCATCATCGCTTTCACTTATAACATTCTTGTTCATGAGAGAGAGAAATCTAATTTTGTCTAGTGCTTACATGAAATAGCACTTGAATCAAAGAAGCATTATGAAAAGGAATGCAAAAACAAAATTCCAAACAACACTTACATCAGAGGCAATAGAAATCAACTGTCACTAGAATTTTTCTACATTGCCACATAGAGGAGACAGAGCAGAACTAGAACATGAAGAACCATCACTCTCTTCATCATTGGGGTTTTGCTTCCTTTCATTTTCTCACTTGAACGTCAATCAATATTTTTTTAAACTTGTTTAACATGTTTTTTCACTGCACAAACAACGTCGGAATCATGTTTAACTTGTATTAATTTTAAAATATTAATATTTATTTATTATTCGAAGAATTCATATTTTATTTTAAATTAAATATTAGTTTTTATTTTTTTTATTATACTATAATTATTTACTCAATTCTTTAATTCTTAGAAATTTTAGTAGAGGCAAAAATAAAACATGAATTAAAATCAACTTAGGTTCATTTGGTAGTTATTTTCAAAAGTGTTAAAAGGGCTAAAATTACTTTTAAATGTATTAAATATAAAAAAAATATCATTAGTAATATTTTGAAAAACTTTTTTAAACCCTAAAAAAAATACTCGAAGTATTCTTTTAATAAGCACTAAGGAAAATTTTATTTTATAACTCGTCAAAAGTTTTTGGATGTAATTTTAACATTAATTTATTTATTCTTAAATATCAATTTATTTTATTTTAAATTTAATGAAAACTATGATTTTTTTATAATTCAAATATTCCAAATCTTTTAGTAATAATTTTTTAAAAAATTTATTATAATCATTACAATTTTTTTATGTTTTAATAATATAAATATTTACTTGTTTATTTGTTAAGTTAGATTTTTTGTAAATTGTTTTTGTATAATCATACAAATAATGATTTTAGATTTTTATTAATACAAAAGTTTGTATATGTTCATATATTATTTCAAAATATTTTTCAAAATATTTATAATTATAGAATTAATTATCTAATGTATGTATTAATACAAATATTTAAAAATCTTTATTAATTAATTCAAATAATAATTTGTATATTTTTTAAAAATTTTATTTGCTAGAGAAATTCAATCGCTAAATTCATCGCTAAATTCTGGATTTTATTAGCTAGGAAATTTCGTTGCTAAATTCATGATGTAAATAGCTTGGGGAGTTTCATCACTAACTCCATCACTAAATTCTAGATTTTAATAGCTAGGAAAATTATGTCACTAAAACAGTCGCAAAATTTTGGATTTTTATAGCTAGAGAAATTCCTTCGCTAAATTTTTTGCTAAATTCTAGATTTTATTAGCTAGTGAAATTCCTTCGCTAAATGGGTCACTAAATTATAGATTTTATTGGCTAGAGAAGTTCCATTGCTAAATCCATCGCTATATTCTAAATTATATTAGTTAGGGAAAATCCATCTCTAGCCAATAAAATATCTGTCTATCAATGTATCAATCTATCTTTTAGACTTTCTATCTATTTATCTATCTAGATTTCTATATGTCTATCTATCTATTTATTTATATTTCCATCTATCTATTTATTTATATTTCTATCTTTCTTTCAATCTATTTATCTATCTATCTGTCTATATGACTAAATATCTATCTATCTATCTATATATAAATCTATATATCTACCTACCTATCTATCTATTTGTGCATCTATCTATCTAACTATATGTCTATATATTTATTTATTTATCTGTCTATCTTACTATTTGTCTAACAATGTGTCTATCAATATAACTATCTATTTGTCTATCTATCTAACTATCTATCTATGTGTCTATTTGTTTTTTTATCTAACTGTCTATCTATCTAATTTTATATCTCTCTATCTTTCTATTTGTCTTTCTATCTATCTATCTATTTTTTCTATCTCTCTAACAATCTATTTATTTGTCTATCTTTCTATTAATCTATCTATCTATTTTTCTATTTATCTATTTGTCTATCTATCTATTTGTCTTTATATCTATGTGTCTATCTTTCTATCTATCTATCTATTAAAATATCTATTTATCTATCTATTTGACTGTTTATTATCTATCTTTCTTTCTATCGATATATATATATATGTCTATCTATCTATTTATAATTCTATGTATTTATTTGATCTATCTATCTATTCCTTTATTTATCTATCTATCTATCTATATGTTTATATGCTTGCCTATCTATCTATATGTAAGTATATATATATATATATTTATTTATTTATTTATTTATCTATCTCTTTATTTATCTATCTATAATTTATTTATCAATCTTTTTATCTATCTATTTATCTATCTATTTATCTACCTATTTATCTATATATATATCTATCTATTTATCTATGTATCTAACTATCTAATAATCAATCTATCTATATATCTATAAATAAATATATATATATATATATATATTATTTATTTATTTATTTTTTTTTTTTCTTTATATCTATTTATCTACCTATCTATCTATTTGACTACAATAAAAAGCCCAGGTGGCAGGGAAAAAATTTCTGTCTCTATTAGTTTTTTCCATCGATAAATTAGAATAATGATTGAAATTATCCCAAGTTAAAGTGCTCATCTCAAAATATTAATGAGGAAAAATAATTCCCTATAAATTTTTTAATGACGAAAATTTCCTAGCAAATTATTTTTTTCCTTTGCTAATTTTTATCATAAAAAAGAATAGTAATGAATATTTATCAACTGAATATAACAAGATAATTCCCTAGCTAAATTAGTGAGGAAAAGTTCCCTTACTATTTTCATTCCAAAGCTATTTTGACAATTTTTTTTTTCAAAAATCTGATTACATATTTTAATATTTTTATATTAAATCAAATAAAAACATATACTATAAATGATTTTTTTTATTTTAATTTTTTTATATTAAGAAATTATTTTTATACAATTATTACATAGTTAAAAAACATAACATAGGTATATAATCATTTAAAACAAAATCATCATCCTCATCATAAGCTAAAACATTTTTACTAAGCACTTCTATGTGGTTTCTTTGTTAGAACTCTGTGTCCTATCTGTCTAGTAAAAACCGCTAACTCTAATTCCATATAGGATGTCTACTATTGTATTACATCTAGTATTGCTCAGAAAAATTATTTTGAACTTCCTCAACAACATTATTATCAACACTAAAATCAAGAATCAAAGCCACAATTTTTTAAACTAATGAAAGGCACACTCTAAACACAAAACAAAAGCAAACACATGTGAATGAAAAAATTATTTAATTTCTAGATGCGCTGGATGACCAGATCTAGCAGCTCAAGCATCTACTACAAGTTTATCTTCCAATTTCAAGAACTTTACGAATACCTTTTCATTATTTTTAGGGGCTACTACTGCATATATAAAATAGTTTTGAAAAACTAAACAAGAGAGAAACCTAATAAAAGAATTAACAACCCAAAAAACTAATTAAATAATATAGTGTAGCTATAAGAAGTATTTAGAAACAAATACAAAAATGTGAACCAGCATTCCATGGGAAATCGAATCATGTAGTTTTTCCCAGAGATGGTTTCCCAGGTCTGATTCCAACATTATGTTCTTCCCTTCAGTATTAAGGATAGAGACACTCGCTAGAGCCTCCAATCATCCGACTCCGATCCCATTAGCTAAATCTTTTTATTATTCCAAGACACCACACTTGTGTCCCATGTTTCCCTAACGTAGATGAATATTGCTTCACCATATCCAACAACTCAAACCTAAAAAAATGAGATGATGTTATTAATTGAATAGATACATAAAATGATACACATACTAATAATCAACTTGTTTTTTAACAAGAATACAAAGAAGTAAAATCAAATAAGAATTAGCTGATCAAATAATTTGAGCAAAATGATAGAAAAAGAAGGAAGCTTTGCCTATCTTTCATGAACCCTCGTTGTTATAGTTGAGCAACCAGCACCATCATCAAAATGGCCACCTTAATAAATAAACAGACATCAGCAACAAGCACCACAACTAGAAGGTGGGCTACACCAATTTGTGTTGGCTCACAATAAAGAAAGTTTTCTAGCATTCTTCTGGTCTCATCATGCTCTCTTCTTCTTGGTGTAGGCTCAAACTACATCAATTTTAAGGCTCAAACTGCATAATTTTTAAGGCTAAAATAGCATCAACACCACCACAAAAACTTTCATTTTGCAACAGAAACATTTTAAAAAACAAAAACAAAATTAAAAACAAAATCAAAATCAAAAACTTTTGTTCATGGCCCTAATTGTAGCAATCCATTACAAGTTGGTGACCTCGAGTAATAAGCTATAGATTGTTCGTTTGGTTAAACTGGTCAGAGATGTGCTGTAGAAGTAGGATGGCGAGAGTTGAGGTGAAGGAAAAGCACAAGCAGGTCTGATTTCTGACTCAACCAAGGAAGTCAAGAAAAAATAATCAAATAGAATGGTGAAAAACTTCGAGATGTTAGCATTGCCATACTTTCGTTGGTACTCATCAAAAAATTCATAAAATTTAGTGATCTGCTGACTTTTGTAATTGCCCCTCAGATTTGTGATCCATTGTGGATAGCGCACATTGAGAACCACTAGGAGTGAGACTGTCTCGACTAAATAGTATCCATGATCAACATAATCTTGCATCCAACTGATCAATGTCTGAGAAAACACTCTTTTTTTAATGAAAGAAAAGAATCATTGGTTAGGTTAGTCAGCCAACAAAGAACAAAACCAGAATCAATAACAATGACGCCACCAAAAAAATCTCCTCCTATTTTGCTACACATAGGTAGAAATCATGTGCCCGTAAGTTGATAACAATGAAGTGAGAAGATAATAGCTTTGAGACTGCAAATACAATGAAAGACTTGCGTTAATTTTGCTCTTTCAACTTATCATCTAATATTATTCTCTGCCTATCTCATGGATTATTTTAAAAAACAATAACATTTAATGATTAATTAAAAGTAAATAATAGCACCATGGATTCTCATTAGGGGAGGTGAAGATGATGAATGTTAGCATACCTGTAGATTATTTTTTTTATATAGTCTCACATCTTTTTTACAACATTAGAATGAGATAATGCATCTTCACTTGTACCAAAATAATTTATTAGAGCATATGTAAGAGGAACATAAAGCCAGAATCCGAAAGTTTTTTTCTTCTCTTGTTTCTCTTTCAGCTTTGATTCATCATTTGAAGCTGTGAAACAAAAATATTTATTTAGACAGCATACAAATTGATTTGACCATAACATATTTAACCCTAAAAAACTTTTACCTTTCTCATCTTCTTCCTCCCATTTTTTTGATTTCTTATTCTTTAAAATAAACAAAAACCAAAAATAGTTCAAAAATAATTATTATACAAAAGTTTCATGGTTAAAATAAAAACATAACATAGTTTCATCATCATTTAAAACAAAATCATCCTCATAATTAGCTGGTGCATTTGTGCTAGCCTCTCCTGTGTGGTTTTGCTACTGGAACTCGGAATGCTATCTATTGTGTCAAGGCTGCTAACTGTGACTCAATATAGGACATCTACTGTTGCTTAAAAATATTACTTTCTTTCATCTCATCATTCACTTCTTTCATTTCTTGCATTTCTTCCTTCTAATGAGTAAAATGCTCATCTTTCTCTTCTTTCATTTCCTACATTTTTTTCTTAAATTAAGTAATCTGCTCATCCTTCTCTTTCATTTCTATCTCCATAACATCAAAACATTCATTTGTTTTAATACTTGTTATTCAACTACCTCATCTTCCATTGCTATGATAGAGAAATAAGAAGCACGATTGCTACAGCAAAATGCAACTCCCTTCGAGCCGATATCATACATTGGCTACTTCTTCTGACCTCCTATAGTCTCCAAATAAATAGGATCATAGTTAATTGGTTGAAGATTTATAGAACCCTCAATTCATTGAGAAGCAGCTATCACACATTCCTTCACGAGTTCCAATGATTAAATAGAAAAAATACTATTCTAGATATACATAAAATAAATATAATATTTTCCATTCCACACAACCTTTAAAATTTACTGTAGTATTCTAAAAGTTTATTAATATAACAGATTCTTACAGTAATCATCTGAGTCTTATTGTCAACAAACAACCCATCTACTTTCTTCACATGCATCTTCTTAATAATCTCATAAAAATTGGTAACTCGACTCAATTCTCTAACCTAAAGTATGTATATTTATTATGTAAAATATTAACAAATGTTAGAAAATTTTAGCTAAAATAATTAAACCATGCAGAGATTTTATATGTTTGGACTATTAGGCCAACTACTAAATATATAAATGTTTTAAACTTTTAAATTGTACCAAATCTTGAGCATGCTCAATGCTCGACTTTGACCCTCTTGTGTGGCAAGACATTCCTATACCTAGACCGCCTACCTCAGTCCATTGGTTTTTGCTAGTTATCTTTGATTTTTTCTTCACATCTGGCTCCTCCCAATAATTAAGCCACTTGAGCCACTCATCCTCGGGAATAAAATTAGGCCTATCTTTTAGAATCTTTAATTTATAAACAAAATCTCAGTACCGTTCAGCAGCTTTGCTCTCTCCTAATTACTTTATCTATCCATCAAATTTGTGGTCCAATGTGTACTGATTATATATATAGAAAATTCATAAAATAACTATATTAATAACAAGAACATAATTATTTAATGCTTGAATAATAACTAACATAATAATAAACTAATTATATAATTACTTTTCAATGCTTTTGTTTATTTGTTTTTACCAAAATGACATTAAAGTTAAACTCGCTTGTTGATTCGAAAACTTTCTTCCATGAGAATGCTTTAGAATCAACAATTTTATTGAAAGACATTGTAATTCTAGCAGAACACTTATGAGATAAATGAAACTATAAAAATAAAAAAAATAACATTGAAAATAAGCAAATCATAACTATATTTAAAAATAAAACCACTAATAGAAACATCATAATTTTTAATTCAAGTAATATTTATATTTTTCTTATACATCTCATCCACAATCTTTATTACTAACATAGCACTGCATGTAGAGGAAGGCACAAAATTTGATGATGTCGATGGTACTGTAAATGGGAGAACTATTGGTGTAAAATGTGGGGTAGAAAATGGTGATGGATCAAAAGTGTGTGCAAGAGGGACAATGGGTGGTGGCCTTATATCTGATAAAGGTGATGGTAAAGGTGTCAATGATGGTGATGGTGATGTTGATGTTGAAGTCTGGATATGGTGGGTATGAGATGGTACTGACTATATAACAGGATGTAAAATACTAGATGAATTTCATCTATTTCTGCATCCACGTCCATGTCCACCTCCACCATATCCACATCCTTTAGGCACCAACTACTGTACAAAAAATAAAAACATAGAACAAATAATAAAGATATAATGAACATCAATAATGGATTTTCAACAAACTTTAGAAAATGTTCGAAACTATAATACTCTAATACAATTATAAAAATTTAATTATCGGCATCACCATCATCCTCTAATGGATCTCCTGACATTTCATCTAATTCTTATGGAAGTTCCAACTCATCTTTAGATAAAAAATAATAATCTTCAATTTCTATTAGGCCACCATTTGAGTCGCATAAGTTTTATGGATCTCCATCTACATGCACAAGCTCAATAATTTTTATGTCATCTTCTTGAAATACTAGTTCAACAGCTTAGTTTGCAGTTCTTTGTTGAGATGTTGGTACTTCAAAATTTGATCGAGCTTTAATTTTGCAAATGGTCAACCAGTCACTCTTATCATGAGATAAACTCGGATATATATAATAATATACTTGAGTGGCATGAAATGCCATAATACATGGCTTATATGGATTAAATTTGCATTTATGGTTAAGATCCACTAGCTTATAATCCAAATGAATCCTAGTACCCAATTTTCATGTAGGATCAAACCACTCGCATCTTAAAAATACAATTTCTATTATTTTTGAGTCCATGATACTCCAACTCAATAATTCCTGTGAGTTGATCATAGTAATCAATCTCATCTACACTATAACTTGACCCTTTAATGAATACACCACTATTCATAGTTTGTTTAGAAGAACCATGTCCTATTGTGTGAAATTTATATTTATTGATAAAATACATAGGATAGGTTGTCACATATCTAATGAGCCATTACTTAGATTTTGTATGAATATGTTCGAATCTCCATTTGAAGGAGCATTTGTCTATTGCATAAATCAAAAATTATGTTAAATACTAAAAGATACTAATAAATCAAAAAATGAAAAAATTAAAGCTTAAGAATATTAACATGGTTCTTGAACCAATTCACAAATTTTATTTCTAGCATAGAATCGACCTCATGGCTAGAAATGGTTGGTTGCATATATTTTAACTGCTCAAAATAAACACTACAAAAATAAAAACAGAGGGAGAATAATGGATATCAAATTTTAATTATTCTTATTCGGGACAAAATTAAATAATGATTAAACATTCGACCATTTTGGCTATGCATACTCAATAAATGGTTGCGTTGTACTCTTCATATATCATACATCTTTTCTTTTCTTTTCCAAATGCTCTTCTAGGGTGCTTAAAAATCGATAGCTTGTCTACAAATTCATATTCTACCAACACAAGACCTTCATCATTCCGATGCACATTTCTATTCTTTGTATTGACATGATTCTCAAAATAATAAGACCAAAAAGATGAAACTTCTTCTACTAAATATGCATTGCAAATTGAAGCTTTAACTTTTTCCTTGTTTCTAATATTCAATTTTAACTTACGAAGATACCTACAATCATTATGTTAGGTTTCAATTTAATCAAAAAACAATTTTAATTTATGCTTGAAATAATAACACATAGCTACTTATATTTATTTACATTTCAAAAGGATACATCTACCTATATTGCATTAGGCCGGCTATCCTTGCTTCATATGCCAAATGGACTAAAAAATCCTTAATTGAGTCATACAAGCTTAGTTGGAATATCCATTCAAGCTTACAAAGAATGAAAGGAATATCATTCTCCAGTCTCATCATGTCATCTATTTTGATTGTGGTTGTAGTTAGATGTTTGAAGTACAAACTAAGTTATGTAAGGACCTTCAAAACACTTAGGGGAAGTATTTCACACAAAGCAATTGGTATTAATCTCTACATAAATACATGACAATCATGACTTTTCATTCCTAATAACATGGGATTCTTCATATCCACATATCTACACATAATTGACACATATCCATCAGAGAATTTCAAATTTTTAACTCATCCACACAATATCTATCTTGCCTTCTTATCAAGTGTGTAACAAGCTTTACGGTATTTTTTATAGCCTCATTCTATTACAATTCAGAATACTGATAGTAATCATTCAACTCTTGTCTTGATTTTAAAGTATTTTTTGTTTTTTCATCTACATTAAGGATAGTATTGAAAACATTGTCAAATATATTTTTTCGATATGCATTATATCCAAGTTATGATAAATTAAATTGGACTTCCAATAGGGCAAGTCCCAAATAATACTGTGTTTTCTCCAGCCAAATATTGTGCATATTGGTCCATTAGTTCCAATAGCATCAATTTCAGTTGCCTTCTTCAGACCAAAACTTTGAATCTCTATCAAGATATCATCTCATGGGATGAACAACTAGTGCAACTATCATCACTATTTTGGTTTTTTTTTGAAATATAGTTCTATTTTTGTGGAATAGATGATTTGTAGGTAGAAACTTATGATGGTTATCAAACCATAAATGTTTGCCACTAAATGTGAGGGTAAATGCATCACACTTTTTCATGAAATATGGGCATACAAATTGTACTACAGTACACCTACCAGAGAATAATGAATATGTAGAAAAATCACTTACCATACACATAAGGGCCACCCGCATAATAAAAGTTTACTTCTTTTAGATATCATATGTATTCATGCCAACATCTCACAAATGATTTAACTCTACTATAAGATGCTATAAGAAAACATTCAACATGTCTTTTAGATTTTTTGTCCCTAGAACCAATATTGACATAAACATATATTGCTCTTTCATACACAACCATGAAGGCAAATTATAAGGTGTCACTTTCATTGTCCATGTTGAATACTATTGTCCATATTGGTCAAATGTCTGAAAACCATCAGTGTAGAGACCCAATCTCACATTTCGACTTTTAAATGCAAAATCTTGATATATATGATTAAAATGCTTCTAAGAAAGTGAATCTGATGGATGACGCATTACCCCTTCTTCAAACTCATGCTCAGGATGTCATCTCATATCATGTGTTGTAGCATTTGATGCTTATAGTCTTTATAATTGAGGAATTAAAGAAAAGTAATATATCTTCTTAAATGCAACTTTCATCTTTTGTCACATATCTACAACATGAGAGATGCCTTCTTAAATCGAGGATGATCATAAAATTTACATTTAATTAAATCACTATCACCACCCCAATATAACATACATCCATTTAAACAACAATTAATTTTTTCAACTAGTAGACCGATACCTCGTAGTAACTTCTTAGTATTGTAAAAGTTGTTAGTTACCAAATTATTATCCATAACAATCTCATTAATCAGTTTTGTCACCTAATGAAATAATTTATTAGACATGATTTTTTGACTTCATGCGTGTAAGTTCAGCCACAAGTGACAATTACGAATGTGTTTTACAACTAGGCCACAACTCATTATCTGCAGCTTTAAGCATATCATAAAATTTTTGAGCTTCAGGATTAGGTGGTTCATTCATGTAATCCATATTGAAGTCGTCACCAGTAGCTTCCATGACCATTCTATGATATGTTTTTGATGTTTCTTCATTACATAGATATGATTTAGTACCCTTATTTTTGTCAATGTTCAGAGTCTTTGTTCTTCCTTATGATAAATCTAATCAAAATAATTTGGTAGAAAACCATATTTTGCCACATGGTATCTAATAGTGTTTGTATCATGAAAAGTCATATTCTGACACTTGTATTTATTACATGGACATTTAATTTTATCTCCATCCATCCATCTCGATCGACGACATGCAAAGTTGATGAAAGTTTCTAACCCACTCAAAAAATCTTTATTCAAAATTCCATGCTTAAACCATTTGTACATTCACTAATGATCTGAACTCATTTTTCCTTGTTATATTGGCAAAGAATAATGCTCAATCATAATTCTAAATGAAACATACAATGACTTCAAATTATACTAATAATTAGATAAAATAACTTATAGATGAATATGCAAATATAATATATCATGAATATCTAGGCAATGCATTTGCAGAATATACATTTAGAAACATAGCAAATTTTAGCACGCTAAAGATTAAAAAATATCATGCTATTGCTAGATAAAGGGAGCAAACCACGTGAAAAGATAAGAAAGGGAAGCAAAAAAGAAAGAAATTGAATGTTTAAAGGAGTAAGCTTCTCATTTCTCAATGAAGATCAAAGAACAAAATTTCTATTGTAATTCAACTCAATCTTTGAATATTAAAATAAATAGGAAATAAAAAATTAATGGAATGAAGATCCAATTCCAATAACTCTTGTAAAATTAATTAATGAAAAAATAAAACATGAAAAAAAAACATATTTGGACTATAAAACATATCATACAAAGTATTCAACTAGAAAATATAGATATGAACCAAGTTATAATTACAGATTTCTAGCATTACAAATATGGATTGATTAGAGATATAAACTATTACAGACATTAACATTAACATAATTTGTGTAAAACTATAATTAAAAGATAGTTTGGTAAAGAAAACTTACATGCACATCAATTAATACCTAATCAATATGAAGGATGTGAACTTATTAATTTAGCAAAGATTATAGATATGGCCATCACTTATATATTTTTCCTGATTAGATATTTATAAAAAAAGGCTAAATTTGGGCTAGAGTAACCCGAGAGGGCTATTTTTCACAATGCCCAAATAGTTAATGAGTAAATCAACCAAATGACCACATCACTTTTTTTAAAAGCTTCTAAAATAGGTTAATTAATTTCATCAAACAATTACATAGCAATAATTACCAATAACTTAAAAAATATTTTAATATACTCATTATAATTTTACACCAAAACAAAAATTTGCAAATATATAAAGTGAAAAAATAAATAATACACATAAATACAAACAAAATACTATACATACATGTGGGCGTGTGTGTATCATATATCAAAAGTATAATCATCTGCACAAAAAAATTTATTAACATAAGCTAAATCTAAAATAGCTGAAAAAAAAAATAAAAGGAAAACATATGCTATATTAAAAGTATCATATATCAAGAGTATTATAATATGCATAAATGATAATTTTTGATTTTTGTTTATCATTAATTTTTTATTGCTAAATGTTGAATTTATCAAAAATTATACTACTATAATAAAATTAAATCTAAAATATCACACTAATATTAAAAATATTTTTTCATATTAGAATTTATGATCCATTAAACTATTTTAATTAAAAAACATTACTTTGATATATTGATTCTTAGTAATAATATTAGAATCAAGATTAGATCATAGTCAAATTGTTGAAAATCATTATAAAATGATGTGTTTCATATTGTTTGATTTTTTTTTTATTTAGATCTACAATATTTTTTTTAAACATTTTTAATTTTTTATGTGTGTGACAAAAAAATAGGAACTTTATTTTTGTAAATAAGTATATTAGTACACATGTTTCATTGTAAAGAAAAAAAATGTGGATGTAAAGCAAACATAGACTGCACTAAATAAACACATTCACATGCATCACACATCTACTACTTTGGATATATATACTATATGCACATTTTTTAAAAAAATGAATGGTTACTCTATTACTAATCAAATTATCTATCATATTACTCATGTGAACATTATATAATGATGGAATAATAACTTATTATAAATGTATACACAAAATAAAACACCAAGCTAAGCTAGTGTGCTTAGTGAATGGATGGTATCTTGCTCTTCTTTGAATTTTAAAAATTATAGTATCTTACTCTTCTTCTCCTCTTATTAGTATTTTCTTCGTCCTCTTTTACTATTCTTCTTCGAATTTAAGAGCTAGCATACTTTTTGTTGATTTGGAATTGATTAAACATTAAAAAAAATAATCATTAAAAGAAAAAAACTTCACACTTCTGATTTATTGTTAACACACAAGAACTCAACAAAAAAGCACCATTTAGATCACTGGCAATTTTAAATTTGCAAAACTAATTACTAATTTTCAATAAATTATAATGAAAATAAAAAAATAAAACACATAGAGAGAGAGAGAGAGAAATGTTCTTTGTTTGATATGTAGAGGCGGCAATATGCTAGGAGAGTCGGGTCACATACAAAAAAAATTAGAAACGAAATTATTTTATATTAAACCATAAATTGTATTATTTCATAAGTAAATATATTTATGGTTAATAGTTAAAGAAATTTGTAAGGTTATTTTTTATAATATTATTTATAAAATAATAAAATAAATTTTAGAAATAAAAAAAAATTATGGTTAAATAATATTACTAATAACCATGAAAACTATTTATAGGTAATTAAATTTTCATATTACTTTATTTATTAAAAAAACATATTATTTCATATAAGTATTGATACATTATATAAATGTATAATAAATCATCTGAATTATAAAAAAATAAATAACCAAGTAAATAATGAATATGTGACATATCAATAATATTCAAACAACTAATAAAATATATGACCATAAATAAAATTATAATTTAACATTATTCAAAAAAATAAAAATAAAATTTAATTAGTTAAAAATATAATTCATTAAAATAAGATGACAAATAAATTCAAAAATAAAAAAAAGAGAAAAATAACCTAATTTGAACTTGTATATTACTATAACAAATGATTATAAACTTGTATATTTACATAAAAATATCCCTCTAAGATATATCATTTCTTCATATGATATATACAATATAGAGATAATCTCTTTTGTATGCACACAAACATCATATTGCATTTCACTATTATCTTAGTTGCACATTTATATTAAAGTATAAACTTTTATATATAATGTAATATGATTATATAAATATACAAGTGTTTAGATATAATCTTGTGTTTAAAATATTTTTATAAATGTTACATATATATAAAGTTATATATGTAACACTTTTATAAATATTATATAGAATATATATCATATTTATATAAACATTATAAATATTATATATTTTATATAAAAATGTATATGTTATATAAATGTTTACAAATATGTATAACATTTTATTTGTTATATAAATATTATATACAAAATTATATAAATTGATAGTTTTAGGTAAATGTTGAATAAATATTTATATATATTTATACATATGTATAAATATTTATATATAACATTATATATTTATATAAACATATCAATGTTCATATATAATATAATACGTTTATATATATTAAAGTATAAACATTTATATATTTTTTCATATGATTATATAAATGTATAAAAGTTTATATATAATGTTATATGTTTATAATATTTTTGGAGACAATCAAAATAAAATCCATAAACATTGAGTTTGTTTTTTCTTAACTTACAGAAGCAAAAAACATTAAGCATAATTTTTTTTTCTTAATTTACAGAAGCAGAAAACAATATGCATACATTTAGTATTTTAAATCCATAAATCCCTAAAAAATTAAATAGTAAAAGAACAAAGTTTACACTAACCATTTGTTGTTTCATTAATGGGGGTGAGTTAAAATCATATAAATGATGTGAAAATAGAAGAAAGAAAAAAAAAATTGGGGGAAAATTTAAAAAAAATTAAATCAACATATTCTTTATAAATCAAACTCCACCAGTGGTAATCAAATTGAGAGAGATAAAGAAATGTATATAATATTCTGAAGGAGAAGTGCAATGATAATCTTACATGGTAATAAGAAGAGGTAGAATTTGGTGGTTGCTCCCATAATCACGTTTTGCTTCTCCTCTCTTCATCTTTGAAAGATAGAAAAAATGTTTTAAGTGCTCGAATGACTCAGTGTTTTTTTATCACGGAAACTATAAATAAAAATATAGATGTAAATATATAGAAAAAAAAAGACAAATATATAAAAGTAAACTAAAATTATAAAAAATAAATAATTTAAATAAAAAAATGAAATAGATTTTCATTTAAACATAAATGATATTATTTCATAAATAAATAATATTATATTATATTATAATAAAGTATTTCATATATATATATATATATATATATATATATATATATATATATATATATATATTATGGTTATAAATTTTCAAGAATTCAAATAAATTATTATCAATATAATATGAAATAATTATAAAGGCATAAAATTTCATTTTATTTGATATAATTTATAATTTATAAAATTCCAAAAATTACTTAAAGTGAGAAGATCAATAAAAAAAGTTATATTTATTATTGTAAGAAACATTGAGTATTCATAAGTTAATAGTTAAGATCCTTACTCAATTGATTAATTTTTATAAATTTTAGTAGGGACAAAAAATAAAAATTGAATTCAAATAAACTTAGGGTTAGTTTGATATTACTTTTCAAAAGTATTTATAGGGCTAGAAATAATTTTAAGTATATTTAGGACAAAATATTTCATTAGTAATATTTTAATTAACTCTTTTGAAATCATAAAAAGAATACTTAGTATTCTTTTAATAACCACACTAAGATATTTATTTTTTAAATCATCAAAAAATTTTTGAAGTAATAAAAACTTATATGTATTTATCTTTAAATATCAATTTATTATCTTTTAAATTTTTTGAAAAATTTGAAATTTTTTTATAATTAAAAAATTTCAAATCTTTTTATAAATATTATTTTTTAAAATTCCTATTATTATAAAAATATATTTTTTTACTTTAAATAATTTAAATATTTACTTGTTTATTCATTAATTTAGAAATTTATATAAATTTTTTTATTTAATCATACAATTAATTATTTTAGATTTGTATTAGTAGTAATTTTTATGTATGTTCATTTATTAATTAAAATATATTTAAAAATGATTATAATTAAATAATTAATTATTTAATGTTTCATTAATAAAAATATTTAAATATCAAAATTCAATATTTCAGAAAAATAATTTGTATAATTTTTTAAAAATTTTATTATCATAAAAATAATTATTTTAGTCTTTATTAATATGATGTTTTATTCATATTTATATATTTTTGAAATTATTTTTTTAAAATATCCTATTTTTATAATTATATGAGGAAAATGTATCTTTCAAGGATCGCTCATCCATAGACCAAGGCATACTTTTAATATACAAAATTACTTAAAATATAAAAACAAAAAATATAAAAAAAATTTAAATCATTAAAAAATTAGTGACAAAAATTATCTATAGCCGAAATAGCTATGGAAAAATCACTAGCTAAATGCATATATTTTGTAACTATTATCATTTAAGAAATGATCGCATGCAATTAAATTAATCATAAAAAAAATTTCAGAATATTATTTAGCGAGTGATTTTGCTTTGAACTAATTAGCTAGGGAAAATCCATCTCTAATATTATTCCAAAAATGCCAGCCATTCTTTGCATGAAAATTTATGGTTATATTAGCTAGAGAGAATTTTCAATCGAAAATTTTGATCTCTAATCCCTTGGAAATTTGTATCTCAATGTAAAATCAAACAACTCTTGCTATTCCTTAGCTAATCCATGGCTAATTAGCTAGGGATTATTTAAATAGCTAAATTTCCTATCTATCTAAGTATCTATCTATCAATCAATCTATATATTTGACTATTAATCTATCTATCTATCTATCTATCAATATAGCTATCTATCTAATTGTCTATATATCTATATATCTATCTAATTATCTATGTATTTATTTATCAATCAATCTATCAATCTATGAATCTTTCTTTTTTTTATCTTTCTATCTATTTATTTATCAATCAATCTATCTATCTCTTTATCTAAATATCTATATGTTTATCTATCTATGTGACTACCTATCTATTTATCTATATATCTAGCTCTCTATCTATCTATCATCTATAAATCTAAATATCTTTTTGTTTATCTATCAATCTATCTATTTGTCTATCTATCTAAATATCTTTGTATCTATCTATCTATCTAATTATATATTTGTTTGTCTATATATCTATCTAACTATATAACTATATAAGTATCAATCTATATGATTATCTATCTATCTATATATCTAACTATTTATCAATCAATCAATCTTTCTATGTATCTATCTACCTGTCTATCTTTGAATCTATCTATCTATCAAAGTGTCTATTTGTTTATCTTTTAATCTATCTTTATATCTATCTATCTAACTATCTATATGTCAATCTGTGAGTTTATCTATCTATAAATCTTTCTATCTAATTTTATATATATATATATATATATATATATATATATCAATATATGTATATATCTATTTGTCTATCTGTATATCTATCTATGTGTCTATCTCTCTATATGTCTTTGTATCTAGTTATATATATATATATATATATCTTTCTATCTATCTATCTAATTATGTATCTAGCTATCAATCTATCTATCTAATTATGGACCTATCTATCTGTCTATCTGTATATCTATCTATCTATCTATATATATATATAAATATATATATATATATATCTATCTATTTGTCTATCTATCTATATATATATATATATATTTCAATCATTCTATCTATCTAACTATTTAAATAGCTATCTATAAATCTTTCTTTCTATCAATCTATTTATCTGTCTAGATGACTATCTATCTATCTATCTATATATCTGTCTATCTATCTACCTATATATCTAGGTATATATCTCATTATTTGTGCATCTGTTTATTAGACTATTTGTCTATATTCTATTTGTCTATCTGTCTATCTTACTATCTATCTATAAATCTATCTGTCTAATAGTATAACTGTCTATCTATATATATAACTAACTATCTATCTGTCTATCAGTATATCTATCTATCTTTGTATCTAACTATCTATCTATGTATATATTAGTTTATTTTATATTTATCTATCTATCTAACTATATATCTTTCTAACTATATATTAGTCTATCTATCTATCTATTTATCTATCTATCTCTCTCTTTGCCTCTTTGTCTATCTATCTATCTATCGATCTATCTATCTATATATCTATCTATCTCTATATCTCTCTAACTATCTATCTTTTTTCCTTTATATCTATGTGTCTATCTTTGTATCTATCTATCTATCTGTATATCTATCTACCTATATATTTCTGTTAATATAGACCAATCTATCAATCTATTTGACAATCTATTATCTATCTATCTGTCTATATATATATCTTTGTATCTATCAATCTGTCTATTTGTGTATCTATATGTTTATCTATCTATCTGGATATCTATCAATCTATCTATCAATTTATATATCTAACTATATGTATGTCTATCTATCAATATGTTTATCTATCTATCAATATGTTTGTCTTTGTATTAATCTATTTATTTATGTATTTATCTATCTATCTATCTATTTATCTATCATTATTTCTATCTATCTATTTATCTATCAATCTATCTTTCTTTCTATATAAATAAATATATATCTCTTTATCTAATTATCTATCTATCTATCTAATTATCTATTTGTCAATTTATCTAATTATATATTTGACTATTTGTCTATTTGTCTATTTATCTATATAACTATCTCTTTTGTCTATCTATCTATCTATTTATCTATCTGTTTGTTTGCATGTCTATCTAATTATCTATTGATCAATCAATCAATCAATCTATTTATATATTTATATATCTATCTGATTATCTATATATATATATATATATATAATTATCTATATGTGTATCTATGTATCTGTATATCAATCTATCTATTTATATAATATATATTTTAATCTTTCTATCTATATATTTATCTATCTTTATATATATATATATATATATATATATATATATATCTAAATGTTTGTCTGTATATCTAGTTGTCTATTTATCTATCTGTCTATATATTTGTCTATCTATTTGTCTATCTAGTTGTATATCTATCTATCTATCTATCTTTTTTTATATATCTTTATTTCTATCTATCTATCAATCTATCTATTTAACTCTCTAATATTCTATCTATTTATCTCTCTAATATTCTATCTATCTATCTAAGTATCTATGTATCTATTTATCTATCATTCTATCTATTTATTTGTCTCTATCTATCTATCTATTTGTTTGTCTGTCTGGCTATCTATATATCAATATATCTATCTATCTAATTATATATATATATATATCTGTCTATGTATATATTTATCAATTAAATATCTACCTACCAATTTATTTTTATATCTATTTCTCTATATATCTATTTTGTATCTATCTATATATGTTTCTATCTATATATCTAATAATTCATCCATCTATTTATCTATCTATCTATCTTTCTTTCTATTTATCTATCCTTCAATCTATTTATCTATCTATCTATTAGTCTATATATCTATCCATCCATTCATCTATCTATCTATCTACCTATCTATCTACCTATCTATCTACCTATCTATCTATGTATCTATTTATATATTTTTATATCTATCTATCTATTTACCTATCTATCTATCAAACTATCTATGTATCTTTCTACCTATAAATCAATATACCTATCTACCTATCTATATATCTGTCTATCTATATCTCAATGTGTCTATCTATCTATATGTGTTTCTATCTAGTCATCTATCTACATATATATATATATATATATATATATATATATAATCTATTTATCTATGTTCTATCTAACTAACTAACTATCTATCTATCTTTCTTTCTTTCTTTAAATCTATCTATCTATCTATCTAACTATATTTCTATCTATCCATCTATATTTCTTATATATCTATATATTTATCTATCTAGTATATATATACCTATCAATCTATCTATCTATATATCTATCTATTTATATATCTATTTTCTAAATATATATCAATTAATTTATCTAACTAATTATCTATGAATCTATTAATCTATTTATCTATCAGCCTGTCTATTTATCTTTCCATCTATATGTCTAACTATCTATCTTCCTATTTATCTATCTTTATATCTATCTATCTATCTAGTTATCTATCTATCTACACACACACACACACACATATATATATATATACCTATGTTCAAAACTATCTATCTTCCTATCTACCTATCTACCTATTGACCTATCTATATATATATTATATGACTATATATCTTTCTATCTATATTGACATTTTTCTAGATGTCTTTATATCTATATATTTATCTTTCTATTTGGTTGTCTATGTAATTATCTATCTATCTATGCATCATTCTGTCTATCTATCTATATATTAATCAATGTATATTTATATCTATCTTACCATTTAAATATCTATATATCTGTCTATCTGGCTATCTATATTTCAATATATATATTTTAATCTAATCTACATATATATATATATATATATATATCTACCTATGTATATCTGTATGTATCTATATATCTACCTACTAATTCATTTTTCTATCCATTTCTTTATATATCAATTTAGTATCTATCAATATATGTTTCTATCTATATATAGGTAAATCTATATAACTAATTATCCATCCATTTATCTATCTATATACCTATCTATCTTTCTATTTATCTTTCCTTCAATATATATATATATATATATATATCTTTTATTCTATCCATCCATCTATTTATTTATCTATGTATCTATCTACCTATCTATCTATGTATTTATCGATTTATTTGTCTATCGATCTATCTATTTACCTATCTATATATCTAACTATCTATGTATCTTTCTACCTATATATCTATCTACCTATCTACTAATCTACATATCTATCTATTTATTTCTCTATGTGTTTATTTGTCTATATGTGTGTCTATCTAGACATCTATCTATCTATATATGTATCTATCTATCTATCTATGTTCTATCTAACTATCTATTGATTTATCTATCTATTTAAATTTCTTTCTTTCTTTCTTTATTTC
Organism: Sapria himalayana; assembly: GCA_029783825.1. NCBI lineage: Eukaryota > Viridiplantae > Streptophyta > Magnoliopsida > Malpighiales > Rafflesiaceae > Sapria > Sapria himalayana. Next base: position 1,265,826 of record JAREIK010000253.1, on the reverse strand, counting down.
TATCTATATATCTAACTATATATATGTCTATCCATCTATATTTCTATATATCTATCTATTTATCTATCTACTATCTATATACCTATCAATCTATCTATCTATATATCTATCTATTTATATATCTATTTTTCTAACTATCTATCAATTAATCTATTTAACTAATTATCTATCTATCTATTTATCTATCAATCTGTATATCTATATATATCCATCTGTATGTCTACCTATCTATCTATCTTACTATTTATCTATCTTTTCTATGTATATATCTTTCTATCTAGCTATTTATCTATTTACTTATATATATATATTTATCTATCTTTATAACTATCTTTCTACCTATCTACCTATACACCAATCTATCTATCTATCTATCTATATGTCTATTTGTCTATCTATCTCAATGAATTTCTATCTAGATGTCTATATATTTATATATCTATATCTCAATTTGTCTGTCTATCTGTCTATGTAATTATATATATATATATATATCTATTTGTGTATCTTTCTGTCTATGTATCTATCTATTTATCAATGTATAAATTTATATATCTATTTATTAATTTATTTATATATCTATCTATCGATCTATCTATCTTTTTGAATATCTATCTATTTATCTATCTATCAATAAATCTTCTTCCTATCTATCTGTCAATATGTCTATATATCTATCAATCTAGTTGTCTATAAATCAATATATTTATCTATCTATCTAACTATTTATCTATCTATCTATCTAATTTTATATCTATATATCAATCAATCAATCTATCTATATATATATATATCTATTTGTTTAATTATCTATCTATCTATCTCTATCTCTCTCTCTATTTATATATCTAATTATAGATCTTTGTATTAGTCTATCTATCAATGAATAAATATATAAATAAATAAATAGAGATATATATATATATATATATATATATATATATGTATGTATGTATATATATATATATATATATATATCTATCTATAAAAGTAACTATCTATCTATCTTTCTACCAATCTATTTTTCTATCTATCTGTCTATATATCAAACTATTTATATATCTATCTATCAAGTTGTCTATATATCTAAATATATTATATATATATATATCTATGTATCTATCTATCAGTCTATCTATATGTTTATAAGTCTATCTTTCTATATGTATATCTATCTAATTGTCTATCATTTTATATATCTATATCTCTCTCTATTTATTTATTTATTTATTTCATTTTATATCTAGCTATTGATCTATCTATCTATTTATCTATCTATCTATTTATCAGTCTATCTATCCATCTTTCAATCTATCAATCTAACTATATATCTATCTATCTATTTATCTATATGTCTGTCTATTATCTTTCTATCTTTATATCTATATATCTATATATCTAATATGTATCTATATATCTATATATCTATATATCTAAATATGTATCTATATATCTATTATCTTTTTATCTTTCTATCTTTATATATATATATATCTATTTTCAATATTTCTATCTTTCTATCTATCGACTATCTATCTATCAATCTATATACTTATCTATATATCTATTTATTAATCTCTATATTTGTCATTCTATCTATCAATCTATCAAACCATCTTTCTATCTATCTATCTATATATATTTATATCTATCTATCTATTTGTCTATTTGACTATCTTACACTACACACACACACAACGTGTATATATATATCTATCTATCTATCTACTTACATATCTATTAATATATTTATCTATATATAAATCTAATAATGTATCTATCTATATATCATTTGATCTATCAATTTATCAATCTATATATCTATCTATCTATCCATCTATCTATCAATATATCATCCATCTATCCATCTATCTATCACTCTATTTATTATTCTAATAATCTATCCATCTATCTAACTATCACTCTATAAACATTTTATATATCTATCCATCTAACTATTTATCTTTTTATCTATTTAACAATTTATCTATTTATCTAAATATCAATTTTTCTATCTTTCTGTCAATTAATCTTTCAAAATGTCTATCTATCTATCTTTCTATCTGCCTATCTGTATATATATATATATATATATCTTTCTTTCTTTCTTTATGTATATCTTTCCATATGTCTATCTATATATCTATGTACAAATCTAGTTATCTATCTATCTATCAAACTATCTGTCTATTTGTGCATATGTTAATATATCTATCTATCTATCATTATATCTGTCTATCTTTCTATTTATCTTTCTGTCTATTTGTCTATTTGTCTATCTATCTACTTGTATATCTGGCTATCTAGCTATCAGTATATCTGTTAATCTATCAATCTATCTATCTATCAATTTGTATGTCTATCAGTGTATCTATCTATTTATATATCTATTTGTCTATTTGTCTATATGTATATCTGTCTATATATCTATCTATCTATTTATTTATATTTCTATATATCTATCTATCTATCTATCTATATTTCTAATATCTACATGTCTATCTATCTATCTATCTTTCTATCTATCTATCTCTCTATCTATCTATCTATATAACAATTTGTCTATTTGTATATATGTCTATTTGTCTATGTTTCTATTTTTGTATATGTATATCTATCTATCTATTTATCTATCTATCTATTTATCAATCTGTGTTTCTAACTATATGTATATCTATCTATTTGTCTATCTATTTATCTATCTATCTATGTGTCTACTTGTTGACCAATCTAATTTTTTACCTATTTACATGTCTTCCAATCAATTTGTCTACTTGTCTATCTATATATCTATCTAATTATCTAGTAGTCTATCTATCTGTCTATCTATCTACCTATCTAATAATTTTCCTATATCTCCATCAACCTATCCATCAATATATTAATCTATCTATCTATAAAATTATCTTTGTCTATCTATCTTTCTATATATCTTTTTATCTATCTATCTCTCTATATGTATATCTATTTATTATTGTATCTATGTATCTATCTAATAGTTATTATATTTATCTATCTATCTATCAATTAATCATTCTAGCTATCAATCTATCTGTCTATCCGTCTATCTGTATATCTGTCTATCAATTTATCTATCTATTTATCTATTTGTCTTTCTATATATTTGTCTATCTGTCTATCTAAATATCCATAGATCTAATTTTCTATCTGTCTATATGTCTATCTATTTATCTATAAATCTATCTATATGATTAACTATCTTTTAATCTATTTATCTGTCTAATTTTCTATCTTTCTATTGGTCTATCTATCTATCTATCTATTTGTTTATTTTTTATTTTTCTATTGTCTATTTTTCTAGCTATCTATTTGCCTTTCTATATTATTGTCTATCTATCTATTTATCTATCTACTTATCTATCTATTTATCTAATATCTATCTATATATATGTCATTCAATCAATCAATCAATGAATCTGTCTATCTATATGTGTATCTATCTATATGTCTATATGTCTATTTGTCTTTGTGTATATTTGTATATCTGTCTGTCTATCTGTCTATCTATATACCTATCTATCTATCTATTTTTAATCTATATATCTAACTATGAATTTGTTTATCTATCTATATATATATTTCTTGATCTATTGATCTATCTATCTATTTATTTGGCTATCTTTTAGTATATTTATCTATCTTTCTATCTATATATCCATCTATCATACTATATATTTATCTATTTATTTCTCTATCTTTTTTGAGTATATCTTTATCAGTATATCTATCTATCTATTTGTCTATTAAAATATCTGTATATCTATCTATTTGTCTGTGTTGATCTATCTATTTATATATCATTATATATATATATATATATATATATATATATCTATCTATCTATATATCTATTTATTTATCAAACTCTATATCGATCTATATATCTTCTATCTATCTATCTTTCTATCTATCTATCTGTCTGTCTATATATCTTTCTATTTATCTTTCTTTCTTTATTTCTATCTTTTTATTGATTTGTCTATCTTTTTATCTATATATATGTCTATCATTCTATCTGTATATCTATCTATCATTCTTTTTGTCTATCTAATCTATCTATCATTCTTTTTGTCTATCTAATCTATCTATCTATCTGTTTGTTTATCTATCTATTTGTCAATCTATTTTTCTATCTATTTGTATATCTCCTTATCTGTTTATCAATCTATCTATCTATCTATATATCTGTCTATTTATCTATCTGTTATTTGTTTATCTATCTATTTGTTTACCTATATATTTATTTATATTTCTATCTATCAATCTAATTATATGTATACCAGTCAATCTGTCTATCTATCGATCTATCTATTTTTCTATTTATAAATATTTCTATCCATATATCTCACTATTTATCTTTCTATCTACCTATTTATCTATCTAACTATTTATCTATCTATCTGTCAATCTATCTATAAATCTATCAATCAATCAATCAATCTTTCTTTCTTTATATCTTTCAATCTATCTATGTAAATATCTATCTATATGTTTATCTATCAATCTATCTATCGATTTAATTTTCAATTTTTTAACTATCTATCTACCTGTCTGTGTGTCTATCTATCTATCTATATATATATATATATATATGTGTGTGTGTGTGTGTGTGTGTGTTTATATTTGTCTTTCTATCTGACTTTCTACATGTCTCTCTAAATATCTATCTATTTTTGTGTCTATCTATCTATCTATCTGTATATCTATCTATCTATCTATCTGTATATCTATCTATCTATCTATCTAATTGTCTACTTGTCTACTTGTTGATGTGTCTATCTATCAATCTATCTCTAAGTAATCTATATATATGTCTATCTATTTATCTATCTATTTATATATCATTTTATCTATCTATTTGTATATCATTTTATTTATTTATTTGTTTGTTTTTTTATCTGACTATCTATCTATATATTTGTCTATATATCTATCTACTATTTATCTATCTACATTTCTATCTATCTAACTATATGTATTTCTGTCTATTTATTTATATGTCTGTTTATTTATAAATCTTTTTGTCTATCTATCTATCATTATATATATCTATCAATTTTAATGTTTTATCTATCTATTTATCTATATCTCTATCAATCAAACAATTAATCATTCTATATATCTATATGTATTTCTATCTATCTATCAATCAATTTATCTATCTATTTATCTATCTGTCTACTTATCTAAATATCTTGGAATTTTTCTATCTTTCTATATATTTATATGTATATCTATCTATATGTCTATCTGTCTATCTATCAATTATTTGTCTATCTATCTTTCTATCTATCGATTTATTTATTTTTCTATCTATCTATGTATATTTCATTCTATCCATCTATATATCTTCTATCTGTCTGTTTGTCTATATGTTTATCTATCAATCTATCTATCTATCTATCTATCTATTAATCAATTTGTTTGTCTATCTATCTTTCTATATTCCTTTCTATCTATCTAGCTATCTCTATGTCTATCTATCTCTTTATATATATGTCTATTTGCCTAACTATATATCAATCTAACTATATATCTATCTATTTAACTTTCTTCCTATCTATCTATTTATCTATCTATATGTTTATCATCAATCAATCATCCTATCTATCTATCTATCTATATATCTATATGTAAATCTATATATCTATATAATTATCTATCTGTCTAATTATCTATCTTTCTAGGTATTTATCTATATATTTATTTAAAAATTATCTATCTATATGTCTATGTGTCTATTTATCTATTCATCTATATATTTGTTTATCTATCTTTCTATCGATTTATTAATTATTCTATCTATCTATCCATTAATCCAACTATCTACATATCTATCTATCTATCTTTCGATCTATCTATCTACTTATCTATGTCTGTATCAATCTATTTGACTATCTATCTTTCTATCTATCTATCTTTCTTTCTCTATATCTTTTTATCTATCTATATATCTTTTTATCAATCTATATATCTATCGATCAATCTTTCTGCCTATCTATTTATCTATTTATATTTCTATTTATATATCTATCTTTCTTTCTTTCTATCTGTTTATCTATAAATAAATCTTTCTATCTTTCTTTATTTATTTATTTCTTTTTATTGATTTATTAATCTTCTATATATATATCTATCTACATTTCTATCTGTATATCTATTTATCTGTCGATTTGTGTATGTGATCAATCAATTTATCTGTCTGTCTATCTACCTATTTGTCTAGTTATCTATTTGTCTATTTGTCTATCTATCTATCTATTTATCTGTCTATCTATCTATCTATATCTCTATTTATCTAACAACCTATCTATCTATCTATTTATATGTCTCTTTTATCTATTTATCTATTTGTTTATCTATCTATCAATCTATATGTCTATCTCATTGTCATTTTGTCTATATATCTATTTAACTTTCTATCTATCTATCTGTCTATCTATCTATTTGTAAATCTATCCATCTATCTAATTATCTATCTGTCTAAGTATCTATATGTCTAGGTATTTATCTATCTTTCTATTTATTTATATGTCTATATATATATCTATCTATATATTTGTCTATGTATATTTCTATTGATCAATTTATTTTTTTCTCTATCTATCTATCTTTATTTCTATCTATCTATCCATCCATCCATCCATCTATCTATTTGTATATCTATTTATCCATGTATCTATCTATCTATCTATATGTCTATCTATGTATGTATTTATCTATTTATCTTTTTACCTATCTATTTATCTATCTATCTATCTATCTGTATATCTATCTATCTATATATCTATCTATCTCCCAATCTATCTAACTATTTATCTATCTAGCTATATATATAACTATATATATATATATATATATCTATTTATTTATCAATCTAACTATCTTACTATCTAACTATCTATATATCTATCTATTTATCAATATGTATATTCATCTAACTATCTTTCTATCTTCTATCTTTCTTTCATTAATTCTATCGATTTATCTATCTATATTTATTTCTTTTTATCGATCTATCTATTTATCTATTATTTTATATATCTGCCTATCTTTCTATATATATATATATTTATATTTATTTATATATTTATCTATCTAACTCTCAATCAATCAATCTGTCTATCTGTCTATTTGTCTATATGTCTATCAATTTATATGTATATTTGTCTATCTATCTTTTTCTCTATCTTTCTATATTTCTATTTATCTATCTATATATCTCTCTATCTATCTTTTTGTTTATTTGTCTATATGTTTATAAGTCTATCTATCTATTTGTTTATATGTTTATCTATATATCTATGTATTTATCAATCTATCTATTTATCTATCTATCATTAATCTATTTATCCCTCTATTCAGCTATTTATCTTTCAATCAGTCAATCTATTTATTTATCTATCTTTTTATCTATATTTCTATCAATTAATATATTTATCTATTTGTTAATCTATCTATCTAATCAAATATCTATCATTCTTTATTTATTTATTTATTTATATCTCTATATCTATCTATCTATCTTTCTATCTGTCTATATATCTATCTTTATGTTTATCTATTTATCTATCTATCTGCCTATCTATCTATCTATTTATATATCTATTTATCTATCTACCTGTCTACTTTTCGACCTTTCTATTTGTCTATCTATATGTAATCTATCAATTTATCTATTTGTCTATCTGTATACTTTTTATCTATATATTTTTCTATTTGTCTATCTATCTATCTATATATCTGTTTATCTATCAGAATGTATATCTGTCTATCTATCTATCTAATTATTTGTCTATCTATGTATCTATCTGACTATCTATCTATCTATCTATCTGTATGTCTATTTGTCCATTTATATATCTATCTATCTATCTTTCTATCTCTTTATATGTCCATATGTCAATCTGCCTATCTATCTCTATATCTTTCTACCTATCTACCTATATGTATATCTATATATATGTCTATGTGTCTGTTTATTTGTCTATGTATCTAAATGACTAAATGTCTATCAGCCTATCTATCTATCTTTCTATCTAACTATATGTCTATTTTTTTATCTATCTTTCTATCTATCAGTCTATCTACATATCTATTTATCTATATTTCTTTCTATATGTCTATCTCTCAATCTATTAAACTATCTCTCTATATATCTATCTAGTAGGAAATCTATAAATCTATCTATCTATATATCTACATATGTATCTGTTAGAGTCTCTATCAAACTATTCATCTATCTATCTATTTATCTGTCAGTCTATTTATTTGACTGGCAATTTATCTATTTGTTTATCTCATCTATATGTCTATATATATATATATATATATATATATATATCTATCTGTCATTATTCTTAATTGTCTATATATCTTTTTGTTTATCTATCAATCTTTCTATCTAACTTTCTATCTAACTATGTATCTATCTATCTCTCTATATATCAATATGTATGTTTGTCTATCTATTTGTTTGCCTATATTTCAATCTATATTTCTATTTTTCTATCTATCTATTTGTCTATCTATCTATATGTATATCTATATATCTATCAATCTATTTGTCTATCTTTCTATATGTATATCTATCTAGCTTTCTATCTTTCTATCTGTATATCCTTCTATTAGTCTATCTATCTATCTGTCTATCTGTCAATTTGTCTATCTACCTATCTACCAAATTATCAATCTATCTATTTGTTTTTTTATCTATTTGTCAATTTTCTACCTACCAATTTTTCTAAATATATAAATGTCTATCATTCTATCTATCTATCTATCTTTCTATCTACCTATCTATCTATTTGTCAATCTTTTTATTTGTCTATCTATTTATTTGAATATGTGTAAATCTCTCTAGTTATCTATTTATCTATCAATCTATTTTTCTATCCATCTATACATCTTTTAGGCTATATGACTATGTATCTATTTATCTATCTATCTGTATGTCTGCCAATCTGTCTATTTGTCTATCTATCTATCTATCTAATTGTCTATCTATCTATCTATTTTTCTATCATCTGTCTTTATGTCAATTTGTCTGCATGTTTATTTGTCTATCTGTCTATCTCTATATCTCTCTAACTATCTATCTATATATCTATCTATCAGTTTATCTATCTATCTATCTATTATTCTTTCTATATTTCATTCCAAATTTCTGCCTATCTTTATATCTACCTATCTGTATATCTATCTATATGTCTATCTATCTATATGTCTATTTGTCTATATATTTATCTATCTATCAGTCTATATCTCTATCTGTCAATCTATCTTTCTATCTCCTTATCTATCAATCAAATATTTATCTGTCAAACTACCTATCTATAAATATGTCTATCAATATATCTGTCTATTTTTATTTATATATTTATATATCTATCTATCTTGTTATCTATCTATCTGTTTTGTCTATCTATTTATCTATATATCTATCTATCTTTTTTTCTATTGATCTATCTTTATATCTGTATATCTATTTTTTTTGTCTATCTATATATCTATCTTCCTATCTACCTATCTACATATCTTTCTATCTAGTCTATATGTCTACCTATCTAACTCTCTACCTGTCTATCTATCTATGTATCTGTCTATATACCTAATTAGGTATCTATCTATGTGTCTATCTATTTATCTATCTTTCTATCTATTTATCTATCTCTCTATTTAAATATCATTTTATCTATCTATCTATCTATCTATCATTCTATTTGTCTATCTGTCTATCTACCTATCTATATATCTATCTATCTATCTAACTATTTATCAATCTTTCTGTCTATCTTTATATATGTATATCTTATTATCTCTCTATCATCTATATATCTATCGGTCTATCTATCTATCTATCTATCTTTTTATATGTCTATCTATCTATCTTACTATCTATCTATCTATCTTTCTATCTATCAATCTATATATCTACCTATCTACCTATTTGTCTATCTTTCTATCTATTTTTCAATCTATTTATCTATCTATTTTTCAATCTATCTGTCTATCTACCTATTTGTCTAAATATCTAAATGTCTATTAATCTATCTATTTATCTATCTATATATCTATATAATAATATATCTATCTATCTTTATCTATTAATTTGTCTATTCATATATTCATCTATCCATCTATTATCTATATGTCTATCTATCTAGCTATTTATCTATATATCTATCTATATATCTATTTTTCCATCTGTTTATCTATCTATCTATTTGTCTGTCTATCTATCTATCAATCTATCAATCTGTCTCTCTATCTATGTGTCTATCTATCTATCTATCTATCTATCTAACAATCTATCTCTCAATATATTTATCTATCATCTATCTCTCTATCTATTTTTCTATATATCTGTCTATCTATCTATCTATAACTATAATAAAATGTCTATTTAGCTATGAAAATTTAGCTAGCCATAAAATCTCTAGGTAATTTGCGAATGATTAGCTATGGAATAACAAGAGATGATTGATTTTATGTTAAATTTAAATAATACGATGAATTAGTGATGGATTAGCTATAAAAATGTTCGAATGAAAATTTTTCATCGCTAATATTATCATAGATATTTGCGTAAAGAAAAGCTAGAATTTTAGCACTTGATTTAGCAACAGAATTTCCTTTGCTAATTATAACGAAACAAAATATGTCACTAAATAATTATATGAATTTATTTTTGTATGATTTTATATATAATTGGAAGCAATTTTTCCTTAAATATTTATTTTCTCAAAAAATATATATTTAGCTAGGGATTTTTCCCTAGCTAGTTGGGCTAGTGATAATTTCCATCGCTAAGCTTTAATGATTTAATTTTTTTAAGCATTATTTATTTTAATATTTTATATAATTTTTTATAGTATAGATATGTCATAGTCTATAGTGAGTGATCCTTGAAATACACAATCTACTCAAATAATTATAAAAATATTATATTAAAAATAAAAAAATTTCATAAATATATAAATACTATTAAAAATTTATATTAAATAACACTAAAAAACTTATTTTTTAATTATAAATTAATTAAAAAATTATACCAAATATTTTTCTAATATTTATAATTATGATATTTAAATATTTGTATTAAAAAACATTATATAATTTATTATATAATTATAATAATTTCTAAAATATTTCAATTAATAAATAAATGTTAATAAAAAGTACTACTAATAAAAAGCTAAATTAAATAATTGTTTGATTAACTAAAAAAATTATAAAAATATATGGATTAACGAATAAATAAGTATATATTTATATTATTTAAATTAAAAAAAATTGTTATTATTATATGAATCTATAAAAAAATATTGACTAATAGATTTAAAAATTATACCAAATTTTATGCCTTTATTATTAATTCATATTATATTAATAAAAAATAAATTGAATTTTTAAAAAGTTATAACCATAATATATATATATATATATATATATATGAAATACTTTATTATTATATAATATTATTTTATTTTTTAATAAAATAATATCATTTATGGTTAATAAAAATAAATTTCATTTTTTTATTTAATTATTTATTTTTTATAATTTTAGACTACTTTTATATTTTTGTCTCTTTATTCTTTATATATTTACATCCAATTTTTTATATATAGTTTCCGTGAAAAAAAATGCTAAGGCATTAAGCACTAAAATTTTTTCTATCTTTCAACGACAAAGAGATGAGAAGCAAAACTGGACTATGGGAGCAACCTACAAAATCTACCTCTTATTGTTACCATGTAATATTATCATTGCTTTTCTCATTAGGAATGAAATATATATATATATATATATATATATATATATATATATATATATATCTCTCTCTCTCTCTCTCTCAATTTGATTACCACTGGTTAAGTTTGGTTTTTACAAATATTTGGATTTGATTTTTTTTTTATTTTCCCCCAATTTTTCTTCTTTTTTCTTCTATTTTTTTCTATTTTCATATCACTTATATGATTTTGACTTACACCATTAATGAAATAATAAATGGTTAGTGTAAACTTTGTTCTTTTACTGTTTAATTTTTTAGGGTTTTATGGATTTCAAATACTAAATGTTTGCATATTATTTTCTGTTTCTGTAACTTAAGAAAAAAAATTATGCTTAGTGTTTGCTACTGCTGTAATTTATGAAAAAACAAACTTAATGTTTATAAGTTCTATTTTTGTTGTTTTCAAAAATATTATAAATAGATTACATTATATATAAACTTTTATACATTTATATAATCTTATGACATTATGTATAAATGTCTTTACTTTAATTGTATAAACGTATTAAATTATATATAAACATTGATATGGTTATATATAAATTTAATGTTATATATAAATATTTATACATATGTATTAATATTTATAAATATATATACAACATTTACATAAAACTATCCATCTATATAATTTTTTATATTACAATTATATAACATATAAAATGTTTATACATTTTTGTAAACATTTATATAACCTATTAATTTTTATATAAATATATAATATATATAATGTTTAAATAAATGTGATATATATACTATATAATATTTATAAAAGTGTTTCAGAAATATATTTATTTATAAGTAACATTTATAAAAATATTTTAAACACAAATATTATATCTAAACACTTGTATAAATATATAATCATATGCCATTATATATAAAAGTATTTATAACAATATGTATAATTATGTAAAATATTTTTATAACTATATTTATTAATATACATAACTTTTTTTAACTATATAATAATTTATAACTATATGTATAATTCTATATAACTTTATTTCTAACAAAATATACTATATGCATAATAATATATAACTATATATAATTGTATTTTACTATGTGTATAACTATAAAAATGAAATATATAACTATATCTTTAACTACATACACATTTATAACTATATGTGTATAACTATATATAAATATTTATATAACTATGTAACACTCTATATAATTAAATATAACTATATTTGTAACTATGTATACATATATGTATTCATATAATTAAATCTATAAATTTGATTATAACTTATTTTACATTTATGTATAACTAATTATAAATATTTTTATTAATATATCTATATATAACTATAAGTTTAACTATATATAACTCTATTTTTAACTATATATACTATAGGTATAAGAACATATACCTATAAATAATTGTCTTTGACTATATGTATAACTATAAAAACATTATACATAATAATATTTAATTATATAATTAACAACATATATTTAATATACATTTTTATATATTAGTATATAAAAATGTATTTTACTATATCTATACCTATACATAACTATATGTATAAATATATAAAATTATATCAAAAAATATATATACCTGCATGTATAAATATAAGTATTACTATATGTGTAACTATATGGATAACCACATGTAACTATTTTATAATTACATGTATAACAACATACAACATTATGTTTAACTATATGTATATAACTATATGTATATAACTATATATATATATATATATATATATATATATATATGTATAACTATGTAACACTCTATATAATTAATTATAACTATATTTGTAACTATGTATACATATATTTATATATATAGATATATGTAAATCTATATATTTGTTTATAACTTTATACACATTTATGTATAACTACTTATAACTACGTGTATGAATATATCTTTATATAACTATATGTTTAACTATATATAACTCTATTTTTAACTATATATACTATAGGTATAATAACACATAACTATAAATAATTGTCTTTGACTATATGTATAATTATAAAAACATTATATATAACTATATTTAAATATATAATTAACAACATATATTTTATATACATTTTTATATAACTAGTAATAGCATGATATCTATTAATCTTTACTATGGTAAAAAATGCTTTATCTATTAATGTACATTCTACAAATGCATTGCCTCGATATTCAAAATATTTAATCTTTAAATATTCATCTGTAAGTATTTTTATTTAATTATTAGTGTATTTTGAAGTAATTATATGTTTAATTCAAAATAATGATTGAGCATTATTATTTGCAAATAAAATAGGACAAAATGAGTTCAGATCGTTAGTGGATGTACAAAAAGTTTATGAATGGAATTTTGAATCAAGATTTTTTGAGTGGCTTTGAAACTTTCATCAACTTTGCGTGCAGTCAATCGAGATGGATGGTTGGAGAAAAAAATAAGTGTCCATGTAATAACTACAAGTGTCAGAATATCCTTTTTCATGATTTAAACACTATAAGATACTATTTGTCTAAATATGACTCTGAACATTGATCGAAATTAGTGTAGTGAAATCATTTGCATGTGGTGAAGAAGCATCAAACACATACCATAGATTGGCCATGGAAGCTACTGGTGCTGACTTTAATATGGATTACATGGATGAACCACCAAATCCTAAAGCTCAGAAATTTTATGAAATACTTAAAGCTATATATATAATGCGTTGTGGTCTGGTTATAAAAAATGAAAGAAATGAATGATTAGATGAAAGAAATGAATGAAGAGATTAAATAAATTAAGAATGTAATGCAACAGTAGATGTCCTATATGGAGTCACAGTTAGTGGCTTTGACACGACAGATAGAATTCCAAGATCCAGCTACGAAACCATGCAGAAGAGGTTAGTACAAATGCACCAACTATTTAAGAGGATGATTTGTATCAGAATTATTTCTGAACTATTTTTTATTTTTGTCTATGTGTAGCTAAATAGGATGAAACTATTTTGGTGGTATCATTTATCTCTTTTCTAGTTTTGTTTTTTGATTTGATGATTAACCTAATCATGAAACTTTGCAAGATATTTAATGTGAGACACATGAATAAATTCTGATTGAAAGCCTTCAAACATTATCATGGTACTTCCTCTGGATGGGTCCCATCTTTACCGATCTCTAATGGATCAAACGGAGGGTGAGCAATTATTACCTTCATTATTTCTGAAATATTTTATTTTTGTACTCTATCTCTCTCTCTCTCTAAACATAACTGCTGGCCATTTTTAGATATTTGTTGAAGTTGTATGACTATCACTCAGATTTGTGTTTGTTCATGTCTATAATTACTATATTTATATATCTATGAATGTGTATTATTTTTATGGAGTGCATATTCTTTTTATGGAGTGTATATTGAATTGTCTCTAGCCATGGATGAGTATGATAATGAACTATTCTATAGTTATATTGTAACATACAACGAAGTGAGGGTGCATGCTTTGAACCAAGAGAAGAACCATGTGGCAGTAGAAACTATAGGGTTGATGGACTAACACAATAAACCTAAGTGATCAAAATCATTGGTGCAAGCACACAGAGAGAAGAAGAAACATTCTAGGAAGGCCACGTGGAAGCATTGGTGCTGTGCGGAGTCGTGGAGCCGAGCAACCCCCTTATATGCCTTGGGACCATGAGAGAGTTCTGGTTGCAAAAAAGTAGGGTGTGATTTTTAATTCACCAAGCCTGGCTCATGGCTTGTCTTCTAGGTTTTCCTCTAAAAGTTTTTAGATATATTTTTGAAAATTTAAATAATATTTGCATTTCTTTTTAATGTTGAAGGTGATGTTTTGTGCCTTCTTTGTGAAGTATAAATGAGATAATACTTTACCTACTATTATATATCTATATCTATACCTGCTATTCTATATCTATAAGACAACCATATATACTATAGTGCATATGTATAATACTGAAGTATATATGTAGATATATACTATAGTATATATGTACATATATATTTAGTATATGTACATATACACTGTAGTACTATATGTACATATATACTGTATATAACTATATTATTGATGAGGATGATGTATGTGATATTGCTTGTGTTTTGCTAGGTACCATGTTCTCTAATTTATCAATTGATATGTTGTTCGATTGATAGCTTTTTGGAGGAAGAATTAGCATGTCTTACACATTGAGGCATGCCTGGCACACACAGGTACACATTGATAGTGATATAGAGGTTATTCATCATATGAGTTGCCATAATAAAAATAGCCTGTTATATAATGGCAATGTTTGTACGCGGTTATTCATCAAGTGTATTATATTTATTTTATGTTCTGTTATATTTATTATATTTATTATATTTACCCCAGGGAAAGGTAAACTATGGGGGGGGGGGTGTCGGAAAGAGCTATAAACTTCTAGAAGGAGTGCACCCACTGTGCACTAGCTACCACGATTACCCACACATTGTGTGCTATGTAAATCTTTGCTCACTCATTGTATGTTATCGAATCCATGACACTCCCATTGTGTGTTATTAAAAATATTTATCACAAGGCTTAGGCCTCGATTCCAACTACATTATTGCCATATGTGACCCATAGAAGTGGATATTGCTGAATTTGATTTTTTTAGATGGATAAGATGTTCTACGACCTCAAATACAAGCAAGAGGCAAGATGTTGATTTCTTTGTGTGCTCATAACAGGCTTGGCATAACATTGAGCTCTGAAAATTTTTGTTTTTTTTTAATTTGATTTGGTTGCTTTGATATGGCATAAACCCTTATTATCAAGGCGAACTAGATTACATCAATGACAAACTGCATGCATTGAAATTGTGAAGTTGTGCAGAGAAGTTGGATGGGCTATTATAATGGAAATGGAGTGCAGGTAAGACATCTACTTGAACATCATGATGGGTGATTTGACAAGCATCCTGATGAAGTATATTTGGTATTCTTGTTGATTGAACTCATGTTCATATGGTTAGTGTAATATTTGTTTACGATAGTGTTGAGATAAGATTTCATTAATGATGATAATGAGAGGTTAAAAGAAAATTTGAATGAAGTAGTAATCAAGTTTTCTTATTTGATATAATTTTTTGTGTACATGAGATATTAATAGATTTTATGCTTTCTTGAATGATATTAATACTAGCTTTTAATTTCTAGTGCATTGAAGCAAGATTAACTATTTATGCTCACAACCATCAAATATTCTTTCAAATGGTCATTTATTTTTCCTAAAAAAAGTTTTCTTATAGTTTTCTAAAGCAAAAAAATGTAATAATACATTTTAGTTCACGTGGGATATGTTGATTAGAAAAAGACAAGATTTTGATTTTTGATAATGACCATTTCCATGCATCAATGGTTCAGTTGAACTAGAAAGGTGTAATATATGGACAAGCTAAAGAAATATGAGAAGATATGAAAATAGTATGTGCATGTGTTTGTTTGGACACATATAATTATACTATATTTATGCTATATGCATGTATATTGCATATATACATGCTTATGCATTTTTAAGTAAATGCATAGAAATATCTGATGCATACGTGCATGATACACTACCAAAATTCAGTGAATTACCGACCAATTTTTTAGTCACTAATTCGGTATTTTTTGGTTGGTAAACAAAATAGTGATCATTTACCGACCAAAATATTTGGTCACAATTTTGCTTGTCGCTAAATCTTTTACCAACAAAAAATCACTCGGTCTGTAAGTTACAGACCATTTACCGATCCTCTGCAGACAAAGATTTACCGACTATATTCTGACAATTTACCGACCGAATAAATAAGGTCAGTAGATGGTCTCTAAATGGTCGGTAATTAATGACCATTTACAAACCAATCACAGACAAATAATTACTGACTAAATTCCAACTATTTTCTGACCAAAAGCATTTGGTCGATAAATGGTCAAGAAATGGCCGGTAAAAACCAAAAAAATTGTGACAAAAAACTGATCAAAATCTAAATCATTTGTTGGTAATTGATCTCCAAAAAAATTACCGACCGTTTGGTGACCTTTTATCGACCATTGATATTAACAAATTTTGGTCAATTTGGTCGCAATTCGGGCGGTAATTACCAACCAAATTTTTTTTACAATATTTCTGTAGTTGCTACAGAAACTAGAACATAAAACACAAAAAAAATCATTTTGCCTCTAGTTTTGATTCAGTTCCTACAGAAACATTTAAAGATAAAACAACAAAATAAAAATTCAATTAACTACATCAAACAACTTTATATATTGCATATATATATTAAAAACATCAAAATAAAATAAAAAAATAAAATCCCAAATCAAAGTTTAAGGCATTGAAAAAAATGTGTGTAATATACTCAATCATTCAACTTAGTTTCATAATTATTATGCTGTTACATTTCTGGTCTACATGGCGAGATGTCGGATACTAGGGTAGAGCTATCTGTTGCTGCTAGTCCTAATGTTGTTGCGGATACTGCTATAAGTAATTGAGTAGATGCAGTAGTTTGAGCATTATGCTGAACAATCCGAGATAGATCATCTAGTTTGAACTGTAGTCCTCCTTCTTGAAACTTCTTTGTAAGCTAGTCAAAATGCATATGTAACTCATCCCTATCATCCTCATAGTCGATCATGCGTCGCATGGTATAAGCCAACTAAAATAGTATAAAATTTCATATTTCATCATGAAAATCCTCCATTTTCAAGCACACATTTGAAACTAGTCCTGAAAATTCAGCTTCATAGTTTGGTCATCTATGTGAGTAGAATAATGATGTAGATGAACCGACGCCATAGGCGGGTATCTTCTCCTTGCCATCAACAGCCATATACCAAATCTTATTTGCATCAACTGGTGGAGCTGATGAATGAGAACTGCCTGTTGCACAATCACATGAACCTGAAGTAGACTGGGAATATGCTTGAGTAATAGTAGTTAACATTTACTCAAATCTCGCCTAATAAAAATGTATGAAAAGTATATCAATTTATATTTTAACATAATTTTTTTTATTTAAACTTACATTTGTTACACGAGATCTTTGATCTACGAAAGTTTGATCATCATGAGCCTTCATGTGCATGTATCTGAATAAGAGAGGAGCACTAGACTTTTTACCCTCCTTGAATGTTTATAATTAAACACAATACATACGTTAATTATATTGAAAAATAAATTCTTTATGAGAAATGAAATTTAGGCATAATTGAAGTCAATTCACAAAGTAATAAACATAAAAAAATATAAATTAGAAATAATACCAATGCTCGTTCATGCTCACGCATAGAGCAAGATCCACAAGTATGTGATCACGTATAGTTATAAGTGATTAGAGTGATAAATAGACATAGTGATTGATAGATAGATTGATTGATTGATTTACAGATAAATAGATTGAATGAGAGATAGATAAATAGATAGAAAGATTTATAGATAGATAGAAAGAAAGATAGATAAATAGATATATAGATAGATACACTACAAGAAAAATCCCATATAGCTATGGAAAATTTCCTAGCTAAATGGGTGTTTTCCATCGCTAAATGGGATATAGGGATGAATTAATAATGGAACCATTCCCAATCTAAAGTGCTTTTCGCTCAAATATAGTTAGGAAAGTGTCCCGAGCTAATAATTTAATGACGGAAAATCCCTAGCTAAAAAAATATTTTCTCTAGCTAAATTAGCAAGCTAAATGAGAGTTTCAATCACTAAACAGATATAATGATGAAAGCTTTCTCAATCTAAAGTGCTCGTCTATAAATATTAGTGATGGAAATAGTCCCTAGCAAAATAAATTTAGAGATGAAAAAATCCCTTGCTAAAATAAAGATATCCCTAGCTAAATTAGATAGGGCAATTTGCTAAATTAGCTCGGGAAATTTGCTAAATTAGGTATGGAATTTTCCCTAGCTATTTTAATTTCAAAACTATTTTTAGAATTTAATTTATTTTAAAATTTTTTAATTAAATAATTTAATATTTTTTTTATTAAATTGAATAAAAATATAAACTATAACTGATAATTAATAATTAACAAAAAATTAAATCATTTAATAACTAATTCTAATACAATATTTTACATAATTAAAATAAAAAAATAACAAAAATTGTATCACATCTTATTCTTCAATAAATCTACTGACAGTGTATAAAGTATAATATATCTATGCATTGACGTTGCTTTCTCTCCCTCTGCTCCTCCGATCATCATTTTTCTACTGGGACAAAGCTTTCTGAGTCACGGCACTTCATATCTAGTATAAAATCCCTTCACTTATACAAGCTTTGTATGGGGAACAATGCGGTACCATATATGTAAGAAAATTTAACCACTCAATCAATTCTAAATAAAAAAAAAGTTATGTTTTGATAAATATATAATACTACAGTATATATGTACATATATACTAGCATTTTACTCATACATATATTATTGAAATATATGTAAATAAGAACTACAGTATTATGTGTACATATATATTGAGTACAAATATACTGAGTATATATGTACAAATATACTCGGTATATACATACATATATACTATAGTATAAAAGTACGTATATACTGAGTATATATGTACGTATCTACTAAGTATATACATACAAATATACTCAGTATATACGAACATATATACTCGGTATATATATATTTATATACTCAGTATATACATAGATATATACTTGGTATATACATACATTTATACCTAGTATATATGTACGTATATACTATAAAATTATATGTACTCACATAGCATTGGATGACACATACACTTGTACTTTAATGCAAATACACATACCATCAAAGACAACAGAAGAAAATAATCTAGGATTTAAAAAACACGCATATAGGTCTCGTAGGCATGGTCAGCATTTCTTGTTCTTTTTTCTCTGGTACTCCATGCAGATAGAGAACATTGTTACACCTGCACAAGGAGCATAACATATTACATTTACAAACCAATAACCGATAACAAGTAGTCTCAGATCTGAACTGTGACGATGCATATCTGTACAAAATAAGAGTGTCAAGAAAAATTTGCATTTGCGTAGAATTTATTTTTTGGTTCATTCATAGCTTCAGAAGCTAAGGTGTTGTTCTCAACACAATGGAGGACTAGCCAAGGCTTTTACATACCTATAATAGGCTAAAACTATACCCAAAAAATTTGAGGACACACAAACATATTCACACATATATAAAAATAGTTATTATAGACATGAACAAACACAAATTAAAGTTCATAGTCATACAGCTTCAACAAAAATCTAAAAGATGTTTTTGAATGATGTTTAGATAGAAAAAGAGTTCAAAAATAAAATATTTTATGAATAATGAAGATAATAGAAGCTAAGCCTCCTTTTGATCAAGTTGAAATCGGTAAATATGAGACCCATGCATTGGAAGGTCTGTGGCAATGTCTGAATGCTTTGAATCAAAATTTTTTTTTGAGTCTCACATAATATGTCCTGCAAAGATTCATTATTAGGTTAATCGCCAATGCAAAGAACAAAACCAGAATAAAAGAAATTGAAACCTAGAAAAAAATATCATAATTATTTGTTGCACATAGACAAAAATCAATAACAGTTCAAAAATAATTCTCATACGAAATCATCCTCATAATTAGTAGGGAATGCTAGCCTCTCCTGCGAGGTTTTGCAGCTGGATCTTGGAATGCTATTTATTGCATCAATGCCACTAACTGTGACTCCATATAGGACATACTATTGCATTACATTCTTAATTATCATTCATTTCTTTAATTTCTTGCATTTCTTCCATCAAATTAGTATACTGCACATCCTTCTGTTCTTTAATTTCATATATTTCTTCCTTCAAATGAGATTTCTGTTCATCCTTCTTTTTCATTTCGGTCTCCATAACTACAATATGTTCATTTGTTTCCATTACTTATTATTCCACTGCATCATCCACCATTGCTGAGACAGATGAATTAGAAGCATGACTACTAAAACAAAATGACACTCCCTACGAGCTGATGCCATACACTCACTACTTCTTACGACCTCCTATGGTCTCCAAATAAATAAGATTATAGTCAATTAGTTGAAGGTCCATTGAACCCTCAACTTGTTGATGAGCAGCTATCACACGTTCTTCCATTAGTTGCTGAGATAAAATAAAGAAAAATTCTATTCTAGATATACATAAAATAAAATAAATATTTTGCATTCCAAAAAATTTTCAAAATGTACTATAGTACTATGAAATTTTATTAATATAAAAAATTCTTATAGTAATCATCTGAGACTTGTTGTCAACAAACTGACCATCTACTTTCTTCACATGCATCTTCTTAAAAATCTCTTAAAAATTGGGATCTCCAGCCTAGAATATGTTTTTATTAAGTCATAAAAAAACAAATGATCAAAAAATTTAACAAAATAAATAAATCCATTCAGAGATTTGTTTTTATGGACAATTAGGAAAACGACTAAATATATAAATATTTAAAATTTTAAAATTGTACCAAATCTCAAACGTGCTCAATGCTCGAATTTGACCCTCCTGTGTGTCGACTAATTCCTATACCTAGTCCAGCTACCTCTCTTCGTCAATTTTTGCTAGCAATATATGATTTTTTCTTAACATGTGACTCCTCCCAATACTCAAGCCACTCAGGCTAGTCATCCTCGGATATACATTATTTCTTTCTTTTATATTCTTTAATTTATGGACAAAATCAGAATACCATTAAGCAGCTTTGCTCTCCCATAATTAACTTTATCTTTCCATCAAATTTGAGTGCCCATGTGCATTGATTCTATCTATAGAAAAATCACAAAAGAATTTATATTAACAATAAGAACATAATTATTTACTGCTTGAATAATAACCAACATAATACTTAAGTAATTAGATAATTAATTTTAAATGCATTTGTTTTGTTATTTTTACCTGAAAGTCATTAAAAAAAGACTCTTTTGTCGATCCAGAAACTTTCTTCCAGGAGAATGCTTTAGAATCGGCATTTTTCTTGAAAGACTTTGTAATTTTAGTCAAATACTTGTGAGATGGAATAAAACAATACAAACAAATAAATAACATTGAAAACAAGCAAATCATAACAAATGTATGACATCAGCTCAAAGGGTGTGGGTTTTGAAGTCATGCTTCTAGTTCCTTTGTCACAACAATGATGGATGAGGTGGTAGAATAGCAAGTAATTGAAACAAATGAATATTTTGTATATATGGAGAGTGAAATGAAAGAGAAGGATTAGTAGATTATTCTTTAAAAGGAAGAAATGCAGGAAATGAATGAAGTGAATGATGAGATGAAAAAAATTATGAATGCAATGCAATAGTAGATGCCCTATATGGAGTCATAGTTAGTGGCCTTAACACAACAAATATCATACTGAGTTCCAGTAGAGAAATCACGTAGGAGAGGCTAGTACAAATGCACCAACTAATGATAAGGATGATAATTTAGTTTTAATTGATTATATACCTATGATATATTTTTTAACTATGTAACTATTGTATCAGAATAATATCAGAAATACTTTTCCTTTTATTTAATTATAAAAAATGGTTTATAGTATATGTTTTTATTCAATTTAATGTAAAAATTTTAAAAATGTTATTAAAAATTTTTGTAAAAAAAATAAAATTATGAAAATAGTTTTGGAATGAAAATAGCTAGGGATTATTCCCTCCCTAATTTAGCTTTGAAATTTTCTGTATATATTTAGTCGAAAGATATTAATTACTACCTTTAATAATGATCAAAATTAAAGAGGAAAAAAATATAATTAGCTAGAGAATTTTAGTCATTCAAAAATTTGCTAGGGAATTTTTTTTTCGATAATTTTTTGAGACGAGTAAATTAGCTTTGGATAAATTTCGAGGAAAATCCATCACTATTATATTTTAGCAATGAAATATTTTATAATAGCTAGAAAAATAACTTAGCTATTATGTTGATATATATTTCTCTATGTTTGTAAATTTGTCAATCTAATAGTTGTCTATCTATTAATTTATCTGTCTGTTTATCTGTCTATATATATATATATATATATATATATCTATCTCTCTCTCTCTATCTATCTGTCTGTGAATTAATCAATCTGTCTATATGTCCGTCTATCTTTCTCTCTATTTGTCTGTATATTTTTCTATCTATCTATATGTCTATTAATTTGGATATTAATTAGTCTATGTATCTATCTATCTATGTATATATCTACCTATCTATCTATCTATTTGTATGTCTATCAATCAATATATCTATATGTCTATCTATTTGTTTATATATTTGTCTATCTATATGTATATCTTCTGTTTATCTATCTATCTGTTAATCTATCTGTCTATCGAACTATCTATCTAATAGTCAAATCTATCTGTCTAACTAACTCTCTAGTAATCTATCTATTTATCTATCAATCTATTTGTCTAATTATCTATCAATTTATCTAACAATCTATCAATCTATCCGTCTAACTATATGTCTATCTATATGTCTATCAATCAATATATATCTATTTGTCGAAGTAAATTTTTATGTATCTATCTATCTATTTGTATATCAATCTCTCTAACTATCTATCTATTTGTATATCAATCTCTCTATCTATCTATCTATCTATCTATCGATCTATCTATAAATATGTCTATCTATATGTCTCTCTATATGTTTATCTATCTATCTATATATTATTTTATCTATCTAGCAATATATCTGTCAATCTATCAATATATCTATCTATATCTATCTATCTATCTATCTATGCATCTACATATATGTCTATATATCTATCTTTATATTTATCGATCTATGTATCTATCTATCTGTCTATATATATGTCTATCTATTTTTTTATCTATCTATCTATCTAACTATTAATCTATCCATCTAGTTATCCATCTATCTATGTATCAATTATCCATCTATCTATTTTTCTAACTATCCATTTATTTGTCCTTCTATCTATCCCAATATCTATCCATTTTTCTATCAATCATTCTATCCATTGATCTATCTATATATCTATCCATCTATATATCTAAATATCAATTTGTCTATATATCTGTCTATCTATCTATCTATCAATATGTATATCAATCTCTCTATGATTAAGTTTATCAATCTGTCAATCTATCTATCTATCTATGTATCTATATACATATTTGCCTATCTATATATCTATTTGTCTATCTATCAATCTTTCATTCTGTCTATCAATCTGTCTAATAATTTATCTATCTATCAATTTATTTATCTATCAATCTTTCTGTCTATCTATCTATCTATGTGTCTATTTGTCTATCTATCTCTCTATCTATTTGTCTATTTATCTGCCTATCTAACTATCTAACTATCTATATATCTATCCATCTATCTATCTATCTATTAATTTTTTTATCAATCTATCTATCTATATGTACATATATCGATCTAACTTTCTATTTATCTATCTATAAATATATATGTTTATTTGTCCATCTATATGTCTATTAATCTCTCTATATATCTATTTATCTATTTATCTATCTATTTGTGTATCTATCTATCTATCTATTTGTCTATCTATCTATCTATTTGTCTATCTATCTATCTATCTATCCATCTATATTTCTATCAATCTATCTTTTTATCATTCTGTCTATCTACCTATCTATCTATTTATCTATATGTCTGTATGTATGTTTTTTATCTATTAGCCTATTTATCTATTTATTCTTCAAACTATTTGTCTATCTATCTATCTGTCTATCTATTTGTCTATCTGTCTATCTAATTATTGAATGAATTGTCTATCTACATGTCTATCTATCTTTTTATCTATCAGCATATTTATCTGACTATCTATCTATCTTTAAATCTATCTATCTTTTGTCTATTTATCTATCTATCTAACTATATATTCATTAGTATATATATATATTTGTCTATCTATCTATTTAACTATCTATTGGGTAATTTTGATTCCAACATTTATAATTTCATAGATTAGAAGAAGAAGAAAAGAACAACAAAATATATATCCACAACAACAATCCAACAACCCATGAGAAACAAAATCAAACAACAATAGAAACACAAAAATTAATGTGGTTCACTAGTCATTCAGAACAACTAGCTACATCCACCAGAAAATACTTATGCATTTATAGATTATAACTAAAACAAGTCTTATAGATTTGTGAGCAGTACTCACGATGAAAACCATGCAGATAGGAGAAAACAGAGATGATTAGTTCTGCAAGCATAAATTAAAACAACACAATAATAGTAATAAAAACTATTTATATCAATAATAGAGCAGGTTGGATCACTTGGATGGACAGGTTTATGCTCCTAATATTTCTTTGGCCCACTAAACGTGCAGTGGGACCCCCATTATTGTGCTATTGTTGCATTCACAACCATTGAATATTTTATTTCCTACACTTAAAAAAATATTGAAAGAGAAAAAATTTTAGTTATACAAAGTAGTTTATCAAAACAAAATATTTATACAACACTATCCATCTATCTGTCTATCTATTTGTCTATATATCTGTCTATATATATGTTTATATATCATTCAATTTATATGTCTATCTATCTATATTTCTATCATTAGGTCTATATATCTGTTAGTCTATCTATCTATCTATCAATCTATCTATCAATATATCGGTCTGTCTATCTATCTATCTATCTAACTATCAATCTATTTAATTATCTATCTATCTATATATCTAACTATATATTTGTCTATATATCTATCTATCTATTTATGTATCTATTTATATGCCTATCTATTTATAAGTCTATCTGTCTATCTATCTATGTATCAAATTGTCTGTATGTCTAGCAATCTATCTAGATATCTCTCTCTCTATCTATCTATCTGTTTATCTATCTATCTATATATCTATTTATTTATCTATCTATCATTATTTCTATCTAAAGATCTTTCAATCTATCTATTATCTATATTTTTATCTATGTGTCTACCTATATTCAAATCAATCTATCTAAATATCTATATATTTTTCTCTGTTACTCTATTTTATTTATCTATATACCTATCTATCTTACTATCTATCTATTTATATATTTCTTTATTTATTTGACTATCTATCTATCTATCTATCTATTTGTCTATCTATATTTCTATCTATCTATATATCTATTTATCTATCTATTAATCTATATATCAATATGTATTTCAATTTATCTATCAATCTATCTATTAATCTATCTATTTATGTTACTATTAATCTGACTATCTATCTATCTTTCTATCTATTTGTCTATCTATCTATCTATTTGTTTGTCTATCTATCTATTGTTCTATCAATTAATCTATTTATCTATCTCTCTATCAGTCTATCTATCGATCGATCTATCTATATATGTGTTTACCTATCTATCTAAATATATGTCTATCTATCTATATATATGTCAATATATCTATCTATCTATCTGTCTATCTATCAATTAAACTATTTGTCTATCTTTTTGTCTATCTATCTATCAATTAAACTATTTGTCTATCTTTTTGTCTATCTATCTATCTATTTATTTGTTTATATATCTATCTAACTATCTATCAATCAATTTTTCTATCAATCAATTTTTCTATCAATCAATCTATCTATATGTCTATATATCTTTCTAACTAACAATTTATCTTTATATTTATATGTGTATCTATCTATCATTCTATATGTCTGTTTGTCTAACAATCTATCTATCTACCTATCTATCTACCAATTTATCTATCTATTTATCTATATAAATCTATTTATATCTCTATCTATCTTTCTATCTCTATGTTAATCTATCTATCTATATACCTATCTATTTATCTATCTATCTATCTATATTTCTATCTGTCTAATATCTATCTATCTATCTATCTATATATCTATTTATTTATTTGTTTATCTATTTGTTTATCTATCTATCTATTTAACTATGTGTCTATATATCTCTATATCTATTTGTCTATCAATCTATCTATATGTTCTATTTCTATCTATTTATCTATTTGTCTATCTATTGAACTATCTATTTATTCATTTATCTATTTATTTGTCTGTCTATCTATATATCTATCTATCTGTCAATATATCTATCTATCTATTTGTATATCGATCTTTTTATTTATCTGTCTATTTGTCTATATATATATATATATATATATATATATATATATATATATATATATATATATATCTTTCTATCTTTATATTTGTCTATCTATATGTCTATCTATCTTTCTATCTATATGTATATCTATTTGTCTATAATCTATCTATCTATGTGTCTATCCATCTATCTATTTATTTGTCTATATATTTGTATATATATTTGTCTCTCTCTCTATCAATCCATTTATCTATCTACATGTTTATTTATATATTATTATTATCTATCTATCTATCTATCTATTTATCTATTTATATATCTATCTATTTATCTATCTTTCTATCTATCTATGTGTTTATCTTTCTCTCTAACTATCTTTCTATCTATTTGTATATATATCTATTTGTCTATTTGTCTGTCTGATGCCTATATATTTGTCTCTATATCTATCTATCTATTCTCTATCTATCTATTTATCTATTTATCTATCTATTTGACTATCAATCAATCTATCTATTTATTTGTCTATTTATTTATCAATTTTTTTATTATTTTTTTATTTTTTTAATTTTTTTAATTTTTTTAATTTTTTTAATTTTTTTAATTTTTTTAATTTTTTTAATTTTTTTTAATTTTTTTTAATTTTTTTAATTTTTTTAATTTTTTTTTATTTTTTTATTTTTTTATTTTTTTATTTTTTTATTTTTTTATTTTTTTATTTTTTTATTTTTTTATTTTTTTATTTTTCTTATTTTTTTTTAATTTTTTAATTTTTAAATTTTTTATTTTTTTTTATTTTTTTTTATTTTTTTTTATTTTTTTTTATTTTTTTTTTATTTTTTTTTCTTTTATTTTTGTAAACATATTTATAATGTTTATATAACAAAACATGATGAATATAGTATATGATATGTGGTATAATCAATACCCTCTTATTTTTTTTTATTTGTTAATGTCGACATCGCATTTTTAAAAGGGTAATTTCATTGAAGAGTATCAATATATTTTTAGTTTCGATGCTATTTGTTTAAAACTTAAA
The DNA here is from genome assembly GCA_029783825.1 of Sapria himalayana. NCBI lineage: Eukaryota > Viridiplantae > Streptophyta > Magnoliopsida > Malpighiales > Rafflesiaceae > Sapria > Sapria himalayana. The sequence continues at coordinate 1,236,849 of JAREIK010000253.1, read as the reverse complement.
TAGTATTAGAGTTTTTTTATTAAATATTTTAAATTTGAAGCTATTTTACTTATTCATTCAGAAAAATAAAGTAAATTTTGTTGAATTGTGGTGTTGGATTCTAGTGCCTGGAAGCTAGTTTTCTTAATTGTGAATCATGAATGCCTCAGTGTCGTAGGGCCAATCATGGTCTCCAATCTCCTGGCTCTCCGTTCCCCATCACCTCTATCACAACTCACTTCGATATCGTCCCATTGTGCTTCATGTATAGATATGCATGAGTACATGTGACTTCTTAAAAATTCCTTCTCAATCGATGATTGTGCCTTGTTTCTTCCAGTTTTTTCCCATTATCAAGGTGCCCTAAATGATAACCATCAAATATTTGTCCAAGTGTTAAATGCGAGCAATTCATTCTTTGATTTTTGTCTTAGAATGGATCGATCCATTTGAATCTGTCTTGTTAAGTTGGTATGTCATTTGTTCGCGGTTAGATAAGCATTTTTCTAATCGAACCAATTCTATACTTGAGATATCTTTATTGATAGTAAACTTCGATTATTTTCCTCTCAGTGTTCACATATCCTAAAGAATAATAGCACTATCATGTGATGAGACGGTGAATACCTTTGGCAAGAGCAAATCGTTCAATCAAAGTGGAAAAGTGATTCTTAGCCCTAAATCTTCGACCATTACAACCTTGAAAGTGCAATATCAATCAAGTTCGGTCTTTCAGGGGTTTTGTGTACTTGTTGTGATAGGACAAGGTGTCTCATTCTCACTTGCTGTTTGTGGGAGCTATATTTATGTCCTAATGAGCCTGACACTTGGACAACATGAGCTTTCGGTTTCAAAATATAATGATTCTTTTGAGGAATTGTCACTTCTTTATTGGAAATTGGATCATAGATAATAGCTATCCTCTTCACAATGCTTCAAAATGCCCTTTTGTAATGCAGGGATTTAATTGTCTGGGAAATGGAAGGAAGGATAGGCATAATCTGAGGTGGAGATGGAAACCTGTGGACTGTCATATTCCAAGGTTAGATGTGCAAGATATTTTAGAAAGTTTGAGGAATAAGAGGATTTTGTTTGTTGGTAATTCAATGAGTAGAACACAATGTGAATTTTGATTTGTTTGCTCTTGTCGGAGGTGGAATATAAAAAGAGTGTTTATTAAATTAACAAGATTAACATAACTAAACATGTCAGATTTCTGGGTGTCAGGTTTCATCGCCTTCAATTTCACTATAGACTTTTTTTGTTCTATTTTTTTGGTAAAACATGGCCGAGTTCCCAAACATTCGCCTAACCGGGTCAAGTTAATACTCCGACTGGATATGTTGGATGACATTAATGAACAATGGAGTGATTTCTATGTTCTAATTTTCAACACATGCATTGGTGGAAAGCTCTTTGATATGTAAGTTCTGCCCAAAAACATGAACTCAGTTTTTCTAGTTGTCTGTCTTGATCATTTAAAAATGCCAATTAGTTTCTCCATTTTTCTATGGTAAAAGACAAGCATTAATAAATTACCAACTTGGGGTGACATGTGTTCATTAAAAAAATATATGTGATTGATAAAAATACTCTTTTTAATAATTGACACATGGTATGATAGAAATATCATGTCATGATCTCATCGAATCTTATCTAGCTGGTATATGAATATAATATATTATATATACTCAACTCAAAAAAAATGGTGATCATTATAGTGCTTAGTAAAAATGTTTGAGCCTGATCTTGAATACAATTATGAACAATAATACTCAACCTATTTTATTTTGTATTTTTTGATGAATTGAAAATTAATATCTATAAGTTTTATTTTTTCGTAGAAAATGCCATTGGAAGCTATGTGTATGATTCCATCATTGTCATAATAAAGAATAATTTTTTTAAATAAATTGAAAATTTACTCTCTCTAATCAAATATATAATTCAAAAAAGCGTATAAGTTAGAGTATTAATGACCTGACAATTTATCTTTGCACAAAATCATGGAATTATTTTTTATCTTTTATTTTTTTAAAAGATACAATTATTTATAAAACAAATATAATAATTTATAATTATTTTTTTTTCTTTGGCGATTGCTATCAAACTATAATTTGAATAATCAATCTCATGAGTATCAGTATAATCTCTAAAAGAAATATGAAGTATTAGAGATTTCATTAAATATTAAATTTTTTAAAGAATAATGTTCATATGTACCTATCAAGTATACTTTCAAAAATAACTTATTATTTTGATAATATAATATATTTGATAATATTTGGTTGATAGTGAATTTAATGTACTATCTAAGAGTTTAATTTTGCAAAAATATTTATAACATTTTATTGTCAAAATAAAATTATATTTTGATGACCTATAATTATAATTTCAAGAAAGTACCTCTGACTTACAAGATATTTTATTTGAAATTATGTCAGAAAAAAATTATTTCATATATAGTAATAATAATATAATATTTATGAAATAACATGATAAAATATAAAGCAAAATAAAATTATATTATTATATATATATATATATATATATATATATATATATATATCTAAAGAAAAAAGAAGAATAAAACATATGCTAAAGAATAAAGCATGAAAGAACAAGAGTGAGAAGTCATCTTATTGGAATGTTCTTATAGAGTAGTGAGAGATATCTTTTATAGATTTCATGTATAATAATTTTAGTTTTAATTTAAAATAATTTTATAATGATGTTAATAATGATCTTTATAAAGTTTGTTTATATACTTTCAAATTAAATTTATAAGGGACATTGAGTGATATGATTTTTATCATTCATCATATTTTTAATGTGGTTATTAACAACATGATCATTTATTTATAATAAGAATCAATATGAAAAAATAAAAAAATAATTCTAACATGAGAACTCCAATAAAAGAGAGATGTTTGAAATATATTTGTGTAACAAAAAATAAGTTATAATTGAAAAAAAAATTATAAAACTAAGTTCTCAAAGACTACTTTAGCTCAATAAAATCCAATTTGGCACCTTCATTAAAATAAGGTGGTTGTTTTATGAGTTTTTCATTCTCAAGTTTTTTTTAGAAGAATTATTATTTTTATTTAAAATTAACAAATAAATCACTTGTGATAACTTCTTAAGAATAATAGTATATAGATAGAGTGAAGGTCATGCATTTCTTCTCACATGATATGTTGTTAATCATAATGCAAGGGTATGTTGAAAAAAAATTTGTGGTATCCCGAATTTGATTGAATATGAAATTTAAAGTAAGATAAAATCTCTTTGATAAGATATCTACTATAACTTTGTTATATCATTCAGAGAATAATTGAAAAATTAAATTTAACAAAATCATCTTCATGATCATTTTGATTCTACAAGAGTCTTATCAATGGTTTGAATAAGATGTTTTCTCATCATATTTTTTCTAATATGAAAGATATCTTGCTCTTGAATTTCATGACTATTTGAACTCAATAAATTTGATTGAATAGGAATAATACCTAGAGAGAAATTGATGGGTAAAAAACTTTTTTATTAGAAATTTCTTCATTTTAATTAGTACAAATCTTAACATCTTACAATATTATTGGAAAAAAATAAAGATTTAAAGAGATTTAAAATTTTTGATAATGTGATGTAATAACTTTGAAATATGTTAAGAATGGAAATACACAATTCTTTAGATACCATGTAGAAGCCTTTATATCTAATTTTCAATGGATAAGTCTTCAATTGTTCATCAGCATTAGCAATTAAAATATAATCTTAAATCCCCATCATCTTAAAGAATATAACTTTAACACTAATATTGATTATATTTGTAATTGGAGAGTAACAAATATTTTCTTTTTTAGTAATCAAATATGTATTGAATGCATACTCAATGATATTAAATATTATTTTCTCATGTCTACAAAAGTTATTTTGCAAAATAGGTACTTTCAAATATTCAGAAATAAACTAAAATGGTCAGAGATATGATTTATCTAATAATTTATAATTAGAATTATATATTTCAAAATTATAATGAAACACTTGGTTCCTATAAATCTTTATTCTTTTTTTATTATATTATTAGTGGTTAAGTATATTCTAGTATAACAAATTTTGTGGTTCGTTACATGCTCAAGGAAGTAAGGTCTAAATTTTGTAAAATTATATTTTAAAATATAATATGTATCAAAAAAGTAATATTTTGAGGTTAAATATATTCATGTAAATATATAATAATTATTATAACAATTTATTTTGTTAAAATTATTTTTACTTAGTAGTTAATGTAGCCAACATAAGAGATATCCATGTAAATTTTTTGATTTATATATACATTAGGTTTTTTTTGTTTGTTGATTGAGTATATTTTTATTTTTTTTTTCTTTCTAGCAATTTGTTTGATTAATTTTTAGTAGATTTTTAAATGGTATCAGAGATTGTGTTTGAAAAAACTTCATCCAAAGATGGCCTCAATGAAGTGTGTGTGAGTATGTAATAGTGGTATCAGAGATTAGTTTTTCTTAGTCATTCATTTCTATTCAAATCTAGAATATTGAAAGTTTGTATTAGAGATGTTTGTATGATATATTGTGTAACCTATCACAAAAAAATATTTTCAGTATTATATATTTTCAATGTCAAATTTGTATGAGTTTTTTTATTTATTTTCACAATGACTTTTAGGAATATAGTTGAGTTGAGAGTTTAGATAAGTTGAGATACTTTATTATCTTTAATAATAATTGTATTTATTTTTGGCAAAGATCATGTAGATCATTATTTTTGGCAAAAAGGTGGGTACCAACTGGAAATAATATTTGAATTAATTAATTGTGAATTGTTAGTTTGATGTCTTATTTAATATTTGAATTTCAAAGAAGAGCAAGATACCATGCATTCTCAAAGCACACTGCCCATTGCATGGTGACTTATTTCATGTATACATTTATAATAAGTAAATATTCCATCATTATATAATGTTCGCATAAGTAATATAAAAGATAATTTGATTAGTAATAGAGTAAACCATATTGTTTTTTTTTAAATATGCATACAGTATATATATTTTAAGTAGTAGATGTGTGGTGAATGTGAAGTTGCTTATTTAATGCAGTCAATGTTTGATTTACATGTATATTTTTAATTTTTTACAATGAAACATGCGTACTAATATACTTCCATACACAAAAACTTGCCAATTTATTTGTCACATATACAAAAAATTAGAAATTGACAAGAGCACCCCTCTTGGGCTACTCTTATCAAAATGAAGCTATTTTTTATTTTTTAATGTATTAAATAATATTTTAATGTGTTATGTCTGCTCATAAAATATTAAATTAAAAATAACATATAATGTAATCTAACAACCATCATAGAAAATGAATATAGGCTTTTCCAATACAAAAAAGTAATTTATCAGTTTAATATCTAATTGGAAAAAGTATATAAGTGATAGTCATATCTATAATTTTTACTAAATTAAAAAGTTCCCTTTCTTCGTATTGTTTAGGTATGAATTGATGTGTATGTAAATAATCTTTATGTAAATTACTAAATTATTTGGATAAATTTCTATTGTACACAAAAAACATGCCATTGTTTGTCACATATACTAAAAATTAGAAATTAACAAAAATAATATTGTACAACTAAATGAAAACAAAAAAATAAAACAAGATGAAACACGTCATTTAATAATGACTTTCAAAATTTTGACTATGATTTTATACCATTTGTTTGTCACACAGACTATTTAGGCATTGTGAAAAAAAAGACCTCTCGGGCTACTCTTGCCATAATGTAGCTTTATTTTAAAATATGTGATTGGAAAAAATATATAAGTGATGGTCATATCTATAATTTTTGCTTAATTAATAAGCTCCCTTCCTTCGCATTATTTTGGTATGAATTGATGTATATGTAAATAATCTTTACATAAATTACTAAATTATTAGAATAAATTTCTTCTGTACACAAAAAAATGCCATTTTTTTTGTCACATTTAGTAAAAATTAGAAATTATCAAAAATAATATTGTACAACTAAATCAAAACAAAAAATAAAACAAGATGAAACAACATTTAATAATGACTTTCAAAATTTTGACATTGATTTAATGACATTTTTTTGTCACACAGACTATTTGGGCATTGTGAAAAAAAGACCACTCCAGTTACTATTGCCATAATGTAGCTTTATATTAAATATTTAATCAGAAAATATTATACAAGTGATGGTCATATCTATAATTTTTGCTAAATTAATTAGTTTACATCCTTTGTATTGATTGGGTATTAATTGATGTCTGTAAATCATTGTATCTCTAATTAGTCTATATTTGAAATGCTAGGAATCTGTAATGTAGCAAATGCACCAGCTAGTTATGAGGATGATTTTGTTTTAAATATTGTTGAAACTATGTTATGTTTTTGGTTTAACTTTGTAACTTTTGTATCAGTATTATTTCTAAATTGTTTTTGCTTTTTGTTATTTATTTCATAACTTTTGGATTTTTGGCTTCCTATTAATCTATTAGATGCTCTCATAAAATTTATTATTATAGGTGAAGATGCATAATCTCATTCTGATGTTGTAAAGAAGATGAGGGACTATATAACAAGAAATAATCTATAGGTATATAAACTTCCATCGTCTTCACTCTCCCCCGATGAGAATCTGTGGTGTTATTTTTCAATTCCAATTAATCATTAAATGTTCTTGTTTTTTAAATGGATCTATTAGATAGGTAGAAATAATATATGATGATAAGTTGAAAGAGCTACTCCAATGCAAGTCTTTCATCGGATATTCAGTTTCAGCTTTTATCTCCTCACTTCTTGAAGAAGGAATAATGAGCAACTTGCCGGAACATTATTTTTGCCTATGTGTAGCTAAACTGGAAAAGATTTTTTTGGTGGCATCATTTTTCTTGATTCTGGTTTTGTTCTTTGCAAGAGATTTTTTTGGAAGTTGACGACTTAAGTGTCAAATGTTCATGAAGGTTTTGGGTTTTGATTTTGATTTTGATTTTGATTTTGATTTTTTTTTGAAATGTTTCGACTACAAAATGAAAGTTTTTGTGTTTGTGTTGTTCTATTTAATCCTTAAAATTGATGCAGTTTGAGCCTGCACCAAAAAGAGGAGAGCCAGATGTGATTAGAAGAAAGCCAGGTTACTTCCTTTAGTGCGAGCCAACACAAAGTGCAGCCAAAATATTTATAAACCAAAATATAATACACACACTAAATAATTTATTATTCTTTTAAAAAAATTTTCAGAACTAAATATATTTTGCACACTACCATAACACACTACATGCATTCACTTCCCACACTGACTCACAAAGCATGCCACACTACATGCATATAATTGACCACTACCTTTCCACACACGCATCCATTGCACACATTGTCACATGGCACATGCCACACTTCCACCTTATTTATCCAGCATTATTGTAATCCCATCAATATGAGCTATGGCGAGTTCACTTTACTTCCAGATTATGGTCATTTTGATAATCTTGTTAATGAAGTACGAGCTGTAGTTATTCATAATTGAAGCTGGATGAAAGTTGAGCAGAGGGCTAATAACTGATGGTGATGTTGGGGTCAGTGTAAATGCTCCTCGTGGTGCCACGACTCCAGTGCCTAGGTTGGCTCTCCAGTGCCCAGATAAAATACAGGCTTCATTCTCATGATGTGCCATATGGCTCTGGCAGTGGTTAGTAATCTTTTATTGGATTCTCTCTGGTTGATGATTCCAACAGCTATTGGGTTATTATTTTATTCCTTCCATGTTCTAAAATAATCTATTGGAAATACAATATTTGTTGCATATATGAAATTTTGCAGAATGATTGGTAAATGCTATATATATGCTGCAAAACTCCATAATTCTCTCAATTAGTATTCATCCTGCATATTGGTTTGAAAGTAAAATAAAGATTTTCATCTAGAATCAGTCAATGAATAGCAATGTTAGACTCAAGATTATGAGCAGGACCAGCTCATCTTAAGTATACATTAAATAGTGCTAAATTAGGGTTGTAGATGGATAAAGAACAAGGGAGACAATGTAAAAAGAGAATCAAAAAGATTTTTTTTTGATTATAGATAATTTCTCAATATCTTGTTTATAGTGATCATGTGGTAATCTACAAAATAAATTGTTGAAGATACACAATGAGCAATAATATTCCCAACAACAAGAACTTGAGTTTCATGAAATTTATATAGTTGTTGCCACTAATGTTGAAACTGAGTTTTGCTATTGATGATGATGTTTGTAGATGCTTATTTTTATTTTGTTGATTTCTTAAACTTTTTTGTACTACTTACAATACAATTTTATTACTATTTTGTAGATATCCTAACACCCAATACACATGCATGTGTGCATGTATGCAAATTTACATACACTTGCACACAACACATATATGTGTTTGACATGCATAGATAAATACATTTATACTCACTAAGATACATATGTATATATGTGTGTGTTTTCGTGTGGACATATCATATATACAGATGCACATCTACAAATTCACAGATACACATGTACATACATGCATACATATATATAGATGATCACTAGAAATGTCTTAATAGTCATTCGACACCACATATATAGGTAGGCATATATACATATGTACACATAGATATGTATATATATAAATTTAGAAATATACATATTCATATATACACATACATGTATATATGAAGTGAAATTCGCTTCCTAGATTGTTAGGCCTGAACTATAAGTGACAGATTTAAAGCAAGGGGATTTAATCCAAAGTGGGTTAATCAACCGTTTGCAGCACATGACAAATAAAAAATGGCTTCATAGCCATCTAAATGTTTCTCCCATTACAGAAAATCTGGAAGTTAGTTATGCCTTTTTTTTCTATAATTGATCCATCGTATAATCTACAAAATCTTTTATTTTTGTGAGTATTTTTGAATGTTTAGAGATAGAACATGTACTCTATAACAACGTAGTCTACATGTGCACTAAAACAGCATAGTGCACATGTGCATTGCCTTTGGTGCTAGCTATGCTGTAATGATATTTTTGAAGAAAATAAAGGTGCCCAATTGTGCCCTAGTATCACTTGTTGTTTCATTTCAATTGAGGGTTGCTTAAATTAGCACTTTTTTGCCCTTACTATGTACCAAATCCTAACTTATACTGTGCAAACTAGGCATGCACAATAGCATAAAATGAGGAGAAGCTAAAAAAGTTTACAAAAGTTTGGTGTGTATTTGTGAGTGACACTGGTCTACTCTTGGTGTCAATTAGGAGAGTTTTGGTATCTAATGAATATGTAAATACAAAATATTATTTATATAATGTTGATATTGTAGGAAGAAAAAACATATCAAATAGCATCAATATTATTGCTTGCTTCAATATTTGTTTATGGATGAAATTATGCACAATGATTGGTAAATGCTATATATGTACCACAAAATTCCATAATTCTCTCAGTCACAATTCATCATGCATATTGGTAAATGCTATATAAGTGATGGTCATATCTATAATTTTTGCTAAATTATTTAGTAGCCATCCTTCGTATCATTTAAGTTTAAATTGATGTATATGCAAGAAAATTAAAGAAGTAAATGATGAGATGAAAGAAGTGAAGAATGCAATGCAATAGTAGATGACTTATGTGGAGTCACAGTTAGTAGCCTTGACGAGAAAGATAGCACACCAAAATCAAGTAGAGTACCCATGTAGGAGAGTCATGCACAAATTAACAAGCTAATGAAGAAGACGATGATTTAGTTTTAAATGATTATATACCTATTTTAAGTTTTTGTTTTAACCAAATATCTTTTGTATCATAATTATTTATGAATTGTTTTTGGTTTTTATTAATTATAAAAAATGGTTCACAGTATATGTTTTAATTTAATTTAATATAAAATATTAAAAATATGTAATGAAATTTTATGTACAAAATAAAATTATGAAAATAGATTTGGAATGATAATAGCTAAGGATTTTTCCCTTACTAATTTTGCAAGGGATGATTCTATTCCTATTTAGTTGAAAATATAATTAGCTAGGAAATTTCCATCATTATAAAATTTGCTAAAAAATTTTTTTATTGTTAATATTTTGTGATGAGCACATTAGCTCAGGATAATTCCCATCGTTAATTAGTCATTATTCTATTTTAGCGACGGAAAAGCCTAAAAAGCTAGAATTTTTTTTTTTGCAATTTATGATTTTTCTTGTAGTATGTAACTATTTGATTATCTATTAGTCTATTGATTTGTCTATTTATATATCTTTTTATCTATATATCTATATATCTATCTATATATATATATTTGTCTAATAATCTTAATATCTATTTCCCTATCTATCTATATATAAGTGTATCCATCTATCTATCTATTTATATATATATATATATATATATATATATATATATATATATATATATTTATTTATTTATTTATTTATCTATCTATGTATCTATTTATCTATATATTTATATATATATGTCTATCTATTTTTTTATCTATCTATTTATCAATCCATCTATCTTTATTTTTTTTATTTTTCAATATATCTGTCTATCTATCTGTCTATCTATCTGTCTATCTATCTGTCTATCTATCTGTGTATCTATCTATTTATCTATCTATCTAAGTATCTGTCTAAAGATCAGTCTATTAATTTGTTTATATATCTGTCTAACTATATGTCTATTTTTTTGTCTATTTATCTATCTAACTACATATCTATTAATCTGTTTATCTATCTAACTATCCATCTATCTAATTATATATCTATATATCTATCTATCTATTTGCCTATCAATTTGTCTACCAAATTGTATATCTATCGATCTGTCTATCTATATGTCTATCTATATCTATTTCCAATTTATCAGTCTATATATATGTCTATCTAAGTATTTGTCCAAGTGTCTATCTATATCTCTGTCTATTTTTATATCTATCTATGTAAAAATTTATGTATATATCTTTCTATGTATATATTTATCTATCTATCTTCCAATCAATTTGTTTATCTATCTATCTATTGTCAATCTATCTATCAACCTGTCCATCAATCTATCTATTTATCTATCAATCAATCTATCTATCCATCTATCTATATGTATATCTATCAATCTACCTATTTGTCTATGTATCTTTATATCTCTCTATCTATCAATCTATATATCAATTTATCTATTTGTCTATTTATCTATATATCTATCTATCTATATGTATGTATATCTATCTTTCTATCTATCTGACTATTTGTATGACTATCTATCTATCTGTCTGACTTTATATCTATCTATCTATCTATTTATCTATCTATCTATCTATATGTCTGTTTATATGTCTATCTATCTTTCAATTTATCTAACTGCCTGAATGTCTGTCTATCTATTTGTCTATATATCTATATCTATATGGATATCTATTTGTCTATCTATCTATCTTTTTCTCCATATTTTTATCTGTTTGTCTATATCCCTGTCTATTTGTTTGTCTCTCTATCTATTTATCATTTATCTATCTTTATATATATATTTTCTAACTATATATATATATATATATATATAATATTTACATGTCTATCTATCTAATTATCTTTATTTCTATCGATTTTTCTATGTATCTATCTATCTATCTTTGTGTTGATTTATATATTTATCATACAATCAATCAATCTATCTATTTATCTCCCTATCTATCTAAAAATCTATTTATCAGTCAATCTATCAATTTATCTATATGTCTATATATCTATCTATTTGTCTCTGTATCTATATGTATATCAATCTTTATATCTCTCTAGCTATCAATCTTTTTATCAATCAATCTATCTATTAATGAATCAATCAAACTATTTATAAATATGTACATTAAATTTATCTATAAATCTATCTTTAAATCTATCTATCAATCTATCAATCAATATGTCTAATAATCTATAAATCAATCTGTCTATAAATCAATATATCAATCTAACTATCTTTATATCTATTTATATGTCTACCAATCTATCTATCTATATGTCTATTTATTTGTCTATTTTATCTGCCTATCTTTATGTCTATATGACTATCTATCTAATTATCAATCTATTTGTCTATATTTCTATCTATCTATTCATCTATATATCCATCTATCTATTTGTCTATCTATCTGTCTATCTATCCATCTATATATCTATCTCTCTATTTATCTGTCTAGTTATCTATCTATCGATTTATCTATCTCTGTATCTATCTATCTTTCTTTCTATTTATCTATCTATATATTTATCTATTTATATATCTATCTATTTATCTATCTAACTATTTTCTCATCTATCTAAGTATCTATCAGTATATTTATATATCTATGTAGGTATCTATGGATCTATTTATATATCCATCTAACTATCTATCTATCAATCTATCTAAAAATATTTCTATTTAATTTACTATCTTTCTATCAATCTATCTATCTATGTGTCTATCTATCTATCTATTTGTCTATATATCTGTCAATCAATCTGTCTATCATTATATCAATAAATCTAATTATCAATCTGATTATAAATCAGACTATCAATTTGACTATCTATTTGTGTATCTATTTGTTTATTTGACTGTCTAACTATCTATCTATATATCTGACTATTTATCTATTTGTCTATCCATCATTATATTTATTTAATTATCTATCTATTTATCTATATATCCATCTAACCATCTTTCTATCTATCTATTTATCTCTGTATCTATCTATCAAAGTGTATGTCTATTTATGTGTCTATAAATCTATTTATCTATATACCTATCTATCTATTAGTCTATGTATTTGTCTATTTATCTACCTATCTATCAATCAATCAATCTATTTATAAATCTAACTATCTATCAATGTAACTATATTTAAATCTATAAATTTATTTTACTATATATCAGTCTAACAATATTTCAATCAATCAATAAATCAATCAATCAATCGATCATTCTATCTGTCTATCTATATATATGTCTATATATCTATCTATCAATATATTTATTAATCTACCTATCTATCTGTCAATCTTTTAATCTATCTATCTATCCATTAATCTATCTATATATCTATCTATATATATATATTTATATATCTGACATCTATCTATCTATCTATCTTTTTATCTTTTATCTATATATCAACACTTCTATAAATCTATCTATCAATCTATATATCTATTTGTCTATCTATCTATCTAATAATTTGTCTATCTATTTGTTTATCTATCTATCTATATATTTATCTATTTATCTATCTATCTATCTATCTATATATATTTCAATCTGTCGAGCTATCTTTCGATTAATCTTTCTTTCTTTCTTTCTATCAAACCATCTATAATATGTCTATAAATTTATTTTCTTTTATCTCTATCTATCTATCTATTAATCTATCTGTTTATCGATATATCTATCTATATGTAAATCTATCTTTCTATATATCTTTCAATCTATCTATCTATTTGTGTGTTTATCATTCTTTCTATCTATATATCTATTTATCTATCTATATGTTTCTCTATATGTCTGTCTATCTATTCCTATATCTATCTATCTATCTATTTATCTATCTATTTATCTATCTATCTATCTATGTCTTTGTCTATCTATCTATCTATCTATCCGTTCCCTTATCTACCTATGTGACTATCTATATGTCTGTATATATATCTATCTATTTGTATGTCTATTTGACTATCTATCTATCTATCAATTTATCTATATTTTTGTCAATCTGTCTATCTATCTATCTACCTATTTGTATATCAATCAAATATATTTTTTTATCTATCTATCTATTTATTTTTATATTTATCTATATGTCTATCTATCTGTCTATCTATCTTTCTTTCTAACTAACTAACTAACTATTTATCTATCTATATATCTTTTTATCTATATGTCTATCTTGCTAACTATCTATCTATCGATCTATTTATCTATCTATCTGTCAATCAATCAATCTATCTATTTAAAATCTATCTATCTAAATATCTATATATCTATTTGTCTATCTATCTATATATCAATCTGTCTATCTATCTTTATATCAATCTGGCTATCAATCTATCTAATAATTTGTATATCTGTCTATCTATCTATCTATGTACATATATAGCAATATGTATATGTATTTGTCTATCAATATGTCTTTTAATCTATCTATTAATCTATCTATCAATCTATCTATTAATCTATCTATCAATCAATCTATTAATTTGCCTATCAATCTGTATATTAATATTTATATTACGTTGTCTATCAATATGTATATCTATATGACTATTTAAATATATATGTATCTATATATCTGACTATATATCTATATGTCTATCTATGTATCTATCTATACATCCATCTAATTATCTATGTATCTATCTGTCTATTTATCAGACTTTCTATCTATTTTGATATCTATTTGTCTAAATATCTATTTTTTGATTTCTATATCTATGTGTCTATATATATATTTATCAAAATCTCTATCTATGTGTCAATCTATCTATCTATATTTCTAATTTTTTTGTGTCTTTCTAACAATCTATATGTATATTTATTTATCTATCAATTTGTGTATCTATCTCTGTATATATTTATTTATCTATATATCTATATATTTATCTATTTGTCAGACTATTTGTCTATCAATTTGTCTATAAATATGTTTATTTATTTAAATAGCTACTTGCCTAAATATCTTTCTAACTAACTATCTATCTATATATTTATCTATCTCTCTCACTATCTATATGTCTATCTATCTATTTATCTATTTGTTTGTCTAATTATTTTCCTATCTATAAAACTATCTTCTATATATTTATCAATCTCTCTATTAGTCTATCTATCTGTTTATCTATCTATCTTTCTATCTATCTAACTATCTGTATATTGATCTATCAATAGATCTATCTAAAGACATCTTTATATATTTGTCTATATATCTGTCTATCTATCTTTCTATCTATTTTTCTAAATATCTGTCTATCAATCTTTCTATAAATATGTTTATATATTTTTATATATATCAGTCTAACTATATTTTTATCTATCTATCTATATATCTATTTGAATATCTATCTTACTATCTATCTATCTGTCTATCTATCTATCTATCTATATATCTATCTATGTATCTATCTATTATTTATCTATTTATATGTCTATCAATCTATACATAAATCTAATTATCAATCTTTCTATCAATTTCTCTATTAATCTAACTATTATATATATGTCTATTTGTTTATCTATCTACTTTTCTTTCTTTCATTCTATATGACTATCTATCTATCTTTTTATCTATCTGTCTATATGTTTGTCTGTCTATCCATATATCTATCAATATATCTTACTATCTATCCATCTATCTATATTTACATTTATCTATCTACTTATCTTTCTATTTATATGTATACCTATGTTTCTAGCTATGTGTCTATCGATCTATCAATCTATGTGTCTATCTATCTATATGTATAAGTATTTGTTAATATGTCAATCTATCTATCATTTTGTCTATATATTTGTATATCAATATTTCTATCTATCGGTCTATCTATTTATTTATTTATCTATCTATTTATTAATCTATCTAAATATTTGTCTATTGACCTATTTATAAATATGTCAATTAATTTATCTATATATCTATCAAACATTTTTTCTAACTATCTTTAAATATATCTATCTATCTATTAGTCTGTTTTTCTAGATATCTACCTATATATATGTCTATCTATCTAGCTATTTATATATCTATCTATCTAATTTTTTGTCTATCTATCTTTCTATCAATCTAACTAACTAACTATCTGTCTGTCTATCTATCTATATATCTATCTATCTTTCTTTCTTTCTTTATATCTGTATATCTATCTATTATTTATCTATCTATATATCCATCTATTTATCTATAAATCTGTCAATCTTTCTATCTATTTGTATATCTATCACTCAATCTATGTATTTATCTATCTGACAATCTATCTGACTTTTACCTGTAAATCTATCTGTCTATCTCTCTTTCTACCTATCAGTCTATTTATCTATATATCTATATATTTATCTCTCTATCTATCAATATTTTTATTTATCTATCTATCTATTTATCTATCTGTTTATCTATCTATTTATATGTTTATCTATATATCTATTTATCTATCTCTATATATATTTTTCTATCTATCTGTAAATATTTCTGTCAATCTATCTATCTATCTAATTGTATATCTATCTTTCTATCATTTTGATTATCTATTTGTCTATCTATATGTCTACCTATCAGTCTATATATCTATCTAATTATCTACCATTCTATATTTCTATCTACCTCTTTATTTTGTTTCTATCTATCTAACTAATTATATATGTAGCTATATTTCTATCTTATATCTATCTATATATATGACTATTAATCTATCTGTCTGTTTGTCTGTCTATATATATATATATATATATATATATATATATATATATATATATATATATATATATATATCTTTGTATCTATCTATCTATCTACCTAACTATCAATCAATCTATCTATTTGTCTAAGAATTTTTTTATATCTATAACTATCTAAATTTATCTCTATCTATTTATTGATTTATCTATCCATCTTTCAATCTATCTCTCTAAATATTTATATATTTGTCTAACTATCTAACTATATATTTATATATTTGTCTAACTATCTATCTCGTGATTGGTTTATAAATATTTATATTTATTTGACTTTTTTTTTGTTTTACAATCTTTCAAACTAACTATCTATCTATATATCTATTTATTTATCTATCTAACTCTCTATCTATCTGACTATCTATGTATCTATCTATCTATCTTTCTATCTTTCTATCTTTTTATCTTTATATATATCTATTTGTCTATCTATTTATCTATTTATTTATTTATTTATTTATCTATCTATCTATCTTTATATCTATCTATCTATCTGTCTATCTATCAAAGTGTCTATAATTCTATCTATAAATCTAATTATCAATCAATCTATCAATCAATCTATTAATCTCAATATCCATCTGTCTATATATTTGTCTATCTATGTACCTATCTTTCTATCTATCTTACAGTTTATCTATATGTCTATCTATCTATTAATCAATCAATCTATCTATCTATCTATTGATCTATATGTCTATCAATCTATCTATCTATATACCTATATTTCTTTCTATATGTCTATATATCTTTCTATCTATCTGTCTATCAATCTATGTACTTATGTGTCTATCTATCTGTCTAATTATCTTTTTATCTATCTATATAACTATATAACTATATATTTATGTATCTATATCTATATAAATATATTTATATATATATATTTCTATCTATTTGTTTATCTATTTATCTATTTATCTATATATCTGTATATTTATCTATCTATATATCTATCTATTTATCAATCTGTTTAACTATCTGATCTGTCTATAAATCTATCTATTTATTTTTCTATCTATCTATTTAACAATCTTTCTATAAACTTTTATATCTATCTATCTATCTGTTTGTTTGTCTATCTATTTATCAATCTATCTATCTGTTTGTCTGTCTGTCTATCTATCTATATATCAATCTTTTTTGTCTTTGTTTCAATTTCTCAATCTATCTATTTATCTATCTATCTATATATCTATGTATTTATCAGATTATCTATTTAAATATCTATAAATCTATCAATTTATCTATTTATCTATCTATCTATGTCTATCTATCTTTCTATCAATTGATTTATCTATCTGTCTATCTATATGTCTTCCTATATATATTAATATTAGTCTATGTATGTCTATTTATCTATCTATTTTTTTATCTATCAATCAATAAATCTATATATCTATCTATCTATTTGTCTATCTGCCTATCTATCTATGTGTATATCTATCTGTCAATCTATCTATTTATCTATTTGTCTATCTATATGTATTTCTATTTGTCTATCTATCTATCTATCTATCTACCTGTTTATCTATGTGTCTATCTATTTTTATAAATTTCTATCTATCTATTTTTCTATATATCTGTCTTCTATCATTCTATCTATATATCTATATATCTATATATCTATCTATCTATCCATTTGTTTATCTATTTATCAAACTATTAGTTAAACTATTTATCTTTCTATCTTACTTTCTATCTATGTATCTATCTATCAAATTGTATATCTCTTTGTTTTTTTATTTTCCTATCTACCTGTCTATTTGTATGTCTATATGTGTATCTATCTATCTTTCTATCTGTCTGTCTATCTTTCAGTCTATCTATCTACATATCCATTTATCTGTCTATCTATTTATCTGCTAGTTGATCTGTCTATCTATCTGTCTATCTATTTGTCTGTGTATTTGACTTTCTATCTATATGTCTATCATTATATTTATCTATCTATCTTTATATTTTTATAGCTTTATGTCTAACTTTCTGTCTATCTATCTATCTATCTATATGTTTATCTACATATATATATATATATTTCTCTATATCTCTATATGTCTATCTATCCATCTATCTATCTTTTTTTCTTTCTATTTGCCTATCTACCAATATGTCTCTTTGTTTGTCTTTTATCTATCTTTCTATCTCTCTATTTCTGTATATATTTGTGTGTGTGTGTGTGTATATATATATATATATATATCTATCTACATATTTGTTAGTCTATATATCTTTTATCTTTCTATTCTATCTATCTGCCTATATATATGTCTATCTTTTCGTCTATCTATATCACTATCTATCTGTCTTTCTATCTATCTATATTTAATTATTTCTTTCTGTTTATATATTTTTATTTTTATTTCTCTATCTAGTTTTCTATCCATCTATCTATTTATTTATCTATCTATCTATTTATCTCTCTCTAAATCTATCTATCTATATGTGAATATATATATATATTATACTATCTATCTATTTATTTGTCTGTCTATCTAATAATCTGTCTATTTATTTATGTATCTATTTGTCTAACTAACTATTTATCTTTTTGTTTATCTATTTTTCTAATCTAAGCATATATCTATCTTTATATATATTCGTCTATCTATCTATGCATCTATCTATCTATCTATAAATCTATTTGTCAATCAATTTGTCTATCTGTCTATCTATCTATCTAGTTATTTGTTTATCTATATGTATAACTATCTTTTTATCAACCAATCTCTAAATCCGTCTGTCTATCATTTTATCTATCAATCTTTCTCTCTAACTAACTTTCTATCAATCAATCAATCTATTTATCTATCTGTCAATCAATCAATCTATCTATATGATTTGTCTATTTATATGTTTATCTTTTTTTCTGTCTATCTATCTATATATCTAATTATCTATATATTTTTATATCTATCTATCTATCCATCTTTCTGTCAATCTTTCTAACTATCTGTCTGTATATCTATTTGACTATCTGTCTGTTTATCTGTCAGTCTATCTATGTGTCTATTTGCCTTTTTAATAATGTATTTATCTAACTATATATCATTCTTTCTATTTGTCTATTTATCTATTTGTTTATTTGTATGTCTATCTATCTATTTATATGTCATACTATCTGATTATATTTTTTTCTATTTATTTATCAACTTTATATCTATCTATCTATCTATCTTACTATATGTCTATCAATATATCTATCAATATAATAATCTGTCTATCTTTCTATTTATCTATATACATTTCTATCAATCTGTATATCTATCTTTCTATCGATTTTTCTTTTATTTTGTATATCAAACTTTCTATCAATCTATATATAAATCTGTTTATAAATGTATCTATTAATCTTTATATTAATTTGTTTATCAATCATTCTAGCTATATGTCTATTTAAATAACTTTCTATCAATCAATCAATCTATCTATCTATCTTTCTATCTATATGTCTATATGTCTATATGTCTATCTATCTCTCTATCTGACTATCCATCTATATATCTTTTTATCTGTCTATGTATCAATCAATCTATCTATCAGTTTATTTATCTTTATGTCTAACTATCTCTCTAAATAACTATCTTTCTTCTATATATATGTCAATCTATATGTATATCAATTTATTTATCTATTTTTCTATCTGTCTATCTATCTATTAATCTACCTATTTTTCTATCTATCTATCTATCTATATATTAACTATATATTAATATATCTATTTATCTTTCTATCTATTTATCTATCAATCTATATGTATATCTAACTTTTTATCTATCAATCAATCTTTCTATATTTCTTTCTATATTTCTTTCTATATTTCTATGTATCTATCTATCTATCTACTTTTTGTCTATCTATCTATCTATCTATATATATGTCTATCTATTTGTCTTACTATTAGTCTATATATGTATATATATATATATGTTTATCTTTATGTGTGTGTGTGTGTGTATATATATATCTATCTATCTATTTGTCTAACTATTTGTCTATCTATTTATCTATCTATCTATCTGTATATCTTTCTTTCTGCCTATCTATCTATCTATCTATTTATATGTCTATCTATCTTTGTATCTATCTATAAATTTATCTGTCTATTTATCTATCTTTCTATCTATCTAACACTCTATCTATTTATTTATCTATCTATCTATTTTTAATCTATATGTCTATCTATCCATTTATCTAAATATCTATCTTTCTATATATCCACATATATATCTTGTTGTTGATCTATCTCTTTATCTATCAATCTAATAATCTATCTATCTATTTTTCTTTCAATAAGTCTATCAATATGTCTATAAATCTGTATATGAATTTATTAATTTGTCTATCAATCCATGTATCTATTTTTCTGTCTATCTATCTATATGTCTATTTATCTGTCTGTCTATCTGTCTGTCTATCTGTATGTCTATCTGTATGTCTATGTATATATCTATCTATCTACCTATCTGTCTCTCTATCTGTTGATCTATTAGTATGCCTCTTTATCTATCTATGTATCTATGTGTGTGTGTATCTTTCTATCTATTGGCATATTTCTCTTTATATCTATCTATTTGTGCATCTATAAATCTATTTATTTATTTATCTTTTTATCTATCTCTTTATCTATCTCTCTGATTATCTGTCTGATTATCTGTCTATCTATTTTTTATTTGCCTATCTTTTTTCAATCTTTTAATCTATCTATCTTTTTAATAATTTGTGTATATATCTGTCTATCGATTTATTTATCTATAAATCTATCTATCTGTCTATATTTTTATCTATCTATCTATTTATTTTTTGTCTGTCTATCTATATATCAATTTATCTAACTAATGTCTAATAATTTATCTATCTATCTATATGTCTATTTATCTATCTATCTATTTATTTATATATATGTCAATCAATCTGTCTTTCTATTTGTCTTTCAATATGTATATCAATCTATCTATCAATCAATCTATCAATCTATCTATCAATTTGTCTATCAATATGCCTATCAATCTATATATTAATGTGTCTATCAATTTTTCTTTCAATCAAATTATCTATCTATTTATCTATGTATTTATCTATTTATCTATCAATTTATTTTTCAATCTATGTAATTGTCTATCTATCAATCTATCTATATGTCTATCTATCTAGCTATCTATCTATCTATCTATCTATCTATTTGTATGTCTATCTGTCTGTCTGTCTATCTTTTTGTCTATCTATATGTCTATTTATCTATCTATCTATTCGTCTTTTTTTTATATCTAGTTCTCAATCAAATTATCAAACTATATATCTATCAATCTATCTATCTATCTATATGTCTATCTATCTGTATAATAACCTGACTAATTATCTATCTGTCTATCTGTCTAACTATATGTCTATTTGTGTGTCAATTTGTCTATTTATCTATCTGTCCATCAATCTGTCTATCTATATATATTTCTTTATACCTATTTGTCTATCTGTTTGTCTATCTACCTCTCTCTCTGTCTGTCAATATATTTATCTATTTATCTTTCTATCTATCTCTCGATCTAAGTATATAACTATCTATCTATCTATTTGTTTATTAATTTCTATATCTTTCAATCTATCTATTTATCTATCTATCTATATATCTTTCTATATTTCTATCTATCTATCAATCTATATCTATATCTCCATATTTCTCTATCTATCTATCTATTTGTCTAATAATCTTTATATGTATCATTCTATCTATTTGTCTAACTATCAATCTTATTTCTATATATCTCTCTATCTTTCTATCTCTTTATCTTTTTATCTATATATTTGTCTAACAATCTATCTATCTATTTCTCTATCAATCTATCTATCAATCTGTCAATCAATTTGTCTATCAATATGAATATCATTTGTCTATCAAAATATATATCAATCAAATTATCAAACTTTGTATCTATTTGTCTATATATTTATCTAACTATCTATAAATCTATCTATCTTTCCTATCTATCTATCTATATAATTATCTATATGTCTATCGCTCTACATATCTATTAGTCTATCGATCTACATATCTATTAGTCTATCTATCTTACTATTTACATGTCTATCAGTCAGTCTATCTATTTATTTATCTATCTATTTATTTACATTTGCATGTCTATCAATCTTTGCAATTTGCATGTTTATCTGTCTATTTGTCTCTCTATCTTTCTATCTATTTATCTATCTATGTGTAGGTTTATTTGTTTATCTATCTTTCTATCAATCACTTTATCAATCTATCTATATATCTCTGTAACTATCAATCTATCTATCTATATATCTATCTGTCTAATAATCTACCTATTTTTCGATATTTCTATATATCTATATATCTATCTGTCTGTCTGTCTATGTATCTATTTAACCATATATCTATTTGTCTGTATATTTGTTAATCAATATGACTGTTATTTATTTATCTCTCTTTGTATCTATTTATCTATTTATCTATGTATCTATATGTCTGTCTATCTATTTGTCTATCTGTTTCGTTATTTGATTATCTATCTATCTATCCAATTGTCTATCTATTTATTTATCTATTTATCTATCTATCATTCTATCTATCATTGTGTCTATCTATCTATTTATTAATCTATCTATCTGTTTATCTATTTATCTATTTACCTATCTATCATATATATGTCTTTCTTTATGTCTATCAATCTGACTATCTATCTATCTATTTGTCTATCATTATGTCTATGTATATATCTATTTAATACTCTATCTATCAATCTATCTATATATCTATCTGATCTGTCTATCTATCTATCATTCACTACAAGAAAAATCCCATATAGCTAGGGACAAATTCATTTTGCTATATGGGAGATTTCTGTTGCTAAATGATAAATAGCGATGGAATATCAATGGATCGTGTACCTTTCTAAAGTGCTTCTTGCTAAATTTTAGCTATGAAAATTTCCCTGGCTAAAAAATTTGCTACGAAAAATTCTCTCGCTAAAAAAGAAAAATTTTGTTGCTAAAATAACAAGATGAACTAAATATTCCGTAGCTAAACAAAAATAATGATTGCTGAATCCCTAGCTAAACTACCTAACATTAGAAAATTAGCAACAGACTTATCCGTAGCTAATTTTTATATTTCCCTAGCTAAATTAGCTAGGGAAATTTCTTTCATTAAATTAGTGAGGGATTTTTCCCTCACTAATTTAGCTAGGGAATTTTCCATAGCTATTTTAATTTCAAAAATATTATAATAATTTAAAAAATTTAAATATTTTTTATTAAATAATTTATTATTTTTAAATCATATTGAATAAAAATTGAAACTATAAATAATTTATAATAAAAAAAAGATAAAATAATTTAATATCATATTCAAATTTAATATTTTACATAATTAAAACAAAAAAATAACAAACTTTTATTTTTTATTCATCAATGTATCTACTGACACTGTATAAAGTATAATATATCCATTCATTTACGTTGCTTCCTCTCTCTCTGCTCCTCAGATCATCATTTTTTTACTACAACAAAGCTGTCCAAGTCACGACACGTGATGTCTAGTGAAAAATCTCATCACTTATAGAAGCTTTGTATGAGGAACAATGCGGCATCATATCTGTAACAAAATTAAACCACTCAGTCAAAAAAAAGTTATGTTTTGATACATATATAATCCTACCGTATATATGTAAATATATAACAGCAATTCACTCGTATATATATTACTACATTATATATACATATAAACAGCAGTATTAAGTGTACATATAAACTGAGTACAAATATACGCAGTATATACGTACATAAAATACTGTAGTATTAAATGTACGTATATACTGACTTTATTCGTATGTATATATCTAAATAGGTACTGTAACTGCTGCTCCCGCTGCCGCTCTTGCCACTGTTGCCATTGCCGCTGTCGCTGCCAATACCACTGCTGCTGTCACAACTGCCACTGTCGCCACTACTACCGAAGCTGTAGCTGCTGGCCGCTGTGGCGGCCGCCGCTGCTACCCCCACTGCCGGAGCTGCCGTTGCATCACTATGGCCGCTGCATTTGCTGCTACCACCGCCGCCACTGTTGCCACTACTTCTTATGCTATCGCTGCTTCCTATGCAGCTGCTGCTACCGCCACTACTTCCACTACTTCCGGTGCAGCCGCTGCCTCCGCCTTCTATGCTGCCGCTTCCTCCGCTGCCTCCACTGTAGTAGCTACCACTACTACCGTTGCTGCTGCGACTGCCCCGATGCCTCCGCTACCGTGGCTACCACCATGGCTACTCCCACCCCTTCCGACAACACTGTAAGCACTACTACTGCCACTGTAACTGCTTCTTGTGTCACTGCCACCTCTACCATCACTGACGCTGCTGCCGCCGCTACTATCACTGTTGCCGCAGCTACTTCTAATGATAATAGGCTTTTACATACCTATAATAGGCTAAAACTCTACCCAAAAATTTTGGAAAAACACAAACATATTCACAAATATATAAAAATAGTTATTATAGACATGAACAAACAAAAATTACAGTTGAATGTAATACATTTTTAAAAAAAATTAATTAAATAATTTAATATTTTAAAAATAAATTTACTAAAGACAGTAACTATAAAAGAAAATTTTAAATTAAAAAAAAATTCATTCAATAACTTATTCTAATACAATATGTTAAATAACAAAAACAAAAAAAATAACAAAAATTATATTACATCTTTTTAATCAATGTATTTACCGAATGTGCATAAAGTATAATCTACCAATGCATTAATGTTACTTTCTCTCCCATTTCTCCTATCACCAACTTTCCACTACGAAAATACTGTCCGAGTCACAGTAATTCATGTTTGTTGAAATATGTGTTCACTTATACAAGCTTCATATGGAAAATAATGTAGTGCCATATCTGTAAGAAATTTAAACCACCAAATCAAATGAAATTAAAAAATAAGAAACTATATTTGGATAAATATATATTGCTATAGTAAATATGTGTATATATACTAGCATTTCACTCTTACAGTTATTACTACAGTATGTGTACATATAAACTATAGTATTATGCATACATATATACTGAGTACTTATATATACTTAGTATATATGTGCCTAAAATAAAGTAGCATTATATGTACGTATATAATGACTATATACATACGTATATACCACATATGTTGTGGTTGCTGCTGCTCTCGCTACCACTGCTACTCCCGCTACCGCTGCTGCTCTCGCTATCACTACCACTGCCACTGCCAATGCCGCTGCCGATGCCGTTGCCACTGGCGCTGCTCCCACTCTCACTACTGCTGCCACTGTAGGTGCTGCTGCTACTACTGCCACTACTGCCAGTGCTACCGCTACTGCTACCACAGCTGCCGGTGTTGCCACTGCTGCCTCTTCCGGCACCACTACTACCGCCACAACCAATATTGTGGCTGCTGCCACTGATGTCACTACTGCTACTGTTGCCTCTTCTGTCGTTGCTATGGCTTCTACCGCAGCCTTCACTACTGCCACTGATGTCGCCTCAGGCACTACTACCGATGCTACTGCTGTTGTGGCCGTTGCCTCTTGCATTTCTACCACATCCATTGCTACCATCTCTACCGCTACTACCGCTGTTGATTTTGAGCTTTTACATACCTATAATAGGGTAAAACTCTATTCAAAAAATTAAGAGACACAAAAAAATATTTACAGATATATAAAAACAAATATTATATACATGAACAAACCCAAATTAAAGTAAATTCTCATACAGCTTCACCAAAAATCCAAAAGATGTCCAGCAATTTTGTTTATAGATAAAGAGAGTGCAAAAATATAATGTTTTTAGAAAAATAATCATAAGATAAGCTAGCCCTCTTTTTTATAAAGCTGAAATCGGTAAATATGGGACTCATGCATTGGAAGGACCGTAGAAACGTCGGAATCCTTTTAATTAAAATTTTTTCTTCTCTCACATAATGTGTCCTACAAAGATTCATAATTTGGTTATTTGAAAAAGCTAAGAACAAAACTAGAATAAAAAAATTGATACTTGCAACAAAATATCATAATTATTTACCACACATAGACAAAAATAAATAACAGTTCATAAATAATTCTCATACTCCATCATCCTCATAATTTGTAGGGAATGCTAGCCTTTCCTATGAGGATTCACAACTGGATCTCAGAATGCTATCTGATGCACCAATGCCGCTAACTGACTCTATATAGAACATCTACTATTGCATTGCTTTTTTAATATCTTTAATTTCTTGCATTTCTTCCATCAAATTAGGTATCTGCTCATCCTTCTTTTTCAATTTAGTCTTCATATCTACAATATGTTCATTTGTTTACTGTGCTTGTTGTTCAACCACTTCATCCACCATTGCTGAGACAGATGAATTAGAAGTAGGACTGCTACAACAAAATACCACTCCCTTAGAGTTGATTCCGTACACTCGCTACTTCTTTCAACCTTCTATTGTCTCCAAATAAATTGGATCATAGTCAATTGGTTGAGGGTTCATAGAACCCTCAACTTATTGATGAGCAGCTATCACACATTACTCCATTAGGTCCTGAGATAAAATGGAGATAAAAACAATTCTAAATTTACAAAAAATAAAATAAAAATTTTGTATTCAAAATAATTTTTATAATGTACTGTAGTTTTATAAAGTCTAATTAATATAACAATTTCTTACTGCAATCATCTGAGACTTGTTGTCAACATAATGACCATCCACATTCTTCACATGTATCTTCTTGAAAATATCATAGAAATTTGAATCTCCACACAATTCTCCAGCCTACAATATGATTTTATTAATTCATAAAAAACAAATGATAAAAAAGTTTAACAAAATTATTAAAACCATGCATAGATTATATATATTGGACTATTAGGACAAACACAAAATATAGATATGTTTAGAATTTTAAATTTGTCCCAAATCTCGAGCGTGCTCAATGCTCGACTTTGAACCTCCTGTGTGTCGATAGATTTCTATACCTAGTCCATCAACATCACTTCGTCGATTTTTGCTGACAATATCTGATTTTTTCTTCAAATCTGGTTCCTCCCAATAATTAAGCCACATGGGCCAGTCTTCCTCGGATATA
The DNA here is from genome assembly GCA_029783825.1 of Sapria himalayana. Lineage (NCBI taxonomy): Eukaryota > Viridiplantae > Streptophyta > Magnoliopsida > Malpighiales > Rafflesiaceae > Sapria > Sapria himalayana. The sequence continues at coordinate 1,209,228 of JAREIK010000253.1, read as the reverse complement.
AAATGAGACATTTCTTTAATTTTCTTTAATTTCTAAACAAAATCAGAATATCGTTGAGCTGTTTTGATCTCTCATAATAACTTTATCTTTCTATCAAATTTGGGTGGCCATGTGCACTGATTCTATAAAAAAATAACAAAAGAATTTATATTAATAACAAGAACATAATTATTTACTGCTTGAATAATAACCAACATAAAAGTTAAGTAATTAGATAATAATTTTTGCAATTCTTTTGTTTTGTTATTTTTACCTGAAAGTCATTAAAATATGACTCATTTGTCGATTGAGAAACTTTCTTCCCCGAGAAAGCTTTGGCATCAGCCATTTTTTTGAAAGCCTTTGTAATTATAGTCGAACACTTGTGAGAAGGAATAAAACTATACATATAAATAAATAACATAGAAAACAAACAAATCATAACAATATAAAAAAAACCACTGACAGTAACATCAATTTTTTTTTCAAATCATTTTTGCATTTTTCTTTTACTTCTCATCCACAATATCAATTTCTAACTTTTCACTGACTTCAAAAGAAGGCACAATATTTGATGATGTCGTTAGTATTATAAATGGGGTAACAATTATTGTAAATTGTGGTGTAGAAGATTGAGATGGATCAAAAGTGTGAGCAGGAAGCACAATCAGTGGTGGGCTTACATTCGATAAAGGTATTAGTAAAGGTCTCAATGATGGTGATGGTGATAGAAATGGAGATGGTGATTGTGATGTTGAAGTCATGATATGGTGGCTATGAGCTGATACTAATTCTGGAACATTATGTAACATACCAGTTGAATTTGGTTCATTTATGTGTCCACGTCCAGCTCCACCACGACCACGTCCTTTAGGCACCATCTGTTGTTCAAAATAAAACAAAGAACAAAAAATAGAAAAATAATGAACAAGCATACATTTTCAAATAAAACACACTGATAGATTTCAATAAAATATAAAACAACTTTGATAGTTTAAATTGATAATAAAATTATAACAATTTAATTATCGGCATCACTATCATCCTCCAATAGATATTTTGATATTTTGTCTGATTCCGAAAGATGTTCGAACTCATCTTCAGATAGAAATTGATCATCTTTAATTTCTATTGTGCCACCATTTGAGTCACATAAATTTTCTGGATCTTCATCTACATTAAAAGACTCAATATTATTTATATCATCTTTTGGAATGTCGGTGCAATTTATACGTTTTCACTTCTTTGTTGTGATGGTGATACTTCAAATTTTTATCGTGCTTTGATCTTGCAAATCACCCACCATTCTCTATTTTTACGAGATATACTCAGATATGCACAATAATATACTTGAGCAACTTGAACTACCATAATAAATGGCTCATTTCGATTATATATGTGTTTATGGTAACATCTAATAGCTTATAATCCGAATGAATCTTTGTGCCCACATTTGGTGTAGGATCAAACCAGTCACACTTAAATAATACAATCCTATTATTTTCAAGTCCAGGATACTCCAACTTAATAACTTCTTTGAGTTGACAATAATAATCAATCTCATCTGCACTATATCCTGTGCCTTTAATGCATACACCACTATTCATTATTATTTTAGAAGAACCGTGCCTGATTGTGTGAAATTTATATCCATTAAAAAAATACCTAAGATAGGTTGTCACATATCAAAATGGATCTTTACTTAGATTTTGAATAAAAATATTTGAATCTCCATTTGAAGGATAAATTACCCATGACATTAATTAAAAAAATTGATATTAACAAATAAAAGATAAAAATAAATTAAATAATTCAAAATTTAAAACTTAATAATTCTCACATAATTTTTGAACCAATTTACAAATTCATTTTCTAGCATATAATCGACATCATTACTGGAAATTGATGGTTGCCTATATTTTAATTGCTCGACATAAATACTGCACAAATATAAAAAGAGAAAAAAAATGTATATCAATTTTTAATAATTCCTATTAAAGATAAAATTAAATTATGATTTAACCTGCAACCATTTTGTGTAAACATACTCAATGTATAGTGCAACCTCCTCAAAATTAAGTAAAATGTAGCTCCTGATTGCTTTGTACTCTTAATCTGTCATACATCTTTTCATTGCTCTTCCAAAAGCTCTTCCAGGGTGCTTGAAGATAGATAGTTTGTCCACAGAATCATCTTCTACCATCACATGACCTTCATAATTCCACAGCATAATTCAATTCTTTGTATTGACATGATCATCAAAATAATAATAACAAAATGATGATGCTTCTTCTACTAAATATGCATTGCAAATTGAACCTTCAACGTTTGCCTTGTTTCTAACATTCAATTTCAACTTACGAAGATACCTACAACCACAATGTTAGGTTTCAATTTGATCAAACTACAATATTACTTAAAGTATGAAATAATAAAACACAGCAAATTATATGTATTATTTACCTCTCAAAAGGATACATCCACCTGAATTGCACTGGCCCAACAATCTATACTTTATATGCCAAATAGACTGGCAAATGCTTCATTGAGTCAAAAAAAACTCGGTGGGAATATCCATTCTAGCTTACAAATAATAAGTGAAATATCATTTTCCAGCCTTACCATGTTATCTATTTTGATTGTGGTTGCAGTTAGCTGCTTGAAAAACAAACTTAGTTCTGTAAGGACCTTCCAAACACTTTGTGGACGTAATTCATGGAATGCAATTGGTATTAATCTTTACATAAATACATGACTCTCATGACTTTTCATTTCAAATAACTTAAGTTTCTTTATATCCACGCATCTACCCATATTTGACGCATACCCATCAAAGAATTTCAAATTTTTAACCCATTCACACAATATCTATCTTGCCTTCTTATAAAGTGTGTTGCAAGATTTAAAGAATTTTTCTGTTTGCTCATTCAGTTTCAATTCAGGCCGCCGATATTAATCATTCAGCTCTTGTCTTGATTTTAAAGTGTCTTTTGTTTTTCCATCTACATTAAGGACAGTGTTGAAAACATTGTCAAAAATATCTTTTTCAATATGCATTACATCTAAGTTATGAAAAATTCAATTGGACTTCCAATAGGGTAATTCCCAAAATATACTATGTTTCCTCCAACCAAATAATTTGCCTATTGGTCCATTACTTCGAGTAGCATCCTTTTCAGTTACCTTCTTCAAACCCAAACTATGAATTTTTGTAATAATATCATCTCCTGAACGAATAGCTAGTGCAACTGTCATCACAGTTTTATTTTTTTGAAATGCAGTTCTATTTCTTCGAAATGGATTATTCGTAGTTAGAAACTTACGATGGTTATCAAACCATGACTATTTACCACTAAATTTGAGGGTAAACGCATCAGGATTTGTCATGCAATATAGGCATGCGAATCGTCCAGTAGTACCCCATCCAGACAACATTGAATATGCATGAAAGTCTTTTACCATCTACATAAGGGCTGCCCACATAATGAAATTTTGCTTTTGAGATATCATATGTATTCACGCCAACATTCCATAAATGATTTAACTATACAATAAGAGACTAAAAAAATATCCAGCATGTCTTTCAGATTTTTTGGCCCTTGAACCAATATTGACAAAAATATATATTGCTCATTCATACACAACCAAGGAGGCAAGTTATAAGGCATCACTATTATTGACCATGTTAAATACAGTTGTCTAGATTGTCCAATTGGCTGAAATCTATCAGTGTAGAGACTCAATGTCACATTTCGACTTTCTGCTGCAAAATCTTGATTTATATAATTAAAATGCTTCCAAGCAGGTGAATCTGATGGATGACACACTACCAGTTCTTCAACCTCATGCTCGAAATGCTACCTCATATCATTTGCTATAGCATTTGATGCATATAGTATCTGTAATCGAGGAATTAATGGAAAATAATACATCTTCTTAAAGATAACCTTTAATTTTTTTCGCGTTTCTACAGCATGATGTGCATTCCTAAATCGAGGTTGGCCACAAAACTTACAACTAATTAAATCACTATCACCACCCCATTATAACATGCATCCATTTAAACAACAATCAATTTTTTCCACTGGTAGACCCATTCCTCGTAGTAACTTCTTAGTGTTGTAACAGTTGTTAGTGATCAATTTATTATCTGGAATAATCTCCTTCATCAGTTCTGTCACCTGATCAAATAATTTCTCATACATATGATTTTCTGCCTTAATGCTCATTTGTCGACCCACAGGTGACAATTACGAATGTGTTTTACAACCATGCCACAACTCTTTATCTATAGCTTTAAACATTTCATAAAATTTCTGAGCTTCAGGATTAGGTAGTTCATCCATGTAATCCAAATTGAAGTCAGGACCAATAGCTTCCATGATCATTCAATGGTATGTGTTTAATGATTCTTCACCACAAGCAAATGATTCAATACCCTCATTTTTGTCAATATTCAAAGTCTTTGTACTTTCCCCGTGATAAATCCAAACAAAATAATTTGACACAAAGCCATATTTTGCCAAATGATATCTTATAGTGTTTGCTTCACGAAAAGGGATATTCTGACCCTTTCGATGATTACATGGATACTTAATTTTTTCTCTATCCTTCAAAAATCCATTAATAACCCTTTTGTACATCCATTGACGATCTTAGTTCATTTTGCCATGTTTTATTTACATAAGATAATGCTTAATCATTAATATAAATAAAACATTCTATTACTACAAAATATACAAAGAATAAAATAAAATTACTTGCAGATGAATATTTAAAATTTAAATATCATGAATATTGAGGCAAGCCATTTGCATAATCTACATTAATAGATAACGTAATTTTTATCATGATATAGATTAAAAGATATCACAATTATACTAGATAAAGGGTGCAAAGTACAATAATGCACAAGAAATGAAAGCAAAAAAATACATTTAATGTGTGAAGGAGGAGAGGGAGAGAGAGAGATAAGGTGGGGAGAGAGATGGGTAGAGAAATCGAGAGATGGGGGCAGAAAGGGAGAGGGAGAGAAAAGGAGGGAGAGAGTGTGGGAGAGAAAAGGTGAAAGGGAGAGGGGGGATAGAGGGAAAGAGAGAGAGGGAGAGAGAGGGGAGTGGAGAGAAAGAGAACAAGAAAGAAAGAAGAGCCAAAAAAATATCACGAGAGCCTGATCAACAGACTCTTATTTGCTGATATTTGAAAGAGGCCCAAGGGCCTGAGAGACACATATAAGAAAAAGAGGTTGAGAAAGACAAAAGAATTATAGAGGGAGAGAGAGACACATAGAGAGTGTAGTGTTAGAATGGAGAATTATATAAAAGAAAATATAAGTTCTTCAGTACAAACCTATCAAATATTACATTTTTTGTTATACATAAATTCATATTTGAGCCTGAGGCCCAAGGGTTGGGATTAGTAAGAATACGTCCCTTATTTGTATTATACCATATATGAGCCTGATCAACAGACACTCTCATGCTATGTGCTTACATATTGTTGATATTATATCTTTAGCCGTTTTATTTCAAGTTGGTGCAACAAAATAGTATTATCCCATATATTATTATATGTTAGGATACATATAATAAATGTAGTTATAAATAGTTACATTTAGTTTAACATATAATTATATATAGATATATGCATACAAGTAGTTAAAAGTAAATATAAATAAATTCATAGAAATGTATAAACAATTATATAGATTTACATATATGTATACATATATGTTTACATAATTAAAAATAAAGTTACATTTATTTATATAGAGTTTTTATAGTTATACAAATATTTATAAATAATCATACACATTTAGTTAAACATTATGTTGTATGTTTTTATACGTATAATTATAAATATAGTTACATGTGGTTATACATATAGTTACACGTATAGTTAAACTTATATTTATAAATGTATGTATATATATTTTTCATATAATTTCATATATTTATACATATAGTTATATATAGGTATGGAAATACTAAAATACATTTTTTATACTAATATATAAAAATGTATATTAAATAGATGTTGTTAATTCTATATTTAAATATAGTTATGTATAAGGTTTTTATAGTTATACATATAGTAAGATATAATTATTTATAGTTATATGTTATTATACATATAGTATATATAGCTATTAATATTTTTATATAATTAAACATATAGTTATATATAAATATATTCATACAAATAGTCATACACAAATATATAAAGTTATCAATAAATATATAGATTTACATATATATATACATAGTTATAAATATAGTTATATTTAATGTTGCAGAGTGTTATATAATTATACAAATATTTATATATAGTTATACATAAATTTATACATAGTTATACACATATAGTTAAATATTATATTGTATGTTATTATTCATGTAATTATAAATATAGTTAAATGTGGGTATACTTATAGTTACACAAATACTTATAATTCTAAACACTTAAAATAATCAAATCCTACTTGCGTTATATTGATAAAGATTTTTGAATCCAAGATTTCTAAAAAGTTACTAGTTGGATGGTTGGTGGCATCAATAAATAGGTGTAAGCCATGGGTTTTAACCTATCATTTTTCTTTGAAGAAGTCTATTTTGGTCAACTCTAAGATAATCAAAAATTGATTTATGATTTCTGAAACTATTATTTTAGATTTAAATTTTTTAAAAACTTATGTGAGATAAACAAAGCTGATGCATTTCGGTGCAACAAAAGTGGAAAAAAGTTATAATATTATATGAAAAAATGTTAAGGGGAATCAACATGAAAATAATTAAATTTTTTTTACAATTTTTAATTTTAATATAACATTAGGGGATCCAAATCCAAAATATTTATGATTTGGGTCTTCCAAATTTCTATACTGATAATTACATTCCTTTTTTCATACAAAATGCATATACTCAAGTATGCAAATGAGTTTATGTAGAAACTCATTATTTCGTAAACAAAAACATATGCATATGGAGTTCATAAATACTCTGTATGCATAAACATATGCATTAACTCGTTTTTGCATACCGAGTAAGCTGAAAAAAGTTTATGTATAATGTTTTTTTTAATTATATTGGGATAATTATGAGTATCCGAATATAGGTACTAAAATATAACCCAAATCATATATATATATATATATATATATATTGGATTCCAATACATAATTATCCATTATATATATATATATATATATATATAGATTAAGGATGAAATATTAAGTATTATTATTATTATTAGTGTTGTGGAGGAATTCCTTTTTTTTTGCAAAGTTGGATAAAAGTTAGTGCTATTTTTGGATGCAACAAATTATAAAGAATAGTACTTTCATTGTCAAGAAATTTATATTTAATAAAATTTTAAAATTGAACTAATTTAAGAAAATACTTCTCAGAGCAATATTCCTACCTTTTAGTGGTATCAATGCATAATATTAAATTATTTTTATTATTTTGTTTTGTAATTTAAGAGATGCAAGCCTAATATCTTTTCTATTTGAAGTTTAGAATGATTAGGATTTCTTTTAATGCATGTAATTTCTACTTAAGAGCTATAAGGCTACTCTAAGTTTTTCATCATCCTAAACTTTTTCTCATTCTCTTACTGCTTATTCTTCATCTTTTTCTACTTATTCTTCTTGTACTACTAATACCAAAAATGAGTATCTACTTTCAAATGAGAATGCTCATTTATAGATGAGATAATATTTCTCTATGCTTTATCTTTAACATGATCTATAGTATATGCCATTATACTTTCTCATTAATCAAAGATAAAAATATAGATTATAGTTCAATTGAGAAAGCTTACTAATAGATGAGTATCTAATTGCAAATAGAGTATAAAGGGTAGATTAATTACCAATTGTGCAAGATTAATAATAGATGAGTATCAACTTGCAACATATAGGAATCCATTTGTTAGAGCATATGTTTGAGTGGTTGATTTGCCATTTTTGACAACTTCCTTGATTTGATAGAGCATAGTGATATATGTAACTTACACACCAGCCATGATACAATATCAATATACATTTTTTTACTAGGTAAATGGTCTTGAGGTTGGTAATATATGGTCTACAAATCATCTCCATTGGAGAAACTAAGGTCTTGAAAGACTAACTATGGTCTCCTTTAATAATAATATTTTTTTTATGACAAGATTAATCAATCAAAAAGTTTGGTTACCTAACAACAACAAATCAATAGAGCAAGCAAAGACATGAATATTCAATTGATATGCCTTCCAATCTCAAAATATTATCAAAAGATAACCATCATTGGATTTCAAACCAATTTGAAAAATATTATAGCTCAAATATAAAACCAGTTAATTAAATATGATAATTTTGAATTAAATCACAAAATTATTTTTCATTTTCTCAAACTATACTTAATAGAGTTGAATTAATAAATAGAAATATATATATATATATATTCATATTATTTTTATTACACACACGCTCGCACATACAAACTACAAAAATTATGAATATATTAACCAAAATGGCTTTCCTAGATTTTTCAAAAATGATGTTAAATGAATAGCACATAATAATTTTAATAATGCAAAAATTTTTAAACACATATACAAACTACCATAAAATAAACGAACACAACAAAAAACTTACACTATCTAAAAATACACTCCTAAAAAACTTACCATAAATAACACAAAATATGATCATACACACACTCTCATTTTATTATCCATATAATAGCAAAATACAGATTTAAACTATTTGTTTTTGAATAAATATTTTAAAAAATTTATTTTTTAGAATAATATATCAAGAACATATGTATTCTTTTTTTCGTGCTCCTCACTCAAGAACACCCGTGAACAAAAACATTAGCAATGGGCCATTAATAATTGAAGTTTTAAATAGAAATATTTATAACCATAACAACAAAAAGATAGCTGCAAAGTATAGATTCAAAATCACCCAAACCATGATAAAGAAGTTCGCCCACTTAATACCAACATCCCCAAACAATGCATAACAATTTTTTCATTTCACATCTATGGTAATTAAAAAATTATTGATATAATTATGTTTTAATAGTTTATGTATACTTTTTTATAGTTATATATATATAGTTATGTTTAAAAACCTTTATTTAAAGCAAACTTATATTTATGTATACTATTTTTGTATACAGTATGTAGTTATTTATATTGAAAAATTTCTTAATTCGTCATACCTACTTGCAGCATCAAAATCCATACAATGACAACGCATTATGTCACAAATGCATGAATTATGTATATGATTAAGTATATATATACAATCCAAAAACACCATGGTAAATAAAGGAGAAGAATTTCGGAAACATTAAAACTTAAGCTTAATCAAGTTAATAGATGAAGAATAAATATATAAAACGTACCTCAAATCAAATAAAAATTAAAACTTAAACCTCGAAATTGAATATATGTTGAAGCGTCGGTGTCGAGGGATGGATGGCCTTTTGCGGAGATTCACGTCACTTAAGCATCGGTGTCGAAGAAGATAATCGGTGTCGAAAAAGATAATCAAATTTTTTATATTTTTAATTATTATAACATTAAATAAATAATATATATACATAATCAAAAAGACTAATTAATTGAATTCACAATAAAAAATTTTTCAAACAAAATTAATGTGCATGTTGGAAGGTACAAATGAAAAATAAACACCTTAAAATTTTTTACTATAATATTAATATAAACAATAAATATATAAATAATAAAAAAATATGGTTAGCCTTATAAAAAAAATCAAATAGGTACAAAATTAACAAACTCCATATAATAAGACATAAATGAAAAGATGATTTTGCTTCTAGACACTCGCCTAAGAATTATAAAATACTATTAATGATAAAAAATATATAAAAATTTATATTTTATCGTTTAAAATTTTAAAGTCATATTTATTATTTTAATAAAAAATTAATGTTAAAAGCTAATAGTCAAAATATTACTCAATTATTTAATTCATATAAATTTTTTAAAGAGCAAACATCTATGTATTTATTTATAAATATTAATTTATTTTTTTAACTTTATTAAAAAAATTATATTTATATTATATTTCAATATTTTCAAATATTGTATTATTTATTTATTTAAAAGTTTTCTATAATAATAAATTTTTTTACTTATAATAATATTAATTTTTACTAGTTTATTCATTAATTCAGAAAATTTATAAAATATTTTATATTTTATTATACAATGAATTATTTTATATTTATATTAATAGAAATTTTAATACATGTTAATTTAATATTTAAAATAATGAAAAAAATTATTATACTTATTAAATTTAATATTTAATGTTACTTTAATACAAATTTTTAAGTTTTTATTTTTAAAATTTTAAAAAAAAATTTTGTATAATTTTATAAAAAATTAATACATCATAAAAATAGTTAATTTAGTCCTTATTAATATATATAATTGTTTTTTGTATTTGGATATTTTTTTAAATAATTTATTTATAATATAATTTTTTTATGATTTTACGAGAAGAATGTATGTTTCAAGGATTGCTCATCTATAGACCATTAACATACATTTAATAAACAAAATTAAATAAAATATTAAACCTAAAAAAAATAAAAAAAAATTAGATAAATAAATATTGGTTAGGAAAATGTCGTTGCTAAATCTGTAGCTAAATTACGGATTTTATAAGGTAGGAAAAATTCGTCACTATATTACATATTTTACTAGCTCGAGAAAATCTATCGTTAAATCATAGATTTCATTAGCATGAGAAAATCCATCGCTAAATCTATCACTAAATTCATCGCTAAATCATGGATTCTATTAGCAAGGAAAATTCTGTTGCTAAATCCGTCACTAAATCATAGATTCAATTAGCAAGAAAAATTTTGTCGCTAAATCTGTGTCTAAATCATGGATTTTATTAGCAAGAGAAATTCTATCTCTAAATCCATCGCTAAATAATGGATTTTATTAGCAAGGAAAATTTGATCGCTAAATCCATCGTAAATCATCGATTTTATTAGCAAGGAAAATTTTGTCGCTAAATACGTCGCTAAACAATGAGTTTTATTAGTAGAGGAAACTCTATCACTAAATTCGTCACTAAATGATAAATATTATTAGCGAGGGAAAATCCCTCACTAAATCTGTCGCAAAATAATGGCTTGTATTAGCGAGGGAAAATCCCTCGCTAAAACCATCGCTAAATAATGACTTGTATTAGCGAGGGAAAATCCATTGCTAAATCCATTGCTAAATAACGGCTAGTATTAGCGAGGGATATTCTATCACTAATCCGTCTATAAATTCCCTGCTTTTCTTCAGTAGAATTTATGAAAATTTTGTTTCACTAATCCATCGCTAATTCCATCACCAAAATACCAACTTTTCTTGAATGGATTTTACGAAAATCTTGCGTCGCTAATCTATCGCTAAATCCCCCAATTTTTTACAGAATTTACAAAAAATTTTCCATCTCTAATCCGTTGCTATTTTTTTTCTAAAAAAAACATTAATCCCTTGCTATTCCCTAGCTAATCCATTGCAATTTAGCTAGGGATTGATCCCTAGCAAAAATTCCCTAGCTAAAATTAATTTTTCTTGTAGTGATTCTATCTATTTGTCTATCGATTTATTTATGTATCTCTCAATCTATCTATCTATTTATGTATCAGTATGTCTTTCTATTTATTATCTTTCTATCAATCTATCTTTCAAATTATCTATCTATATATCTATCTATCTATATATCAGTCTACCTGTCTATCTAATAGTATATCTATCTCCATATCTATAACTAACTATCTATCTGTCTATCTATTTGTTTATATGACTATCTATTTGAATGTTTATAAGTCAATTTGTCTGTCTATCTGTATGTCTATCTCTATCAGTCTGTCAATCTATCTACATATGTATTTGTCAGTATATTTGTCTAACTATCTATTAGTATATCTATTTGTCTATCTATCTATCTTTCTATATATCGCTTTGTATATTTGACTATCAAATTTATGTATATATGTCTATCTGTCTGTCTATCTATTTATATGTCTATCTATATATATAAATGTTTGTCTATCTATTTGTCTATCTGGTTGTCTATCTATCTATATATCTGTTTCTTTATATGTATGTCTATCTATCTATCTATCTATATGTCTATCTGTCTATCTGTCTATCGATCTATCTATCTATTTGTTTGTTTATATATCCATCCATCTATATGTTTATCTATCTGTCTATCTATCTGTTTATCGATCTATCTATCTATCGATTTATCTATCTATCTATTTGTATAACTATTTGTCCATCTATTTATTAATTTGTCTGTCTATATAAATATTTGTATATCTATGTTTTGTCTTTCTAACTATCAATCTTTTTGTCTATCTTACTATCCATTTGTCTTTCTTTAGATTTGTCTATCTATCTATATGTCTATATGTATTTTTAATTGTCTATATATCATTCTTTCTATCAGTCTATCTATTTGTTTTTTTGTTTCTAAATCTATCTATGTATATGTCTATATATATGTTTGTTTATCTATTGGTTTATTCGTCTATTTATCTTTCTTTTTATATGTCTATCTATTTGTCTATCTATTTTTCTGTCTTTATCTTGGCTATCTATCTGTCTATTTATCAATCAATCAACCTATCAATCTATTAATCTATCTTTCTGTTTATATATCTAATTATCTATCTATCTATTGGTCTATTTTTCTGTCTATCTTTCTCTCTATCTATCTATCTATCAGTTTATTTTTCTATCTATCTTTCTATATATCTTAATGTTTATCTATCTATCTATCTATTTAATATCTACCTACCTATCTATCAATCTATCTATATAAATGACTATCTATATGTATATATTTCTGTATATAAATATGTCTAACAATCTATCTACCAATTTGCCTAACAATCTGAGTTTCAATTTGGCTATTAAATTGGCTATAAATCTATCTCTCAATCTATCTTTCAATCTAATTATCAATCTGACTATCTATTTACCTATCTAATTTTTAATCTATTTATATATTTGCCTATCAATTTGGCAATCTATGTTTCTATATATATATATATATATATATATATATATATATTATTTATTTATATTTATTATCTAGCTATCTTTCTTTCTTTCTTTCTAACAATCTTTTTATCTATCTGTCTATCTATCTATCTATTTGTCTGTCTATCTTTTAGTCTATCTATCAGTATATTTATCTATCTATCTATTTATCTTTCTATATATCTATATGTCTATCTATATGACTATATATATGTCTATCGATTATATTATCTATCTATTTATTTTTCAATCTCTCTCAATCTATCTATCTATCTGACTAATAATTTGTCTATTTATCTTTCTATATTATCTATTTATCTACATTTTTATCAAATTGACTATCTATCTATCTATCTATCTATCTATCTATTGGTCTTTCAATCAGTCTTACATTCTACCTGTCAATCTATCCATCAATATGTCTATCAAGCTGTCTATCAATATATCTATTAATCTATCTATAAATCAGTCTATTATTATGTCTATTAATCTGTCTATCTATATGTCTATGTTTATGGCTATCTTCTATATATCTATCTATCTATCTACCTACCTACCTACCTATCTATCTATCTGTATGTATATCTATCTGTCTGTCTATCTTGCTATCTGTCTATTTGCCTATCTGATTATCTATCTGTCAATCAATCAATCAATCTATCTATCTATATACCTATCTATTTATGTATCTGTCTATATTTTCATATTATTATCTGTCTTTTTTTCTATCTGATTATCTATCAATCTATCAATCTATCAATCTATCTATCTATCTATCTATCTATCGAAATATATATCTATATATTTATCTATCTGTCTATATTTCCATATTACTATCTATCTATCTATTGATCAATCTATTTATCTATATGTTTATCTATGTGTCAATTTATCTAACTATCTCTCTGTCAATGTATCTTTCAATATATCTTTCTATCTATCTGTCTATCTATAGGTTTATCTATTTATCTATCTACCTATTTTTTATCTTTCTATCTTTTTGCCTATCTATTTGTCTATCTATTTATCTATCTATATATTCATTTTCTGTCTATCTATCTATTCATCTTAATGTCTATCTATCTTTCTATCTAATTATTTATAAATATATCAATTAATCTATCTTTCAATATATTTACCAAACTGTCTATTAATTTGTGTTTCAATCGAGCTATCAAACTATATATCAATCTATCTATTAATCTAACTTTCAATAAAATTATCAATCTGACTATCTATCTATTTATTTTTTAATCTTTCTATATAATTATTTATATATTTGTATATTAATTTGTCTATCTGTCTATCTATCTATTTTTCTATCTTTTTATCTATCTATCTATGAATCTATCAATCTATCTATCTTTCTCTCTATCTATATGTCTATCTATCTTTCTATCTATCTTTCTATCTATATATCTATGTATCTATTAGTATATATTTTTGTCTATTTATATGTCTATATATTCGAATATTTTTTTATCTATCTATATCTCTATCTATCTGTCAATCTATATCTATTAATCTATTTTTCATAATATCTATCTAATAATCTATCTACATATTTGTCTATCTATCTGTCTATCTATATTTTTATCAATTTATCTATGTATCTATCTATATATCTGTCATTTAATCTGTTTTTCAATCTATCTATCATTTTCACAATCAATTTGTCTATCAATCTTTCTTTAAATATATATATCAATCAATCTTTTATTCTATCTATTATAATGTCTATTAATCTGTCTATCTATATGTTTATCATTCTATCAATCTTTCTATCAATATATCTATCTATCTATCTATATATCTACATATCAATATATCTATCTATCTATTTATCTGTCTATCCCTCTATCTATTTATCTACTTATCTATATATCTATCAATATGTCTATCAATCTATTTATCTGTCTATCTCTCTATCTATTTATCTACTTATCTATATATCTATCTATTTGTTTATCAATCTATCTATCTATCTATCTCTCTATCTATATGTGTATATATCTATCAATCAATCTATCAATCTATCTATTTGTCTATATATCTATCAATATATCTATTTATCTATCTATCTAGCTATCTATCTATCTTTATGTCTAACTATCTATTTATCTCTTTATCTATCTATTTATTTATTTATCTATCTATCTATCTTTATATCTATCAATTTTTTTACCTGTCTCTATCTATCAATCTAAATATCTATCTATTTATCTTTCTATATATCTAAATGTCAATCAATCAATTTATCTATATATATATATATATATATATATATATATATATATCTTTCTATTTATGTGTCTATCTATTTGTCTAACTATATGTGTATCTATTTGTCTATTTATATATCTATCTATCTATTTGTCTATATATTTGTTTATCTAACTATCTATCTATATATGTGTCTATCTATCTTTCTGTATGTCTGTCTATTTATCTATCTATCTATCTATCTATCTATAAATCAATCTTTTTATCTATATATCAATCAATCAATATGTATGTCTATCTCTCTATCTTATCTTATCTTTGTATGTATGTAACTATCTTTCTATGTGGTTGTCTGTCTATATATCTATCAATCATTATGTCTATCAATTTGTCTATCAAATAGTCTATCAATCTCTCTATCAATTTGTCGATCAATCTATCAATAAATTAGTATATCGATATATATATATATATAAATCTATCTTTCAATCTATATATCTATTTGTCTATCTATCTATCTATATATTTGTCTATCTATCTATCTATCTGTCTGTCTATCTATCTATATATCTATCTATGTTTATATCTATTTGTCTATCTATCTATCTAATAATCTATCTATCTGTCTATATATATGGCTATTTATCTCTCTATCTATATACCTTTCTAAATGTCTATCTATCTATCTATCTATATAGCTATCTATTTTTCTATCAATCTATCTATCTATCTATCAATTAATATATCTATCTATCTATTTGTTTATTTATCTATCTATCTTTATATCCATATATTTATCTGTTTATCAATCAATCTAGCTATCTATTTTTATATCTTTCTATCTAGCTATCTATCTATATAGCTTTCTACCTATCTATCTATCTATCTATTTGTCTTTCTAATTATTTATTTATATATCTTTCTATTTGTCTTTCTATATATCTATCTACCTCTCTATCAATCTATCAGTCTATCAATTTATCAGTCTATTAGTCTATCTATCAATCTGACTATCAATCAATCTATAGATCTATTTGTATATCTATGTATCTATCTATAAGTTTATCTATATATTTGCCTATTTGTTTATCCTGCTATCTATATATTTAATGTCAAAATGTTTATATGTCAATATATATATCTATGTAACTATCTAAATATTATATTTATCAATTACTTTATATATCTTCTTTCTATTTTTCTATCTCTCAAACTATCTAACTATCTTTCTATTTATCGGCCTATTTGTCAATATATATATATATATATATATATCTATTTATCTATCACTCATTCGATCTGTTTACCTTTATATTTTTCATTATCTAAATGTCTATCTAACAAATAGGAAATCAAGTTATTATCAACAATTGGTATTGGAGGTTTAGGTTGTGCATTATGATGCACCATTGGGCGAAGTTACTATTGATGATAATAATGATTTTAATAAATAGTAAAAATTTTGTAGACAATATCAGCATGTTAAAAGAGTTGGTCACAATTCTCATACACAGTGTTTTGCAAGAATTGTCTAGAATAATTTATATTTTGTAAACAGTAATGACTGCATTTGAAGGAAAAGTGAAATTAAAAAAAATCTATAGAACAAAATTTGGATTTTGGAAAATATAGATGGAGGTTTATATATACTAGAAAAATCTATATCAACCTCTTCTGAGGAAGATGATAAAATCTATGAAGAAAGAAGAGCATAAACTAGCACTTGAATTCATCAGAAATAATCTTACAAACTTACTTTCAATATAAAAAATGAGAAGATCATAATAAGGCTTATGATGGCTATTGCTAGTATATACGAAAAACTAATTGATGCTAAAAAAGTGCACATGATGAGGTGTTTTTTCAATTTGAAGTTTACAAAAAGAACATCACTGAAACAACAACTCAATAAAGTCAACACAATCACAACCCAATTAAGTTTGTTTGGTATTGAATCCAATGATGAAGTATGTACATTGATACTTATGTGTTCTCTATCAAAAATTATCACATTACAATTATAGTTGCTCATAGTTCATCAAGAACTAATAAATTGAAATTTGATTATGTTCAAGATCTAATTCTCAGCAAGGATATTCAACAGAGATAGACAAGTGAAACATCAACCTCTTTAGAATTATATACAAAGTTAATTGAAAGAAATTCAACCAAGAGAAAATGTCAAAGCAAATCAAAAACAATAGGTCTAAACCTAAGAATCATTGTAATTATAATAGCTCAAAGACCATTAAGTATTGAAATTATAGAGAGACAAGACGCTACAAAAATCAATGCAAGTGTTAGTTATTTTATAGCATGGTAAAATGTATCACAAGTATATGAGTTTAACAAGTAATAAAGTTAACTCTATGAATCTGGATTATCATTTCATAGATATTGATTATTTGGATTAATTATCAAAGTTTCTTTATTATCTAAGCTTACAATAAGTAAATAGTTTATAGTGTTTACTCAAGTAAACAATTCTATGGTTAGCTTACAATAAGTAAACAATATCAAGTCCATGGGTATACAATTTATGAGTTAATGGCTATAGAGGTGATAAAATATGTGAGAACTACTCATCCATATAGGGGGAACTTCTCCAACGCATCAAAAAATCATCAAGATCAATTCATGTAGGAAATAATGTATGTCGGATGAGATGGATATCTTATATATTTTAATCCAGCATGAATTATATTGATATTCAATGCTAGGGTATATATAAGGGAGCCTATACGACATTTAATTAAACATAGTAATTAAAATATAGTCAAATATATACATGTATTTAAATGTCTTGTAAATTAGTATCAGTATACATAAAGCCTATTACATTTTTATTTGAACTAATTGAAAACTGATCAATAAATATTTACAGATATTAATTTGACATTAACAGATATTAATGTGACTATACTTTAAATTTATAGATATTAAATACACTCTTACATTTTTATAAGAGTGTGTGGTTTTCCCTATACATAAAGTCATGTATAAAATATAGTTTACAGATATTAATTTAATTATACTTATTGGGTAGGCAAGGCATTATGGAATAATAGATATTTTCATAATGCAAATTTATTAGATGTGTATTTCATAATGATGACTTACAAATTTCAAATATATATTATTAAAATCCTATCATAAAGTCTATATATTTTTATTTGTGTAAAATATGTATATAATGTTATATGTATAATACTAATTATATCTGAAATACACGACATGTATATTGAATGTATCATATATAAAATTATGATATATATATTGTTATATTTATATATAGTTAGGTTTATGTAAACTATTTTTATAGTTATAAATATAATAAAATACGCTTATATATTTATGTGTTATATACACACTCCCCAACACAAAACACCTATTTTGTGTTATATATGATTACATTTATATAAGCAATCCAATTATAATTAAATTAATAGAATATGTATTAAAAAAAGTATAATTACATTTAGTTTATATTAGCATACCTACTACCCAACACAAAAAAAATGCATAAGGTATGTATTACAATAAGTATTATTAAATTAATGTATACGATTAAAGAAGAAGAATTTTAGAAAAAAAATTAACAGAATCAATACACGTTAAGATAATCGATGAAGAATTAGGGTAGAAAACGTACCTCAAATCAATAAAAAATTATCACTTAATTCGAATAAGTTTATGTTGCATCTGTGTCGAGAGAAGAATGAAGGACTGTGGAGTAATTGTGTTGCTTATTCTTTGAAAATGTCGGAAGAAAGATGGAGGACTAAGTCTCGTCAAAATAAACATTAAATAACAAATTATATATATTTCCAAAATATTTATATTAATAATTATAAAAACATTAAATAAATAATATAATATAATATATATATATATATATATATATATATATATATATATATATATATATATATATATATAATACAAAAAGACTCATTTATTTTCTTTACTATCAAAATTTTTTCAACTAAATTAATGTGAGTGTAGCAAGGTACAAATAAAAAATATACACCGTACAATTTTTTATTATAATATTAATTAAACAATAAATATATAAACAAATTAAAAAATATATATGTTTAGCCTTATAAAAAAATATCAAATAGCTATAAAATTAACAAACTCGATATAATAAGATATACATGAAAAGATGATTTGTCTTCTATCCACTCTCCTAAGAGTTATAAAATACTCTTAATGTTAAAAAATATATAAAAAATTATATTTTATGGTTATAAATTTTTAAGAATTCATCATATTAATTATTATGAAGATAATATATAATAATTTTAAGGCATAAATTTTCATATTATTTGATATCATTTATAATTTTTAAAATTCAAAAAATTACTTAAAGTGATAAGATAATTAAAAAAAGTTATATTAATTATTTTAATAGAGAATGAATGTTAAAAGTTAATAGAAAAAATATTACTCAATTATTTAATTCTTATAAATTTTAGTAGGGGCAAACATATATGTATTTATTTTTAAATATTAATTTATTTTTTTAATTTAATGAAAAAATTTATATTTTTATTATATTTCAAAATTTTCAAATTTTGTACTAATTATATTTTTTAAAAGTTTTCTATAACTACATTATATATGTACGTATATACTACAGTATTATATGTACATATATATAATCACATAGCCTCAAATGACACAAAACTACAACAAATTACTATTATCCCATTTATACTTCACAAAGGTGGAACAAAACTTCACTATCAACATAAATAAGAAATACGAATATTATTTAAATGTTGGAAAATATCTCTAAAAAATCAGAGAGAAAAACCTAGAAGACGAGCCATGAGCCAGGCTTGGGGAATCAAAGTTCACATATTGCATCCCCGTAACCAGAACTCTCTATTAGTCCCAAGGCCCACAAGGGGGTTGCTCTACATCGCCATCACTGAGTTGACAAGCTAACAAAAGAACAAGCAGATGAAATTGAGACTGATCATTTGTAGTAGTAACCATGAACAAATAAATAGGAATCTTGAACATAGAAAAAATGAGCACTCCACCATGCTAATGTGCAACACAAAATGATGAATAAATTATTAGAATAATAATTTTGAATAACTATAATCTAAGCAATCCTTGTCTTACATATTTAAAACAATGACATAACAAAATTTTATTACATCTTATTCATTAATGTATCTACCGATAGTGCATAAAGTATAATCTATATGTGCATTGACATTGCTTTCTCATCCTCAGCTCCCCCAATCACCATCTTTTAGCTGTTACAAAGCTGTCCGAGTCACGGTGCATCATGCCTGGTAAAAAGAATTCCTCACTTGTACAAACTTCATATTGAGAACAATGAGGTACCATATCAGTATGAAATTTAAATAAGTGAATAAAATCAAAAAAAAAAACAAATAAAAAGAGTTATGTTTTGATAAATATGCAATAATGTAGTATATATGTTTATATATACTGTAGTGTATATTATCATATATTACTGTAGTATTATATGTACATATATACTGAGTACCTATATACTTAGTATATATGTACATATAATGTTGTAGTATTATATGTACAAATACTACAGTAATATATGTGTGTATATACATACGTATATACAACATTTGCTATTATTGTTGCTGCCGCCGCCACTACTACTACTACTACTGCCCCTACTGCTGCTGCCATTGTTAGCTCCACTGCCCCTTCTGCAGTCGTCCCCGTTGCCACTCCTACTGGCACCACTATTGCTGCTCCTACTATTGCTGTTGATGCTGCTGCCGCTACTGCTACTACTGCCGTAGCAGCTACTACCGCTGCCATAGCAACTACTGCCGCTAGCTACCACTAATAATAAAAGTGGGAATGGGGATGATGCTCGACTGATGAACTTTCCTACCAACCCCTCATTTTGAGATCGAGCGAGTTTTTGACGTGGCGGCGAGCTACTTCTCCCTAAACAAGACCCGATATTATTCTTGGGACTAGCGGCCTATAAAAATCAGGTAATTATACATCTTTCCTTCAAATTGAATATAGTTTTGTGAGATGTAATAAACTTACACGAGACTACATGAGCATCATTATCATCATCCTAAGACAGTACAATTATAACCAATCATTGTAGTGCATACAGCAAGAAAACTTATTTCCTCATACATACGCTTTGTACCATGTGATAATTACATATCTACACAATTACTAAAAGGTTTAAGACCAACCTATGGCTGCATGGCTGGCCTAGATATGAAATATCTTCATGCCACAGTTTGGGAAAGGTCAAATATTCATGACTTTTATGACCTACAATGGTAAGTAATGCATTATGATGATTAGACCAGTCCATGCAATTATATATTCAAATGTATGTGTGTGTGTGTGTGTATGTGTGAATGGGCATGTATGTATGACAATACATACATGTCTACAAATAAATATATACACCCACTCATGTACATACTCATTATATACCTACATATATACTCAGTATATACTTATGCATATACCAAGTATATTCATACTTATATACTCGGTATTTGTACATATATAGTGCATGCCATGCACCACATGACTGAAAATAAAGATCAGTACACCACAAGAGATAGCACATGAGGCCCAGTATTGCAATTCCAAAACATCAAACACTGCATGGTAAGTAGAAACCTAGTATCATTAACAAATTGCATAGGCTTCAGACTTTACGAAAACTAATTGGCAAATAGAAAATAAAAAAAGTCGCCTAGTGAAAATCAGAACAGTACATGCCCAGAAAAATAGAATTTTTATCTTCCAAAACAAAACAAAAAAACAACACGTGACAAAACAAAATAATACAATCTCTAATGACCTTGATGCTAATTCAATCACAACATGCTTTCTATCTTATAAATCTAACATGCTCTCGAAGATAAATTTTCATCATGAATTTCTTCTTCTATGTGGCTTTGTACTTGGTCTCTTTTATAGGTTTGTTTGCATTAGGAATGAGGCACCCAAACGTATGTATTTATATTATTGAACATGATATGAAAGCGGGGGAAATAAAAGTGATAATGCGGCCACCACCACCATCATTTACGTTAACATGTTGGAGATTGCCCCTAGACACCTGATGTTTTTTTTAAAGAACAAAAGTAAAAGTGTTTGGAGCATGCCATCAATATAAGCACTAGACTACATAGACTATATACAAGTGAAAAAAAATACATAAATTAAAATTGGGCAATAAATATAATGAATATTATATATATTCATAACCTTAAACTTCATAGAAAAAAGAAATTCAGATAGTCCAGATAGTTCTCAATAAATTCTTTGCCAACAATTGTGATGAGAATGGCTATTGCCAGGCTTGGCACGTGCCAAACCTAGAATAGCCTGGGTCTGACCCAGGAAAGCCAGGCATGCCCTCGTCAGGGCCTGTCCATGGCACCTGATCCACTTCACAAGGGCCCAGGCTCTAGACCTTGTGCTCCTATGGGCCATGTCTCCTAGACAAAGTGTGCAGGTGGCAAGTGCTGAGCATGATGGCAGCATTATATCAATAGATTATACATTACATAGATGTGTTAATTATTATGTGTATCTATATATACACACAATATAATTATTGTGTATTACAAAATAAAAAATATATATATAATGTATATAAAATGTACATACAATGTGTATATAAACTCATATCAAATATATACATATACACATTCTATATAGATAGAAATTATTCTGTAGATACATGTATACATAATGTAAATACAAAATATATACATACATACCTAGTATATAAAAATTTAAAATTATGAATTAAAAAAAATATTAAAAAATTATTTAATTTAAAATTATAATTAATACTTATTAAAATAAAATATGGTAACATTATCTTTCAAAATAAAACTAAAACATAAAAAATATTAGAAATCATTAAGTCATAAAATGATAAAATTTATAACATCTTTTTCAATCTAACTGTTATGATCTGTACACCTTTAAATTTTATCATATACATCATCATATGTATTTTGTTGTAATGTATGAATTTGATTTTGAAGGCTCATCTATGTATTATCTTAATCTTTCTATCATAACAAATTTTCAATAATATTGATTGTAATTTGATTTTCCTATCTAAAATTATATTCACAAACATAAATACGATAGATTATATACTGGTATATATATATATATGTACATATATATTGGTATATATGTACAAGTATTTATGTGTACATATATACTCAGTAAATGTACATATATACTATAATGTATATGTACATATATACGTGTATACAACCACACTATAGTATATATGTACATGTATGTACATTTACACTTCAGTGTATATATGTACAAGTATGTACATATATACTAGTAAATACTTATATATATATACCAGTATATATGTATATGTACATATAATATATGTAGATATACACTACAGTGTACATGTACATATATACTCAATCAAGTTCAACGTGTAAAATTACTTGGCTACTTAATGGATGTTTTCATGTAGATATCAAGTGAATAAGCAAAGCACAAACTAGATGATAAGTAATATTAAATAGAAATGCATAATAGTCTAGAGAAGTTCATAAATCAGCCATGAAAGAAACATAATAGTGAACCTAATATGATTACAAGTTTCAAATTTTATGAACATTTTTTCTCCATTCATTAGTTTCATAAGGAAAAAAGAAAGTAGTATGTGATGGCTATCATAAAAATCATACTTGATTTTTGAGATAGGTTTGCTTTGATCCATAGCTCCAATACCTCATTTTGAGTAGCAGTAAACTCATGATATTTGTATGATTTCATTACCAACTCATGTAGCTTTCCCTGAGTATACCCAATAAACTGAGGATGTAAATTGTTAAACAAATTGGAGCTTATATTACTCTCATTATTATAAGAACATTTTGATTCATTACTATCATTATTATAAGCTCAAATACCTATTTTTATCAGCATTCATTAGTTTTATAAGGAAAAAGAAAGTAGTGTATGATAGCTATCATCCAAATCATACCTGATTTCTGAGGCTGTTTTGTATTGATCCATATCTCCAAGTAATTATAAGTAGTTATACAATAATGTATGCAGTGTTATAATCAAATATATATATTTACATATATGTATAGATAGTTACAAATATAGTTATATTTAATTATATAGAGTGTTATATAGGTATACAAATATTTATATATATTTATACACATAGAGTTAAACATAATGTTGTATGTTGTTATACATGTAATTATAAATATAGTTACATGTGGTTATACATATAGTTACGCGTATATTTATACTTATATTTATACTTGTATGTTTATATATTTTTTCTTATAATTTTATATAATTAAACATATAGTTATCTATAGGTATAGATATAATAAAAAACATTTTTATATACTAATATATACAAATGTATAATAAATATAAGTTGTAAATTATATATTTAAATTAAGTTATGTATAAAGCTTTTATAGTTATACATATATTAAGATATAATTATTTATAGTTATATGTCATTATACATATAGTATATATAGCTATAAATATTTTTATATAGTTATACATAAATATATAAAGTTATAAATAAATACATAACTTTACATATATGTATACATAGTTACAAATATAGTTGTATTTAATTATATAGTGTTATATATTAATGCAAATATTTATATATAGTTTTACAAATAATTATATATAGTTAAACACATATAGTTAAAAATAATGTTGTATGTTGTTACACATGTAATTATACATATAGTTATATGTGGCTATTCATATAGTTACACATATAGTTATAATTATATTCATACATGTAGCTATATATATTTTTTCATATAATTTTATATATGTATACATATAGTTAACTAAGGTATATATTTGGTAAAATATTTTTTTATATACTAATATATAAAAATGTATATTAAATATATGTTGTTAATTATATTTTTAAATTTTAGTTATGTATAATATTTTATAGTTATACATATACTCAAAGAAAATTATTTATAGTTATATGTTCTTATACCTTTGGGATCCAATGGCAAAAATACACAAAATAGAATACAAACAAGCTTGGCTTTAAATTGATGAGTACAAAGTAAATGAGGTCTTGTATTTCAGGCGTGTAATATATAAATATAAATATAATTTGAATCCCCCTAGAACTAGATGATGTCATCCACATAACAGAACAAAGCTCAGACAAAGTAGGAAAAGATTAAATCCACATCCAGATATGTCAACAAAGTTTGTCTCATCCTGCTAAAATTATTTAGACTTGCTGGCAATGTAAGTGGAAAGCCAATCAAGACCCTCGTAGAGGCCATCACCAAAGGTAGCACAGGTGCTCTTAATGTACCAATGGCATTGGCGAAGAGAGTGAAGTCTTAGATTGTCAGTATTTTCAGTTGCATTCATAGCATTGGGAAGATCTTGCTTATTGGAAAACATCAGCAAAACTACATCTCGAAACTTTTCCTCATTTAACAACCTATGCAACTTATCTCTTGCTTCAATAACACAATTTCTATCATTGTTGTCCACCACAAATATGAAAAATTAGGTATTTTGGAAGTAATCTATATAGAAAGGGTGAATCTTATCTTGACCACCAACATCCCACACAGTGAAATTGATGTTTTTGTATTCAATAGTCTCTACATTGAGAAAAATAGTAGAAATTGTGGTGACGATTTCACCAAGCTTCAACTTATACAGAATGGTTGTCTTACCGCCAGCATCAAGACCTAGCATCAAAATCCACATCTCCTTGTTGGCAAATAGCCTACTGAATAGCTTTGTGAACGTCAACCCCATTTCTTTCACTAAATATATACATAAATATTTATACAAGTAGTTAAAAGTAGTTATACATAAATATATACAAAGTTATAAAAAAAATATAGATTTAATTACATTAATACAAACATGTATACATAGATACATATATAGAGTATTACATGGTTATACAAATATTTATATATAGTAATACATATATAGTTATAAATATGCATGTAGTTAAAGATATAGTTATATATAACATTTTATAGCTATACATTTAGTAAAATACAATTATATCTAGTTATATATTATTATACATATGATATATTTTCTTAAAAATATAGTTATATAGAATTACACATATAGTTATATAATATTATAAAATTAAAAAAATAGTTATATATAATTATTAATATAGTTATTAATATAGTTATAAAAATAGTTTACATAGTTACAAATATAGTTAAATACAATTATGAAGAGTTTTATATAGTTATACAAATATTTATAAATAGCTATCATATACTATGATAACAACACGCTCTCAAATGCCCAATTGAATTACACCACTATAGAGAAAGAACTTGTATCAACAATCTTTTCTTTTGGCAAGTTAATATCATATTTAATGGGAACCAAAGTCATAGTATATACAAAATAATCTATAATCAAATATCTCATAGAAAAGAAAGATGTCAGGCCAAGATTGATTTGATAAATTTTACTATTACAATAGTTTGAACTATATATATTAGATAAGAAATGCACATAGAATCAAAATTAAAAATAGCTTATAAAGACTATAAAAAGAAGATAGAAGAGTTGATGAAGAAGATATTAGATAGATTTTTTTATGTGAACTAATTATAATATTGAATAAAAATGTAACTCCATGGTATGTAGTATTGAATGAACCTTATCATTGCAAGTAGTACTCTGATCAAATTTTAAGGCAAAGTGTTAAAGATGGGAGATTAGTAGTATCTTGCAATAATGTCACTTTTTGTTCCAACTCTCACGAATTTGTGTAATATGTTAATATTTATGTGCTCAAGTATTTTTCTTCTCAAAATTAAAGCTGATATTTACATATATATGCATTAATATATATGTGCATATACACTGCCCTACACACACACACATTTATACATCCACATACATTACTATACATTATATATCAGCATACACATTTTTGTACTTTTGTATATATTCAATCATGTATCTACATTTTCAAAGTAGTGTGTATATACTTGTATGCATGCATATACTACTATACACACACACAAACACACACATATACCGATATACATAATGTATTTTTAAAGTTACACATGAAAGTATTATGTGTGTGTGTGTGTGTGTGTGTATAAATGTATTTAAAATTTTTTGATTTTGAAAATTTAATTAAAATAAAATATTATATTTTGTACACAATGTATAAAATATTGTAAATTTGTATATTTAAAACAAATATTTGTGTGTGTGTTTATATCCGTGTGTGTGTGCATGTGTGTGAAGCATATTAATGTGTAAAATGAAATTATGAATTAAATATATGACCTTCTATTTTATTCAAATAGTTGTTTTTTAATATTTATATTAAAATAACTATCATTATACTAATATAAATAAATGAAGTTGGCATATTTGTAAATTATTTTATTTTTACAATCATGTTAAAATTGAAAATATAGTTCATAAATAGATAATATTGTTTTTGTTTTTCTATATAATTTTTTTATTAAAATATTAATATCTATGATAAATGATTACCTATTATTTATTGTTATTAATAAATTTTTAGAAACTTTGAAATTCAAACAAATATAATGTATTGCATATAAATAAATGTTTTTAATGTTTTGTAATAATTCAATTATTTCTTTAATTATGTTAAAACAAAACAGATTACCATATAAATATATGAGTAAATTTTTCTACAATTAATTATTTCTTTTATTTTATTCAAAATATATAAATGACCATATAAATATATGAATTTGTTTTTTTAAATAATTATTTTTAATTTTTTTTTTTCAAATTGAATACATGACAATGCTTTTTTTTGTAATTAATAGATACATTTCAAACATTGTTTATTTATAATAAATATAACATATTGCATATTATGAGGTGAAATTTTTATTTTGTAAATAAATTTTATTTTTAAAGTTTTATCTTTGTAAAATAAAATTACATCACATATATATTTTAAAATTTTTTATAATATTTATTTCACATACATATTGTTAATTGTTTTGAAATTTACAACATAAATTTTAACAAATGAACATTTTATTTGAAATCAAATTTAGTTAAATGATATTAAGTGAAACAAAAATACAAGCCCTAAACATATTAAAGCTTAATTATTAATACAAACTTATAAAAATACAATAAAATACATTTAAGGTTGAAAAAATTAATTTTAAGTTCCTAAGATATTTGGGAAAATGATAAAGATTTATACAATATCCAAAAAAACATGTATTGAATGAGATGAATGATTGAATGGATATTAAGTTTCTGAAGCATGTAGTTATACATGTTGTAGATGTAGTTATATATAATGGACACCAATAAAAATATAGGGTTACTCCTTATGACTTAACCTGATCTAGAATCTTATTTGGGTATGATTTCCACCTCACATTGGTCTCACTACATCCATTCTTAGGTTTGATTTGTTGGGATAATGGTAGAAAGATGTGTTCAGAGGTTTGAGGATCTAGAAAATGTCTAGTTCTTATTAAAATTATCATTTTAAAATATGAATGTGTGCTCTTTCTTTTCAGGCATGCTTTGCATGTGCTTCTTATTAAAGTGGAAAACAATAGTCTTGTTTTGCATTTTTTTTCTTTAAATACAACAATAATAAAAAGAAGGATTCTGCTCGTAGAAGCTGATGATCACACCAATTGGGGCTCCTTCATTTTTTGAAGCCTTCATGTTCAATATGATGGTTCATGTTCATGCCGAGGTGGATCATTTTCATTCTTCAGCAATAAATTACCAAGGTCGATACTTGAGGTGGGTCATTATTTTTTGTTTATGCTTTTTTATCTTAGGAAGGTGTGATACAAAAATATGGCTATGATTTCTTCACTGGTGACTAGAAGTGCTAGGAAAGAGAAAGGAACGTCAATTTCATAAATAGATTATACTTTATGCAATATCGTTAGATGTATTGATGAAGAAGTAATAAAATTTTGTTATGTTTTTGTTTTAACCATGTAATGTATAGTATCAAAAAAATTTATTAATTGCTTTTATATTTTGTTAATTATAAATTATGGTTTATAGTTTATGTTTTTATTTAATTTAATATAAAAACTTAAAAATATGTAATCAATTTTTTTTGTAAAAAAATAAAATAGTAAAAATAATTTTGGAATGAAAATATCTAGGGAATTTTCCCTCACAAATTTAGCTAGGGAGTTTTCTGTAAATCTAAAATATGATAAAAATTAGCAAGGGAAAAAATAAATTTAGCCAGGGAATTTTACGTAGTTAAAAATTTTTTGATAGGGAATTTTTTGAACATTAATTTTTTGCGATGAGCACATTAAATTTAGAAAACTTCAGTCATTAATCCATCATTATACTATTTTAGCAACAACGAAATCCTATTTAGCTAGGGAATATTTCCAAGTTATTTGGGATTTTTTGTAGTGATATATATTTGACTATCTACATAACATTATATCTATCAATCTATTTATCTAACTATTTGTCTATCTTTCTATCTGCCTATATATCTATGTATCTATATATCTATCTAAAAATCTATTTTTCTATTTGTCTATCTACCTATCTATCTTTTTATCTATCTATCTATCTATGTATCTATCTGTCTGTCTATATGTCAATCAATCTATCTTCAATCTATCAATTTTTTTATGTCTTTTTGTCTGAATCTCTAATTACCTAATTTTATATCTTTGTAATTGTCAACCTATATATCTTTCTATCTGTACATCTTTCTAACTATCTAATTTTGTTTCAGTCCATCAGTCTATTAGTTAATATATATATATATATCTTTCTATCTATATATCTATCTATCTGTCTATCTATCTACCTATTTGTTTGTCTACCTATTTCTCTATCTATTTGTATATTTGTCTATATGTCTATTTGTCTATATAACTATTTTACTAACTATCTAATTATTTAACTATCAATCTAACCATCAATCTAATAGTCTATCTATTTATCTATCATTATATCTATCATCATATCTATCTATCAATCTTTCTGACTATCTATCTATCTATCTATCTATCTTTCTGACTATCTATCTATCTATCTATACCTCTATCTTTTTGGTTATCGATCGGTCTATCTATCTATCCATATATATTACAATTTGTCTATATGAATATCAGCCTTTATATCCAACTCCCTATATACCTATTTTTTTTATCTGACTAACTTTATTTTTTTTATATCTATCTATCTACCTTTCTATCTATCTCTTTCTCTTTCTAAAAGTCTATTTGTCTATTTATCTATCTATGTATTTATCTATTTTTCTATCTATATGTCTATAATTATATATGTAAATCTATCTATCTATCTATCTATCGATTAGCCAATTTGTATATCTATCTATCTATCGATCTATTTGTCTATATATCTATTTGTATAACTACCTAACTCTTTAACTATCAATCAGACTATCAATATATTAGTCTATCTATTTAACATTCTATCAATCTTTCTTTATCCATTTGTCAATATGTCAATCTAGATATCTATCAATTTGTCTATCAGACTATCTATCTATCTGTCTATCAATATATCTATCTATCAACAGATCTGTCTATAAATATATCTATCTTTCTACCTATCTATTTATCGGCCTAATTATTTATCTATCTATCAATATATCTGTCTATCAATATATCTATCTTTCTATCTATCTACTTATCGGCCTAATTATTTATCTATCTTTCTATATATCTATTTGTGTATCTATCTATCTACCTTTTTATCTGACTTTTTATTAGGCAATTTGTCTATCTATCTATCTGTCAGTCTACCTATTTATCTATTTAACTATCTGTCTATCTATCTATCTGACTATCTTTCAATCTATCTATCAGACTATATGTCTATATATATATGTCAAACTATCTATATTTTTAACTCCTTATCCTCCAATAAACATTTTTTTCTATCTATATATATGTTTATTTGTCATTCTATAAATCTATCAATCTGTCAATTTGGTTAAAAATCAATCAATCAACCAATCTATCTATATATATGTTAATATGTCTAACTATCTAATTATATATCTATTTGTCTATCTATCTATCTATTTATCCATATATCTATCTATATATCTATCTAACTATATATATATATATATCTATCTATCATTCTATCTGTTTATCAATAAATTTTTCTATTTGTCTATTTATCTATTTGACTATATGCTTATATGTCTATCTATTTATTAGTTTATCTATCTATATATCTGTCTACCTATCTACCCATCTATCTCTCTACATATCTCTATATCTATTTTTGTATTTATCTATGTGTCTATCTGTCTAATTGTCTATATATCTATTTTCCTAACTATTTGACTATTTAACTATCAATACAACTATCAGTCTATCACTAAATCTATGTACCTATTTATCGATCTATATATCTATCTTCTATCATTCTATCCATCGATCTGCCTATCTATCTATCTATCTAACTATTTGTCTATTTGTATATTTACCTTTCTACTCATCTACCTATCTACATATTTGTTGATCAGTCTATCTATCTATCTATCTATCTATATCTTTATCTTTTTATCAGTCTATTTTTTAATCTATGTATCTATCTATCTATATGTCTATCATTATATTTGTCGATCTGTGTATCAATCTATCTATTCTTTTATCTCTATATCTATCTTTCTTTCTTTCTATATAATTGTCAATATATCTATTTGTCTAACTATCAATCTATCTAACTCTATAAATATCAATCAAACTATCAGCTTGTTTATCTATCTATTTATCATTCTCTCTATCTATATAACTAACTAACTATCTATCGATCTATCTAACCAACTAACTAACTATCTATCTATCTATATATCTTTGTATCTATCTTTTTATTAGGATATTTGTCTATTTATTTATTTATCTATCAATCTATCTTTCTATCTATCAATCTTTCTATTTATTTATCTATTTTTATGTCAAACTAACTAACTATCTATCTATCTATCTACCTTTGTGTCTATTTGTCAATTTAGATATATATCTAGTTACCAATATATATATATATATATCTATTAATCAATCAATCTATCTATCTATCTGTCTATCCTATTATCTCTCAACAAATCTATCTGTCTATCTATTTATTTATATATCTATTTGTTTATCAATCCATCTATCTATTTGTCTATTTGTCTAACTTTACATTTATCATTCAGATGATTTATCTATCTAACTAACTAACTATCTATCTATATATCTAGCAACCTATCTTTACATCTATTTATCTATCTAACTATATGTCTAAATACACACACACACACACACAAACATATATATATATATATATATTTATTTATTTATTTATTTATTTATTTATATATGTTAAACTATCTGTATTTTTATTTACTTATCCTCATATCAGCTTTTATGTCTATCTATCTATATGTTTTACTTTTAATCTGAATATCAATTTATCTATCTATTTATTTAATAGTCTATCTATCTATCTACTTAACATATAGTAAGATACATTAATTTATAGTTATATGTTATTATACATATAGTGCATGTAGTTATAAATTGTTAAACTTATAAATATAGATTAATATATACATATATACATACATACATACATATACATATATATATATATAGATTTACATATATGTAAACATAGTTACATATATAGTTATATTTAATTGTATAGAGTTTTATATAGTTATACAAATATTTATATATAGTTATAGACATTAAGTTAAACATAATGTTGTATGTTGTTATACATGTAATTATAAATATAGTTACACATATAGTTAAACTTATGTTTATACATGTTGGTATATATATTTTTTCATACAATTATATATATTTATACATATAGTTATGTATAGGTATAAATATAGTAAAATACATTTGTATATATTAATATATAAAAATGTATATTAAATATATATTGTAAAAAAAATTTAAATATAGTTACATATAAAGTTTTTATAGTTATTATATATAGTAAGATATAATTATTTATAGTTATATGTTATTATACATATAGTATATATAATTATAAATAGGTTTATATAGTTAAACATGTAGTTATGTATATGTGTGCGTGCGTGCGTGCGTGTGTATTCATTGTAGTAGTTATATGTAATTATACATAAATATATACAAAGTTATAAACAAATATATAGATTTACATATATGTATACATATTTACAAATATAGTTATATTTAATTATATAGAGTTTTATATAGTTATACAAATATTTATATACAGTTATACACATATAATTAAACATAATGTTGTATGTTGTTATACATTTAATTATAAATATAGTTAAATGTGGTTATACTTATAGTTACACATATAGTTAAACTTATATTTATACATGTAGGTATATATATTTTATCATATAATTATATATATTTATACATATAGTTATGTAGAGGTATAGATATAGTTAAATACGTTTGTGTTTATTAATATATAAAATGTATATTAAATAAATGTTGTAAATTATAAATTTAAATATAGTTATGCATCATGTTTTTATAGTTATAGATATAGTAAGATATAATTATTTATAGTTATATGTTATTATACATATAGTATATATAGTTATAAATAGTTATATATAGTTAAACATAGAGTTTTGTATATATGTGTGTGTGTGTGTCTGTGTATTCATACAAATATATGTATTTATACATAAATGTATAGAATGTTATAAACAAATATATAAATTTACATATATTTATACATAGTTACAAATATAATTATATTTAATTATATATAGTTTTATTTAGTTATAAAATATTTATATATAGATATACACATATAATTAAACACAATGTTGTATGTTGTTATAAATATAATTATAAATACTGTTTAATGTGGTTATACATATAGTTACACATATAGTTAAACTTATATTTATACATGTAGGCATCTATATTTTTTAATATAATTTTATATATTTATACATATAGTTATGCATAGGTATAGGTATAGTAAATTACATTTTTATATAATAATATATAAAGATGTATATTAAATATATGTTGAAAATTATATATTTAAATATAGTTATGTATAAAGATTTTATAGTTATACATATAGTAAGATACATTTATTTATAGTGATATGTTATTTTACATATAGTATATGTAGTTATAAATTGTTAAACTAATAGATATAGATATAGATAAAGATACACACACACACACACACACACACATTCATACAAGTAGTTATATGTAGTTATACATAAATGTATGCAGTTATAATCAAATATATTGATTTACATATATGTATACATACTTACATATATCGTTATATTTAATTATATAGAATTTTATATAGTTATACAAATAATTATATATAGTTATACACATTATGTTAAACATAATGTTGTATGTTGTTATACATGTAATTATAAATATAGTTACACATATAATTAAGCTTTTGTTTATACATGTAGGTATATATATTTTTTCATATAATTATATATATTTATACATATAGTTATGTATAGGTATAGATATAGTAAAATACATTTGTATTACCTAATATATATGAATGTTTATTAAATATATGTTGTAAATTATAAATTTAAATATAGTTATGTGTATATATTTTTTTGTTATACATATAGTGAGATATAATTATTTATAGTTATATGTTATTATACATATAGTATATATAGTTATAAATAGTTTTATATAGTTAAACATATAGTTATGTATATATATATGTGTGTGTGTGTGTGTGTGTGTGTGTGGTGTATATATGCATACTAGTAGTTATATGTATTTATAGAGAAATGTATACAAAGTAATAAACAAATATATAGATTTACATATATGTATACATAGTTACAAATTAAGTTATATTTAATTATTGATAGTTTTATATATAGATTGATTGAAAAATAAACAAATAGATAGATATTCACATAGATAGATAAATATATAGACCATATAGACAGATACAGAGATGGGATGGACCGGACTCCACCCATAAATAAACATTAGTCGTTCAAACGTACCTTTATGCCCACACCCCTACCCAAATAGTCAGAAAATCATTCTTTCTTTGCCCTTCCTTTCATGGAAATTCCATTGTCTTTTGTCTTCTACCTGGTAAAACGATATAAAAAGCCTGTCTTTTGTAAACCGTAGCTTTAAGCCCATGTTTTTTCCTGCCGTTTTTGCTTCAGAAATCAGGATCCCTAGCGCGAATTGATATCGGGAGGGAGGAGTGGAGCCCGAGCATAGAAAAACAAATCAACTTACGAAGTCAGCGGAATAAGGGGACTAATAACGAACAACAAATTGTCATATAGACACATATTACTCTTTACAATAATAAGGGATGGAGTGCTCAGGTCTTCTTTAAGCGAGTGAGGAAATCGGCTCTTGCCAGACTAGCTTGACGTGGAGTCAAAGTCAAGTAGCCCTCGATGGACCTACTCCTAAGTTGTGAAATCAAATCTCCCAAGCCTAGTCCTATCTTTCCATTCCTTCTCTGGAATAAGGCTAAACTCCACGGAAATCTTCACTTACAGGTTGACCTAGAAGTCAAAGTTCTGATCTCGTCCCAGTCCATTGACTGAAATTCAGAAGATCATTCGTCCGGTCTATCATATCAGTCTTTTGCAAAATGCCGTGAACCTATTTAGCTCTTTATTATCAAGCTGCGTCGCAGCAACAGCGGCTTCAAAGCCATAATTTATCGCCAACTGAAATGCCGCACCCACCAGCCCATAAAAGGGGAATGCAGAGAAGGTTGCTCTATAAGCGAAGAGTGCGTTCACCCGGATTTTGTTTTGAGACAAGTAGATAGATAGATAGATTGACAAATAGGTATGTAGGCCTAGTAACATCTTTGTTATAATCATTGTAGTCATTTTGTATGTCATCCTCGTGATAATCTTTCCATATATGAGTGTATATCATAATAAACTATGACATACAGCATAAAATATTTATTATTATATCTAGTAATGTTTTGAATAACAAAATTACCTTTATTATGTTTGACAATGATAAGAGATGAGTTGTTAGTTTAAAATTTTCATATTAGGTGTATGTATCATATAATTAACCTAACAACACAAGTGAGAATAATAGTTGTTTTCTCATGAATATAAAAAATAGAAAATTAATTAAAATACTATACTATGATTGCTAACAAGAGTCTAGAAATCTATATTTCTCATTCAACCTAAAAAAATTCTAAATGAATATAAGTCACCTTTGTAATTATAGCTACTTGATATTGGAGTCATATGTTGGCTACTAATACAAGATATTCAATCATGTCAGTAGTAGGGCAACGAAGATATTATTAATGATTTTGACTGTAATATAAATTTTTATTATGAAATTCTTCTATGTTTTATATAATATGATAAATATATATTTAATTGTGTACACTCTTATCACTTGCATTCCACTCAAATACATATGCAATATTATTAACATGTTTAGCAAGTATATATGATACTTTTCATTTAGTTTCTTGGTTATTGAGATGGAAACTATATATCTAGAATATTAGTTTTTCAATTCAACTTTTGTTTGGCTGTCTATATAAATTCTAGGGTTAAGGTTAAAGGGATAAAAATTTATCAAGATACATATCAACTTGCATGAACTAAGCAGGCAAACCTGAATATTTTATTTAATAAAAATTAACTAACATATTTACATATTATGATACTATGTATGATAGTTGTAGTCAGGCTCCAAATATGGACAGATATAATATTCAAAGATGATATTTTTTTATTCAGGTAGCAAGAGAAAAATAACATGGTGATCTATTGAAGAAAATTAACTCATCACATAGATACTAATTACTATAATATTATATCACATGATGATAAGAAAATGAAAATTTGTATTGATGGAAATTATACAAATCCACATATTCTATATTTTCTAAAATGATATGTGATCTACTAAGTTCTCCAATGTCAAGCATAGTATTGTAATCTTTTTTGTGTGGCTATAAATATTATTTTAGATAAGAGATCTAGACTATGATCATATATCATAAAAGATACTTGATACTTGAAAGATTTGGAAGATTTAAAGTTAAAAATTCAATAAAAAATTAAAGAGTTATTGAGAGACGATAACTTATGTGACATTGAGGATATATAGGGCATCTCTTGTGTTACATTCATACTCATGCATGATAATGATGATTTGATTCATACCATCACATTAAAATCATGGACATAAAATGATGAATCAAGCTATAATGATGCATGTTTTATATATTTCTACTTTACCTTATTCTATGTATAATATTTAAAATTTTTTTTTCATATAATATTATTAGTTAAGCTAAATATAAAAATTTTATTTTTATTATTAATTTGTTTTTAATTAATTTAATTATTTAATTAATTGCACCTTTTACTTATATTTTTATGATATATAATATTTCTAATGAATAAAAGTTACATTTTTTTTTTCTAATACATGCCCCTTATATTGTGATATAACATTTCACTAATTCTATAAAAGAAATTAAATTATTGCACACCATATTGTTAATCTTATATTTGATAATTCAAAATTTAAAAATTATGTTATAAGAGACATTTTTATGTTATGTCTATGTATGTTTTTAAACATGCACAATTGAATTGTGACATATTTGAATGTTTATTTCTTGATGTAATATGTATATCCATTTAAGTGTAATGGGATGCACATAAATTTAGAGATAAAAGTATTTTTATCAAGTAATGCATGTATACATCTGTTAGAGGTATTTGTGTGATTAAATAAATACTAACATACTGAATATCATAAGAAGTTTTAAATTAAAAGAGTTTGTGTATAAATAGAATTTCAATAATTGATTACCAATGAAGTTTTTGCATTGTATATATCTGTTGGAGGTCATGTCTTGATATATTGATGAGTGTCTTCATTCAATGATGGTAAGCCTCAAGTTTAAAACTTATCAGATGTAATTTTATCAAAATTTAGGCATAATGTTATGTAAATAATAATCTCTCTTAGATCTCTCCCTAAAGATATTATGCCATTTTATGCATTATGATCATTTTTTTTATATCATACTTATATTTTTAATGATTAATTGATGCATACATTCATAATTTGAAACATTTTTATGGCATATTCATGAGAGTGCATGCATATGCTATCATTTTCATAACTACTCTAAATTCATGCTACACTTATATTTTGTACTTATTTTATAGATAGACTAGATAGTTTAAAGAGGAAATAGATAGACATATATATAGATAGATTGATAAATAGATAGAAAGATAGATAGATATATAGATAAATAGATATACAGATAAAAAATTAGATAGATAGATAAATTGATAGAAAGATAGACAAATAGACAGATAGATAAATAAATATATAGATAGGTAGATGGATAAATAGATAGATAGATAAAGAGATAAATAGAAAGATATACAAATAGATAAATAAATAAATAGATAGATAGATAGACAGATAGAGTGATGAATAAAAAGAAAGAAAGATAAATAGACATATAGGTATATACATAGATAGATAGATAAATAGACAGATAGACAGACAGACAGATAGATATATAGATAGACAGATAGACAGATAGACATATAGACAAATAGGAAGATTGTCAGATAGACAGATAGATAGATAGATAGAAAAATAGATTAATTTAATGAAATAAAAAAAAGAAAGAAAGATAGAAAGAAAAAAAGTTAGATAGATAGATAGATAGATAGATATATATATATATATAGAAAAAATGGATAGATAGATAGATAAATAAATAAATAGATATATAGATAGATAGATAGAGAAATAAATAGATAGATAGATAGATAGATATATAGATAAACAGTCAGATAAATAGATAGATATATATAGATAAAATGATAGATAGATAGATATGTAGAAAGTAAAAAAGATAGATAGACATATAAATAGATAAAAAGACATATTGATGGATGGACAAATTGAAAAATATATAGATAGTTAACTATATATATAGAAAGATAGATAGACAGATAGATAAATAGATAGAAATACAGATAGACAGATAGATAGATATATAGACAGATAGATAGATGGATAGATTGACAGATATATAGAGAGATAGATAGATAGATAGATAGATAAATAGGTAGATAGATAGACAGATAGATAAATAGGTAGATAGATAGATAGATAGATAAATATATAAATAATTAGATAGATAGATAATTAGTTAGATTGATAGATAGACAGATAGACAGACAGATAGATAGATAGATAGATGGATGGATGGATATATAGATAGATAGATAGATAAATAGACAGACAAATAGACAAACAGACAAACATATAGATATATAGGTATATAGATAGATATATATATATGTGTGTGTGTGTGTGTGTGTGTGTGTGTGTGTGTAGACAGACAAACAGATGAATAGATAGAGAGAGAGATAGATAGATAGTCAGACAAATAGATAGATAGATAGATAAATATACAGAGAGATAGATAGTCAGAAAGTTAGATAGTCAGATAGTCATATGAACAAGTATACAGATAGATAGATATGCAAATAAAAAGATAGAAAAATAAATAGATAGTAAGATTGATAGATTAACATTTTATAGAATGATAGAAAAATAGATTGATAGATAGATATATATATAGATATACATTAGATAGATAAAAAAATAGATAGATTAAGAAAATGATAGATAGGCAGACAGGTATAAAGAGAGATAAAGAGATAGATAGTAGAAAGATACAATGATAGAGAGATACATAGATTGAAAGATTGACTGATAGATTGATAGATAGATAAATTTCTAGAGAGATAATAGATAGATAGACAGATATAAAGATAAAAAGAAAGATCGATAGACAAATACATAGATACACAGATAGATGGATATACAGATAGACATATATAGAGATAGACAAAAAGACAAATAGAAAAATAAATAGATACATAGATATATAGATAGACAGACAGATATATATAGATATAGATAGATAGATAGACAAATAGATAGATGGACATTTGGATAGAAAGATATTTTGAAAGAGAAATAGATAAATAGAAAGATAGATAGATAGATATAGAGATATATAGATAAATAAGTAGATAGAAAGATAAATAGAAAGTAGATAGATAGATAGATAGAAAGATAAATCGAAAGAGAATATATTGATAGATAGATAGATAAAATGATAGATAGATAATTGGATAGATAGATAGAAATATAGTTAAATAGATTGATAGATAGATCAATAGTTCGATAGATAGATAGATAGAAAAATAGGTAGATAGATATATAGATAGATAGATAGATATATAGATATATAGATAGATAGATAGATAAATAGATAGATAGATAAATAGATAGAAAGAAAGTAAGATAGATAGACAGATATATATATATATATATATATATATATATATATATATAAATTGATAGATAATGAGATATATAGATATACACATAGATATATAGATAGATAGACAGATAGAAAGATATATAGATTTAAAGATAAATAGATAGATAGACAGATAGATAGATATATACGTAGGACAGATCGATATATAAAAAGATCGATATACAAATAGATAGAGTTACAAAAAGATAGATAGATAGCTAGATAAGCATATATATAGATTCATAGATTGGTATACACATAAATAGATAAATAAACATATAGATAGATAGTTTGATAGAAAGATAGACAAATCGATAGATAGATAGTTAGACATAAAAATAGATAGATTGATATATAGACAAATAGATTGATAGTTAAAAAAAGATATAGATATTTACATAGATAAATAGA
>JAREIK010000253.1:1148050-1163050 GCA_029783825.1 Sapria himalayana | reverse complement strand
TGATTTTTTTAACTAGTCAATAAAGATGATCGTGAATGGATGTACATGTGTCGAATAGTCAATGGAATGTTCTCTAATGAATGGGGGCATAAAGTTGATGAATTTTTTGAGTTTGTTCTAAGGCATCCTGAGTGTGTGAATGGTGGTATAGATATCCGATGTCCTTTCACTTTATTTACATGTCAAAAAAAAGTTTTTTAATGTTGAGACTATGAAGATGCATTTGTATAGAAATTATTTTGTCGTAGATTACTATGTTTGGATACACCATGGAGAAAAGCAAGTCCACCATAGGTGTTTGAGTTCATTATGGGTGTCAGTAAGTGAAACTAATCAGATGGTCTCGGATAATAGTAATAATACAACATACTATAAAATGGTTTTTGATGCTGCTTGTCCTGAATTCAACCTGAAAGAGCAACCCAATGACAAGGCAAGGAATTTCTATGATATGATTTGAGCTGGAGATAAACCTATATATGAGGAAAATTCTAAGCATACTCAACTTTCTATAGCTG
Organism: Sapria himalayana; assembly: GCA_029783825.1. Taxonomy (NCBI): domain Eukaryota; kingdom Viridiplantae; phylum Streptophyta; class Magnoliopsida; order Malpighiales; family Rafflesiaceae; genus Sapria; species Sapria himalayana. The sequence continues at coordinate 1,162,532 of JAREIK010000253.1, read as the reverse complement.
TGAGGATGTTAGAAATAAAGTACAGACACATGTGTTCATGGGGATGGTTTGATGATATGTCAAAATTCATTCAAGAATTATTTCCATAAGATAATCTGATGCCATTGGATTTCTATAGCATGAAGAAGTTAGTTAGAGAATTGGGAATACTAGTATAGCTCATTCATTACTGTGTGAACAACTGAATGATATACTGGGGTGATAACATTGACCTTTACAGTTGTAAAATATGTGGGCATGCTCATTACATGTAAAAGTTTATGAGTTCTTGAAATATATTGTATATATGTAAGTTGAAGGTGTTGTATAATAAGATACACAATTTTCCAATAACACCTTGGTTGTAGAGATTGTATGCATCAACCACAATAGCTAATGAAAAGAGGTGGCATTCAGAGCATCATATGGAGAATGGTAAGATGTGTCACCCTTCTGATGCCCCTGCTTGGAAACATTTTGATGGGTATTTTCATGATTTTTTTATGAAGTTCGAAATGTTAGCCTGGGTTTATTTGCTAATGGTTTTAAGCCGTTTAGTCAATCTGAATAGCAATATTCTTTGTGGCATGTGGTGGTGACCCGTATAATTTTTTTCCAGACTTATGTATGAAGGACGAATTTATGTTTTGACTGTGTTAGTGCTGGGGCCTACGAATCCAAAGGGGGTGATAGATATTTTCTTGCATCCATTGATAGTGAAGTTGAAAGTCTTTGAGGTGTTGGAGTTCAAACTTATTATATTTTCAAATGGTAAAATTTTTGAATGTGCGCTGCCCTCATGTGAACCATAAATGACTTTCTAACATATTCTATGATGTCTAGTTGGAGTACAACTAGTATGTTGGCATGTCCTCATTGTATGGAAGATTCAGATACTTTTAGATTAATTAAGAGCGGAAAATAGGCATGGTTCGACAACCCTCGGATATTTTATCCCATTAATCATTAGTATCGATGTAATGCCAAAGACTTCATTAAGAAGAGAAAGGTTACTAAACAATTCCTGGAGGTTTGATTTGGGGATGATATTCTGTGGGAATTGAATAATAGAGGGTTGAGGAAGGTGATAAATGCTGATGCTAATGTTGTGAATGCAACTATATCTAAGACTTCTTGGTGGAATATGAGAAGTATTTTCTGGGATTTGCCCTACTACCGTGAGCACTTGCTCAGGCACAATCTTGATGTTATGTATATCGAGAAGAATGTTTTTGACAATATTTTCAATACGGTATTTAACATTCCAGGGAAAACTAAGGACACTTACAAGTAAACAGATAAGTTGAATAAATATTGTCATTGTCCTTAATGTGCTAAAAATCTTGTCACCAATAAATATCTTGATGTGTCATTTGTTGTGAATAAATCATAGAAGAAGGTTGTGTTGGAGTGAGTAAAAAAACTTAGATTTCCAGATGGGTATGTTTCTAATGTGGGGAGATGTGTGGATGCGAAATAAATTAAGATGTTTGGCATGAAAGGTCATGATTTTTATGTATTAATGCAAACGTTATTACCAATTTCTCTTCAAGAATTCCTACCTAATATAATATGGGAGATGATAACTAAGATTTCTTTATTATTCTAGAAACTGACTTTTTTTTCATTCACTAATGAGGAGTTGAGGAATCTGTATGAACAAATTCTAGTTAATAAATGCAATCTTGAGAAAATCTTTCCTCCTAATTTTTTTTACTCAATGGAACATCTTCAAGTACACTTGGCTTACAAAGCTTGGATTGCTGGTTCTATCCATTATCGTTGGATGTATCCTCTATAAAGGTAATATTAATTCACTAAACCAATTCTTTTTCTATATATAAATTTATATATACACAAAATGACTTGTAATTGTCACTAATCTTTTTGTAGATACTTGAGGAAAATAAAGTATACAATAATGAAAAAGGCTCAGGCTGAGGTTTCTATATCAATCGGTTATATTATAGATGAGGCTACAAAATTCACATCATTCTATTTCAAAGAAGGAGATCCAACTCTTACACTTAAGAAAAAGTGGAATGAGGTTTATCTTTATGACAATGTGGATAATAAATTATTTGAAATTTTCATGCCTCCACGTAAAGCAATTGGTGGTGAAGAGAAAAGATATCTAGCAAACTATGATTATTCTGTAGGTCATCTATATGTCCTAATGAATTTTCCGGAGATTTAACCATCCATTGAGTAAGTATTTCCTAATAGTCAAATAACATCTATTATGCATTATAATTGACTATTTCCTATCAATGTATCAATTATTTTTAATTTCTTTTTTTAGTGATTTTGTTGTAGATAAATGATAGAGTTTTCAAACATGAATGAAGAAGAAATCAATGTCATGACGAAGAAAGAATTTCCATTATTTTTTGAAAAATACGTATGTTTATTTTTAATTAAAATCATAAAATAATTGTATTGTTATAATAAAAAGTTATAATTATAATCTAAATAATCCGCTTAATTTTGATTATAGGTTCATAATCATGCTAATAAAATTTTCAATAATTATCTTTGAAGTATAGCACGAGGTCTCCTAAGAGAGGTTAAAACATACGATAGTTATAGTGTGAATGGTTTTAAAATTCACACAAAATTGTATGGTAGCTACTGGGTAATAGACAATATGGGGGTATGCTTTAAAGGATCTGTGTTCAAAGAAACTAAATAAGACTATTATGGGACTCTAGTCGAAGTGATCAAGTTAGAATTTGAAGCCATTCCAGTTAAAAAAATTGCTATTCAAATGTGAATGGTTCGATCCAACATCACATGTTAGTTTTTATTTTTCATCCTCAATATAAACTTGTCGACGTGCATGATAAAAAATGATTCAACAAATATGAATTTTTTTTCTTAGTAGCACAAGCATCACAGGTTTATTATTGTGAATATCTGGGTCGTACCGGTCCTAGAAAGGATTAGAAAGCTATGTGAAAGATAAAAGCAATGGCTCAAATTGACATCCCCACATCACCAAGTACTCATTTCATAGAACCAACTTTTCAAAATGATGACAATGATTTTATAATCGAAGATGTAGTCGGTGACGAAGACATCCTTTTAGTCACATTTTATAAGATTGATACAAGCGGGGATGTAGATGTTGATGAAAATTTAATTGATTATGAGGAAGAAATGAGTGATGAAGAAGAGTTTGAAAATAATGTTACTACATCTAAAGAAGAAGATGAACCAGATTTGAATGATTCTAATGAGAATGAGTGGACAACGAGTTAATCATTTTTGTTAATTTTCATTACATTATGTATTTTTTACAGGTATGGCACGTGGATGAGGTAGAGGCAGCATGACCTTTGGTATGCTTGAAACTGGTAGAGGGTCATGGGTGGAAGAGATACCACAATAGACAGAGAAGGTTGTGAATGTACCATAGCAGCAGCAAAAGCTGACTAATCCACAAAATGGTCCTAAGATTTTAATTAATGATCAAGAGATGTGGGAGGGATAGGAGTGAGAGGATGGATATGTTGGAGAGTCTTCCTTAGAGAACCCTACAGATGAGACTCTATCTATTGCTCAGTTTGATCTGATAATTGATAATCCATAAGATATAAAACTTAATAAATGATTTCTCAATTTATTAATTTATTTCTTACTTGCTAATAATTTTTTGTTATAGGATGAAGTTAGTGTTGTCTAGTTCCTTTTCAAGGGTTCTTAGAATAATTTTCATGAAATCCTTTAAACTTAATGGAGATAATTGAAAGTCGCTCACACATAGAGACTAATTAATGATTTGGAGAGAATTTAAGCTAAATATTGCAACATACAAATTTTTACATCTTTTATTTATTCTTTTGTTCACTAATTAAAAATTATTTCTTTATAATTGTAGAATGCTTACAAGTGAACTCAGCTAAAGGAGTCGGTCAAAAGTGTGTTCTACAAACATGCTGATAATCAGTATAAAGACACGATGTATGAGATCAAAGATAAATGACTGAAGAAGAAATAAAAAAATTCGAGTGCCCCAGATCATATTTTCTAGGAGCGGCGAAGCAGATGGGAAGATCCAGATTATAAGAAGAGATGTGCTAAACACAGTGGAAATCATCGCTAAGAGAAGGCTGGGGAGGGTAGTGGCATGTCTACACACACTTGTGGATCTCACTCTATGCATGAGCACAATGAGCTTTGGTATTATTTCTAATTTATACTTTTTATGTTTATTACTTTATGAATTGTATTCAATTATGCCTAAATTTCATGTCTCATAAGAAATTTATTTTCAATAGAATTAATGTGTGTATTGTGTGTAATTATAGATACCAAGGAGGGTAAGAAGCCTAGTGCTCCTCGCTTATTCAGATACATGCACACGAAGGCTTATGATGATCAAACTTTCGTTGATCAGGATCTCGTGCAGCAAATGTAAGTTTAAATAAAAAAAATTAATTTTCATTTTTTTTGTTTGAATATAAATTAAAATACTTTTGGTATATTTTTATTAGGTGGGATATGAGGAATTGTTAGCTGCTGCGACTCAAGTGTATTTCAAGTCTACTTCAGGTTCAAGTGATGGTGTAATAGGTAGTTCTCATTCATCAGGTCTACCAATTGATGCGAATCAGATTTGGTATGCAGTTGTTGATAGCAAGGAGAAGATGCCCATCTATGGCATCAGTTCGTCAACATCATCATTCTACTCACATAGACAACCAGAATATGAAGTTGAATTTTCCTGACCTTTTTTGAATTTATTCTTGAAGATGGAGGAATTTTAGGACTAGTTGCAAAATTCGATACATTTTCAGTTGGTCAATACCGAGTGATGCATGATTGACTATGAGAATGATTGGGATGAGTTCCATATCCGTATTGACTGGCTTACAAAGAATTTTCAGGAGGGAGGACTATAGTTCAACCCTGATGATCTACCTCGAATTGTTCGGAGTAATACTCTAGCTATAACATCTACTCCATCACCTACAATAGTACTTACAGCAACCACATCAGGACTGGCAGTAGCAGATAGCTCTATCCCAATACCCGACATATCACCGTGAGGACCAGAAATATCGCATCATAATGATTATGAAACTAGGGTGAATGATTGAGTTTATTACACATTTTTTTTTCAATTCCAAAAACTTTGATTTTGGATTTTAATTTTTTATTATATCTTGATGTTTTTAATATATAAATGCAATATATATAGTTGTTTGCTTGAGTTATTTAGATTTTTATTTTGTTGTTTTATATTTAAAATTTTCTACAAGAACTGAAACAAAACTAGAAGCAAAATTGTTGTTTTTTTGTGTTTTTTTGTTTCAGTTTCTGCAGCAACTATAGAATTACTACTAAAAAAATTGTTCGGTAATTATCGACCGAATTGCGATCAAACCAACCAAATTTTTTATTATTGATGGCCGGTAAAAGATCTCCAAATGGTCAGTAATACCTTTGAAGATCAATTATGAAATAATGATTTTAAAAGATTTTGGTCAGTTTTTTGTCACAATTTTTTAAGCGTTACCGACCATTTTGTGACCATATATCAACCAAATTATTTTGATCAGAATGTGGTTGAAATTTAGACGGAATTTATTTGTCAGTAAATGGTCTCTAAATGGTCGGTAATTATCGACCTTTTAGAGACCATTTAGAGACTTAATTCTTTTGGTTGGAAAATGGTCGAAATTTAGTCGGTAATTATTTGTCGGTGATTGGTCGGTAAATGATTGTTAATTACAGACCAATTGGAGACAATGTACCAATATTATTTATTCGGTCGGTAAATTGTCATAATTTAGTCAGTAAATTATCATCAGTAGATGATCGGTAAATGGTCGATAATTTACCAACCGACTATTTTTTTCATAGTTAAAATATTTAGCAAAGAGCAAAATTGCGACTAATTTTTTATTAGACATATTTTTTTTCAATTCCTAAAACTTTGATTTTGGATTTTAATTTTTTATTATATCTTGATGTTTTTAATATTAAAATGCAGTATATATAATTGTTTGCTTGAGTTATTTGGATTTTTATTTTGTTGTTTTATATTTAAATTTTTCTACAAGAACTTAATCAAAACTCGAAGCAAAATTGTTGTTTTTTTGTGTTTTTTGTTTCAGTTTCTGCAGCAACTGTAGAATTACTACTAAAAAAATTGTTCGATAATTACCGACCGAATTGCGATCAAACCAACCAAAATTGTTTATTATTGATGGCCGGTAAAAGATCTCCAAATGGTCAGTAATACCTTTGAAGATCAATTATGAAAAAATGATTTTAAAAGATTTTGGTCAGTTTTTTGTCACAATTTTTTAAGCGTTACCGACCATTTTGTGACCATATATCAACCAAATTATTTTGATCAGAATGTGGTTGAAATTTAGACGGAATTTATTTGTCAGTAAATGGTCTCTAAATGGTCGGTAATTATCGACCTTTTAGAGACCATTTAGAGACTTAATTCTTTTGGTTGGAAAATGGTCGAAATTTAGTCGGTAATTATTTGTCGGTGATTGGTCGGTAAATGATTGTTAATTACAGACCAATTGGAGACAATGTACCAATATTATTTATTCGGTCGGTAAATTGTCATAATTTAGTCAGTAAATTATCATCAGTAGATGATCGGTAAATGGTCGATAATTTACCAACCGACTATTTTTTTCATAGTTAAAATATTTAGCAAAGAGCAAAATTGCGACTAATTTTTTATTAGACATATTTTTTTTCAATTCCTAAAACTTTGATTTTGGATTTTAATTTTTTATTATATCTTGATGTTTTTAATATTAAAATGCAGTATATATAATTGTTTGCTTGAGTTATTTGGATTTTTATTTTGTTGTTTTATATTTAAATTTTTCTACAAGAACTTAATCAAAACTCGAAGCAAAATTGTTGTTTTTTTGTGTTTTTTGTTTCAGTTTCTGCAGCAACTGTAGAATTACTACTAAAAAAATTGTTCGATAATTACCGACCGAATTGCGATCAAACCAACCAAAATTGTTTATTATTGATGGCCGGTAAAAGATCTCCAAATGGTCAGTAATACCTTTGAAGATCAATTATGAAAAAATGATTTTAAAAGATTTTGGTCAGTTTTTTGTCACAATTTTTTAAGCGTTACCGACCATTTTGTGACCATATATCAACCAAATTATTTTGATCAGAATGTGGTTGAAATTTAGACGGAATTTATTTGTCAGTAAATGGTCTCTAAATGGTCGGTAATTATCGACCTTTTAGAGACCATTTAGAGACTTAATTCTTTTGGTTGGAAAATGGTCGGAATTTAGTCGGTAATTATTTGTCGGTGATTGGTCGGTAAATGATTGTTAATTACAGACCAATTGGAGACAATGTACCAATATTATTTATTCGGTCGGTAAATTGTCATAATTTAGTCAGTAAATTATCATCAGTAGATGATCGGTAAATGGTCGATAATTTACCAACCGACTATTTTTTTCATAGTTAAATTATTTAGCAAAGAGCAAAATTGCGACTAATTTTTTATTAGACATATTTTTTTTCAATTCCTAAAACTTTGATTTTGGATTTTAATTTTTTATTATATCTTGATGTTTTTAATATTAAAATGCAGTATATATAATTGTTTGCTTGAGTTATTTGGATTTTTATTTTGTTGTTTTATATTTAAATTTTTCTACAAGAACTTAATCAAAACTCGAAGCAAAATTGTTGTTTTTTTGTGTTTTTTGTTTCAGTTTCTGCAGCAACTGTAGAATTACTACTAAAAAAATTGTTCGATAATTACCGACCGAATTGCGATCAAACCAACCAAAATTGTTTATTATTGATGGCCGGTAAAAGATCTCCAAATGGTCAGTAATACCTTTGAAGATCAATTATGAAAAAATGATTTTAAAAGATTTTGGTCAGTTTTTTGTCACAATTTTTTAAGCGTTACCGACCATTTTGTGACCATATATCAACCAAATTATTTTGATCAGAATGTGGTTGAAATTTAGACGGAATTTATTTGTCAGTAAATGGTCTCTAAATGGTCGGTAATTATCGACCTTTTAGAGACCATTTAGAGACTTAATTCTTTTGGTTGGAAAATGGTCGAAATTTAGTCGGTAATTATTTGTCGGTGATTGGTCGGTAAATGATTGTTAATTACAGACCAATTGGAGACAATGTACCAATATTATTTATTCGGTCGGTAAATTGTCATAATTTAGTCAGTAAATTATCATCAGTAGATGATCGGTAAATGGTCGATAATTTACCAACCGACTATTTTTTTCATAGTTAAAATATTTAGCAAAGAGCAAAATTGCGACTAATTTTTTATTAGACATATTTTTTTTCAATTCCTAAAACTTTGATTTTGGATTTTAATTTTTTATTATATCTTGATGTTTTTAATATTAAAATGCAGTATATATAATTGTTTGCTTGAGTTATTTGGATTTTTATTTTGTTGTTTTATATTTAAATTTTTCTACAAGAACTTAATCAAAACTCGAAGCAAAATTGTTGTTTTTTTGTGTTTTTTGTTTCAGTTTCTGCAGCAACTGTAGAATTACTACTAAAAAAATTGTTCGATAATTACCGACCGAATTGCGATCAAACCAACCAAAATTGTTTATTATTGATGGCCGGTAAAAGATCTCCAAATGGTCAGTAATACCTTTGAAGATCAATTATGAAAAAATGATTTTAAAAGATTTTGGTCAGTTTTTTGTCACAATTTTTTAAGCGTTACCGACCATTTTGTGACCATATATCAACCAAATTATTTTGATCAGAATGTGGTTGAAATTTAGACGGAATTTATTTGTCAGTAAATGGTCTCTAAATGGTCGGTAATTATCGACCTTTTAGAGACCATTTAGAGACTTAATTCTTTTGGTTGGAAAATGGTCGGAATTTAGTCGGTAATTATTTGTCGGTGATTGGTCGGTAAATGATTGTTAATTACAGACCAATTGGAGACAATGTACCAATATTATTTATTCGGTCGGTAAATTGTCATAATTTAGTCAGTAAATTATCATCAGTAGATGATCGGTAAATGGTCGATAATTTACCAACCGACTATTTTTTTCATAGTTAAATTATTTAGCAAAGAGCAAAATTGCGACTAATTTTTTATTAGACATATTTTTTTTCAATTCCTAAAACTTTGATTTTGGATTTTAATTTTTTATTATATCTTGATGTTTTTAATATTAAAATGCAGTATATATAATTGTTTGCTTGAGTTATTTGGATTTTTATTTTGTTGTTTTATATTTAAATTTTTCTACAAGAACTTAATCAAAACTCGAAGCAAAATTGTTGTTTTTTTGTGTTTTTTGTTTCAGTTTCTGCAGCAACTGTAGAATTACTACTAAAAAAATTGTTCGATAATTACCGACCGAATTGCGATCAAACCAACCAAAATTGTTTATTATTGATGGCCGGTAAAAGATCTCCAAATGGTCAGTAATACCTTTGAAGATCAATTATGAAAAAATGATTTTAAAAGATTTTGGTCAGTTTTTTGTCACAATTTTTTAAGCGTTACCGACCATTTTGTGACCATATATCAACCAAATTATTTTGATCAGAATGTGGTTGAAATTTAGACGGAATTTATTTGTCAGTAAATGGTCTCTAAATGGTCGGTAATTATCGACCATTTAGTGACCATTTAGAGACTTAATTCTTTTGGTTGGAAAATGGTCGGAATTTAGTCGGTAATTATTTGTCGGTGATTGGTCTATAAATGATTGTTAATTATAGACCAATTGGATACAATGTACAAACATTATTTATTCGGTCGATAAATTGTCATAATTTAGTCAGTAAATCATTATCAGTAGAGGATCGGTAAATGGTCGATAATTTACCAACTGACTATTTTTTTCATAGTTAAAATATTTAGCAAAGAGCAAAATTGCGACTAATTTTTTTGGTCGGTAAATGGGCGCTAATTGGGTTACCAACCAAAAAACAACTAATTACTGACCAAATATTTGGTAGTAATATTGTGATTTTTAGTAGTACTATCTATCTATCTGTCTATCTATCTGTCATTCTGTCTATCTGTCTATTTGTCTATCTATCAATCTATACATCTATCTTTCAATCTGCCACTATTTATATCTATCTATATATCTATTTGTATATCTGACTATTTGTCTTATTGTCTATCTTTATATTTGACCTAATGTCTATCTTTATATTTGTCTATCAATTTATTTGTCTAAATGTCTATCGATCTATCTTGCTATCTATCTATCTGTGTATAGGTCTATCTATCTAGCTATCTATCTGTCTATCTATCTATCTGTCTATCTATCTATCTGTCTATCATTATATCTCTCTATTAGGCTATCTATCTAACTGTCTATCTTTCTATCTATCTATTTGTATATCCTTCTATCTATCCGACTGTCTATTTGTATATCATTATATATATCTATATGTCTATATATTCATATATGTGTCTATCATCTATATGTCTATCTATCTTTATGTCTCTATATCTTTAAGTCAATATGTCTATTTGTATATATATTAATCTATCTATTTGCCTACCTGTCTGTCAGTCTATCTATCTATATATTTGTTTATCTATCTATCTATCTATATTTCTATTTGTCTGACTTTTTATCTAAATATCTTTCTATCTATATTTCTTTCTATCTATATATCTATCTATCAAACTAACAATCAATCAATTTATCTATCTATATATGTATGGATCTATCTATCTATCTATTTAATTATCTATCTATGTATCTAACTATCTATCTATCTGCCTACCTATTTTCAATCATCTATCTATCTGTATATCTATATATCTTTTTATCAATCTAAATGATGGGTATGTTTGCCTATCTATATATCTATCTGTCTATATATTAGTCAGTTTGTCTTTATATATATATATATCTATCTATCTATCTAACTTTCTATGTTCAATCTGTCTATTTATCTATTTATCTATCTGTTTATATGTCTATCTATCTTGTTGTATATCAATCTATATATCTTTCTAGCTATATATATATATATATATATCATTTTATTTATTAATCTATCTACCTAATTATCTATCAATCTCTCTCTATCAAATTATGCATATGTCTATCTATCTATATATCCATATACCTATCTATCCTTCTCTCTATCTATCTATTTGTTTATCTATGTATTTACCTCTCTTTCTATCTATCTATGTGTTAGTCTATAAAATTACCTATCTATATATCTATTTGTATGTCTATCAATATATATATATATATATATATCTATCTATATATTTATATATATATATATCTATATATTTATATATCTATCAATTTATCTAGCTACCAACCTATCTATCTATTTACATATCTATCTATATATATATATCTTTCTCTCTAAATATCTATCTATAATTATATTTATATATCTAACTATCTAACTATCTTTATTTCTTTCAATCTATTTATATATCCATCCGTTTATATGATTATCTATCTATCTATATTTCTATCTATCTATCTAACTATTTGTGCATCTATCTATCTGACTAAGTTTTTAACTATCTATTTGTCAATCTGTCAATGTAACTATATGACTTTTTATCTATCTATCTATTAGTCTAGCTATATATATATATATATATCTATCTATCTATTTATCTAACTATCTACCTATCTATGTGTTATTTTGGTTATATGTCTAAAGATATATCTGTGTAACTATCTATCTAACTCTTTATCTATATCTTTATCTCTCAAACAAACCTATCTATCTGTCTATCTATCTATTTGTTTATCTATCTTTCTATATATTTTTATTAATATCAATCTCTATATCTATCTTTCTATTTACCTATCTATCTATCTATATATCTATTGATCTATCTTTTTGTTTGTTTGTTTATCTATGTATCTATCTATATGTCAATGTATATATTGTATTTATCTATCTATCTATCTTTCTAATTGTCTGTCTATCTATCTATATATATATATATCTATCTATCTATATATCTATCTATCTATTTATCTATATAAAGATATATATTTCTATCTATCTAATTATTTATCAATTCATCAATCTATATGTCTATTTGTATATCTAACTATTATCTCACTCTCTATCAATCTATCTATCTATTTATTTATGTATCAATATATATATATCTATCTATCTATTTATTTTTCTATGTATATATATATATATATATATCTATATACCTATATATATATATATATGTATTTATTTATTTATCTATCATTCTATCTAACTTTTTACCTATCTATCTATTTATCTGTGTATTTCTATATATATATATCTATCTATCTATATATCAATCTATATATCTCTGTGTCTATCTATTAATTTATCTATCTTTCTATGAATCAATCAATATATCTATCTATCTTTTTATCTTTCAATATATCAATCAATCAATCAATCAATCAGTCTATGAGTCTATCTATCTATATTTCTATCTACATATATGTTTGTCTATCTATTTGCATATATATATATATATATATATATATCTATCTATCTATCTTTCTATTTAACTATCTTTCTATCTATATATATTTCGTTCTATCAATCAATCAATCTATTTGTCTTTCAATATGTGTATATGTCTATCTATCTAAATGACTTTCTATCTAGTTATTATCTATCTATTTATCTATGTATCTATCTAATTATCTATCTAACTAACTATCTATTTATATATTTAATTAAATATCGGTCTATTTTTTTTTCTGTCTATCTATCTATTTAGGTATATGTCTATCTATCTATATATTTATCTATTTAACTATCATTCTCTATGTATGCCTATCAATCATTCAAACAACCAATCAATCAAAAAATCTTTTTGTCTGCATATCTATATATCTATCTAATTATCTATTTATCTATCTATATATCTTTCTATTCATCTATCTATCCTTCTATCATTGTATCCATCCAATTATCTATTTTTCCATCTATCCATCTATCAATCTATCAAATTTTCATCTATCATATATCTATCTATCCATCTATCCAAATATCCATATTTCCATATTTCCATCTATCCAACTTTATATCTATCCATCGATCCATCTATCCATCTATATATCTATCCTTCTATCCATCTATCTATCTATCCTTCTATCCATCTATCTATCTACTACCTATTTATCTATTTATCTATCTATCATTTTGTGTATCATTCCATTTGTCAATCAGTTAATCTGACTATTTATAGATCTATCCATCTTTCTGTCTATCTATTTATCTATCTAAATGTCTATCTATATATCTAGTTATTTGTCTATTTATCTATCTATCTATCTATCTATCTAGCTATCTTTCTATCTATGTATCTATAGGTGTAACTATATATCTATCATTTATTCAATCTTTCAATCTATATATTTATCTATCTATGTAATTACATGTGTATCTATCTATCTATATATCTATCTATCTATTTGTCTATGTATCTGCCTATCTGTCTATCTATCTATGTATCTATCTATCTATATATTGTCTATCTATCTATCTATCTATCTATCTATCTATCTATCTATGTGTCTATCAATCTATCCATCTATGTAACTATTTAAATATTTGTTGATTTGTATATTTCTTTATATGATTATCTATCTATCAATTTATCTATTTGACTAAATGTCTATCATTCTATCTGTCTAACTATTTATCTGTCAATCTACTATCTGACTATCTTTGTATCTATATATCTATCTATTTTTCAATTAGTCTATCTATTGATTTGTCCATTTATTTACCTTTCTATCTCACTATCTGTCTATCTAGCTGTCTATTTGTATATTTGTCTATCTATCTATCTATCTATTTGTCAATCATTATATCTATCTATCTATCTTTTTATCAATCAATATGTCTATATGTTTATGTTTGTATCTATTTATTTGTATATCAGTCTATCTGTATATTTATCTATCAAATTAACTATCTATTTATGTATTTGTATATCTATCTTTCTGTCATACTATACTTCTTTCTTTCTGTCTAACTGTCTAATTATCTATCTATCTATCTATCTATTTTTCTATTTTTCTATTTTTCTATTAGACTATCTTTTTAAATGTCTATCTGTCTATCGGTCTATCTTTCTATCTGACTATTTGTTTTTCTTTCTATCTGTCTATCTATCTAATTGCCTATTTAAGTACCTATATACCTATCTACCTGTGTACGTTTCTACCAGTCTACCTATTTACCTATCAACTTGTGTACATGTCTACCTTTTTATCTATCAAACTATTAATTTATCAATCTGTCTATCTATTTATCTTTCTATAAAACTATATATCTGCCTATTTGCCTATCTATCTATTTGCCTATATGTTTATTTGTCAATCAATCAATCAATCAATTTGTCTGTCTATTTATCTTTATGTTTATTTGTCTATCTTTCTATCAATTTATCTATCTATCATTATATCTATATATCTATCTATCAGTCTATCTACTATCTATATATTAATCT
>JAREIK010000253.1:1103139-1143550 GCA_029783825.1 Sapria himalayana | reverse complement strand
AAAGCAAATCATTAAAAGAGAAGATGGTATAATTGAACGAATTAAAACATGGGAAAAAGTAATCTCTACTAATCCTACTAGAATCTGGCTTAATATGTACTTACCACATGTAATAATATGGTGTATATGGAAGGCTCGAAAATAGGAGTAGGTTTGAAGGAAAGAAAATGGACACGAATGCAATATCACAAGAAATCAGGCAGGAAATAAGTAACATTTCAAATTTTAACCGTGTAATTTTAAATAAAATACACACAGAAAAGAAAGCAGAATGGGAATGGTTCCTAAATATAAAAATAAATAAACAATATTGGGCGAAAAGTATCTCTTGGCACAAATCTCCGGAAGGAAAACTCTCATTAAATACGGATGGAAGCTTTAATATGGACACAGGTATAGCAGGGGGAGGTGGATTAATAAGAGATTCTTCAGGTACAGTTATGAAAGCTTTTACTACACTTAGTGTAGCAGCCTCGGCTCTACATTCAGAAATTAGAGCATTAAATTTAGGTTTAACTGTTTGTAAAAAATTAGACTATAAGAATATTCAAATACAGGTAGATTCATTGCTATTAGTCAATTTAGTAACAAAGAAAATATCTCTTTGGAAACATGAAGAGGAATTAGAAATTATTTTGAATCTCATAGAAGAACTGAATGCATCAATATTACATATATATAGAGAGCTAAACACCCCGGCAGACAATCTTGCAAGGCTAGGATCGCAAAAAGGAGAAGCAGAATATGATGAGGTTACTCTGCCGATAAAAATAAAAGGCCTAGTGGAACTAGATAAGAATGCAATTCCCTATGTAAGAGTTAGTAAGGGTAGAAAGTGAGAGGCAGTTAAAATATTAATAGATCATATAGGTATAATAGAAGAGGAAAGGTTAACGGTAAAAATGGGGTTCTCTTGGGGAATATGGTATAGATGTATTTGTCTTTCTTAGCAGCACAGCTCACTCAAAGCTTCATTCATTGGGAGGCAAGATTTGTTGGCACATGCAGTCTAAACCTCATTTGCTTTATTTCTTTGTTTATTGTATGTTTAAAAGTCTTATTTATGCTTATGAGAACAATGTTGCAAGGTCATGTGTTAATTAATTAGTTAGGATGCTAGAACATTAGACGTTGGGGTATAGAATAGGTCTTGCTGTCATTAAGGAAGCAAATTTCAGATTTGCTAAGGTTCAATGAGGGTACAGAAATGAAGCGGCTATGGGGGAAAAATGGAGCGCAAAGTTGCTGGGATACGGCAATGAATTCCAGAAGTCAAGCAAAGGAAGGCAGCAAACTGAACATGAAGACAGCAGGAGTGAAGAGAAGAAAGGAAAAGTGAAAATAGCAGAACATGGAGTAGAATGTATATTTGGCTTTGTTTTCTTGGTTTTCTTAGTAGCGCAGGTATTATACAGCATACATGATGAAGGGTTAGTCAAGCTCTTGTAACAGCATATAAAGTGTAGAGTGCAGCATATATAGTGAAAGTCAAGGCTCCGGAATAGCATATAAAGTGAGGAACTAGAGGGAGCAAGATTCAAAGGGCTGGAGAAAAAGTGTAGCATGAAGGGTGTTTATGCAATAAAGTTTCAGGGAATGTTAACATTAAGGAAGTGGGCATATAACCGAGTTACAAGTTCAGAATGGAAGTTAAAAATAACTCAAGATCTTTAAACAAATAAGCTCAAAGCGAGCACACGTTCTCATATTAAAATTAGGCTTGGTTCTTTGTCTCTTTTTTTTCATTAAAGTGTATGGGTGTAAGAGGGATAAGGGTAGATTTTAATTTGTAAAAAGGGTATTCCTCTTCCAAAAGAGAGGGTTAAAATTAATAAACAACTTTAAAAAAAAAAAGATAGACAAATTGTTAGAAAGATAAATAGACACAGACAAACTAATAGACATATAGCTATATAGATAAATAGATAGATAGATAGATAGATCGATTGATGGATAGATAGGTAGATAGACAGATAGATCAAAAAATAGATAGACAAACAGATAGATAGATAGATAGATATATAGATAGATAAATAGATAGATAGATAGTTTGTTAGTTAGATAGAAAGATAATAGACAGATAGATAAACATAAAGATACATAGATAGATATAAAGATAGATAGATAATTATATATAAAGATAGATAGACTGACATATAGATAGATAGATAGATAGACCAATATATAGATTTATAAATAGAATAATAGATAGATAGATAGATAGATAGAAATATAGTTAGCTTGATAGAAAGATTGATAGATAGATAGATAGACAAACAGATAGATAAACAACTAGAAAGACATTTAGATAGATAGATAAATATATAGATAAGTAGATATTGAAATTGATATACATATTGATAAATGGATAGATAAATAGATAGATAGACAAAGAGATAGACAGATAAATAGATAGATATATTGATACATAGATAGATAGATTGAAGAACATATTGATAATTAGATTGGATAGATAGTTATATAGACAGACAGATAGATAGATATATAGATAAAAAGATAGAATGTCAAATAGATAAATAGACAAATAGATAGATAGAAATATAAAAATATAGATAGAAACATAGATAGACTAATAGATATATAGATAGATAGATATATAGTTAGAAAGATAGATAGATATAACTATAGATAGATAGATAGATATATAAAAAGTTAGATATATAGAATGAAAGATAGATAGATTGATTGATTGATATATATATATATATATATATATATATATATAGAAAATTAGATAGATATATAAACATATAAATAGACATATAGATAGATATATACATAGATAGATAGATAGAAATATAAATTAGAAGACACATAGATATAAAAATTTATAAAAATAATAATAGACAGATTGATGGGTAGATAGATAAACAAATTAATAGACAGATTGATAGAAAGATAGATATACAAATTAATAGACAGATTGATAGAAAGATAGATAGACGAATTAATAGACAATTAGATAGATAGATATACAAATATATAAACCATTCATAATATAGATAGATATATATACAAATATATATACCATTCAATAGATAGATAGATAGATGTATCAATAGACACATAAATAAACATATAGATGGATTAACAAATAATTAAATAGATAGATTGATAGATAAATAGATAGATCAATAGATAGACAAATAGATATACATATAGATGGATAAATAAATAGATAGATATATAAGTAAATAAATAGATAGGGAGAAAGATAGACTAATAGATAGATAGTTAGACAGACAGACAGATAGATAGATATATAGAAATATAGATAGAAAGATAGAGAGAAGGAATTATAGATAGATAAGTAGATATATAGATCAATAGATAGATAGATACGCAGATAAAAAGACAGATAGATATAAAGATATATAGACAGATTATATAGATATATAGATAGCTAAATATGTAGATTTTTAGCCAAATAGATAGAGAGATGGATATACATATAGATAGATTGATAGATAGATATTTAGATTATTCAAGATATAGATCGATAGATAGATATACAAATAGATATAAAGATAGATAGATAGATAGACAGATAGATAAATAAAATATTAAACAAAGAGGTAGATAGATAGTTATACAAATAAAAAGATAATTAGATAGCTAGATAGACACATAAATAGATAGATTTATAAACAAATTGATAGATAGATATATAGATAGATAGATAGATTGATAGATAGATACATAGACAGATAGATAGCTAGCTAGACAGATAGAGAAATAGATAGACATACAGACATATAGACGGACAGATAGATAAAGAGACAAATAGACAAATAGATAGCCAAATAGATAGAAAGATAGATAGACAGATTGGTATACATTCAAACATATAGATAAACTAAAAAATAGATAGATAAACATATAGATATATAGTTTAATAGATATATTGATAGATAGATATATAGATAAATATATAGACAGATATTTATTATATAAATAGATAGATAGATAGTTTGGTAAACAAATTCATATATTGATAAATAGATAGATATATAGACAAATATAAAGAGAGAAAGAAATAATATAAAATAAATAGCTAGAAAGATAGATAGACAAATAGATAGAAATTAGATTGATAAATAGATACACTGATAGATAGATAGATAGATAGATAAATTAATAGACACACCGACAACTAGATTTATAGAATGAATGATAGATAGATGGAGAGAAAGATAAAGACATAAATAGATATACAAAAAGATAGAACAACAAATAAATAGACAGAAAGATTGACAGATAGTCAAATAAAACAAACAAATATATAGACTGATAAACGATAGATAGATAGATAGTTTGGTAAATATAATAAAAAGTTAAATAGAATGAGTGATTGATTGATATACAAATAGATAGTCATACAGATAGATTGACAGATAAATAGATAGATATATAAGTAGATTGATATATAGATATTCATATATAGAGACATAAAGATTAAGAGATATTTTTTCATATTGATAGACACATTGATAGATAGATTGATATAAACATTGTTATAAAAATTGATATACAGATCAATAAACATATAGATAGATAGATAGATTGATTGATATATTGATTGATTCATTGATATATATATATAGACAAATAGATAGATAGATAAATAGTTAGATAGCTAGATAAATAGAGAGATAGCTAGATAGATAGATAGATAGATAGATAAACAAATACATATGCAGATAAAAGATAAATAGATAGATAGTTATAAAGATAGGTAGATAGATAGATAGACATATCGATATCAAAATAGATAGACACATATATACACAAATATATAGTTACAAAGATATACATATGGATAGAATGATAGATAGAATGATATATATATATATATATATATATATATATATAAAGATAGATAGATATATAGATAGACAGGTAGTTAGACAGATATATAGTTAGTTAGTTAGACACATAAAAATATAGATAGTTAGATAGATAGATAGGTAGATAAATGAATAGATAGTTAGTTAGATAGTTAGATAGACACATATATAGAGAAATAGATAGATATAAAGATAGACAGACAGATTGATTGATTGATTGATTGCTTTATTTATTTATTTATAAACATTTAGATTGACACATTGATAGACATATTAATATACAGATTGACAAATTTATAGATAGATTGATATAAAGATTAATAGAAAGTATTATACATAGATTCATAGATAGATAAATTTACAAATTAAATGATAGACAAATAGATATATAGATAGATATATAGACAGACATACAAATAAATAGATAGATACATAAATAGATAGATAGATATATAGATATATTGCTAGATAAAAAATTCATTAGATATATAGATATATAGATAGAAAGATAGATAGATATATAGTTATATAGACAATTAAATTGATAAAGAAATAGATAGATAGATAGATATATCGATCAATTATTATATAGATAGATACATAGATAAATAGATAATTGATAGACATATAGATAAATAAAAAATAATCAAATAGATAAATAGATAGATAGATATTAGACAGATAGATAGATGAATAGATAGGATGATAGATAATTAAATAGATAGACATGTAGATTGATAGATAGATAGATAAATATAAAACAAATAGATAGACAAATAGATAGACAGATAGAGATATTGTTTGATAGATAGATATATAAATAGATAGATTGATAGATGTATTATTACAAAGATATATAGACAAATATATAGATAGATAGACTAAAAGATAGATAGATAGATAGTTAGTTAGTTAGATAGCTAGATAGAAAAAGAGATTGATAGACAGATAAATATGAAAAAAGATGACAAAAGGATAGACTGATAGATAGACAGACTGATTGATTGATTGATTGATTGATTGACAAATAGATAGATAGATAGATAAATAGATATATAGATAGATAGATGGAAAGACAGATAATTAGATAGATTGATAGATAGATATATTGATAGATAGGTATATTGAAAGATAGATAGAAAGTTAGATAGATTAATATATAGATAAATACACAGATATAAAGATAGATATATAGATAGATAGAAAGATAAATAGATAGATAGATAGATCGATAGATAGATATATAGGCAGATAGATAGATACATAGATAGATAGACATATTATAAGATTGGTAGATAGATAGATTGATAGATAGATAAATTTAGAGATCGATCGATAGATAAATATATAGATAGATAGTTAAAAAAATAGATAGATTGATACATAGAAAGATAGATAGATACATAGATTGACAGATAAAATAATAGATAGAGAGATAAATGGATACATTTACAATAAGATAGATAGATAGATTGATAGAAAGATAGATGGATATATTTACAATAAGATAGATAGATAGATAGATAAATACAATGATAAATAGATAGATAGATTGAAAGATAGACAAATTAAAAGACAAAAAGATAGATTAAAAGATAGACAAATAGATAGATAGAAACATATACAGATAGATTGATGAATAGAGAGAGATATATATATAGAAAAATAGATAGATAGACAGAAAGATAGTCACATATATAGACATATAGATAAATAGATAGATAGATAGATAAAAACATAGGTAGAAAGATAGATCGATTGATATATAGAAAGATTAATAGACATATAGATATATAGATTTGTAGATAGATTGATTCATAGTTGGATATACAAATTGATTGAGAGATTAATATATAGATAGCTAAGACAAATTAAAAGATAGATAGAAAGACATATAGATAAATTGATAGGCAGACAAATAGATAGATAGATAAATATAAAAATATATAAATAGATAGATAGATAGATTTTTTGACAAATAGATAGAAAGATAGATAGACAAATATATTGATATATAGATAGATATATTGATAGATAGATATATAGATAGATAAATAGATTATTAGATAGATCGATGGATAGATATATGAAAAATAGATATACATACATATAGATAGATAGATAGATAGACAATTATTTTGATAGATAGTTATAGAGATAAATAGTCATCTATATAGATAGATTGATTGATAAAAAGACAGATAGACAGATAGATTTATAAATAGATTGATAGATAGATAGATAGATAGACAGATAGATAGACATATCATATATAAATAGATAGACAGATATATAGTCAGATAGATAGAAAGATGATTGACATATAGATAGACTTATAGATATGAAAATAGATAGGTAGATAGATAGACAGATAGATAGATAATTAGATATATAAATAGATAAATAGATAGAAAGATATAAAGATAAATAGATAGATAATCAGACAAATAGTTAGGAAAAATAGACGGTCATGTAGATAGATAGTTTGGAAGATAGACATCAAAGAAAAATGTTAGACAACCAGACAAATAAACATATAGATAGGCAGAAAAAGAGACAGACATATAGACATAGAGATAGATAAATATATAGATAGATAAATAGTTTGATAGACAGATTAATTAACAAATAGATAGATAAATAGGTAGATTGATTGATAATTAGATTGAAAGAAAGAAAGAAAGATGGATAGATAGATAGATAGATTGATTGATTGAAAAATAAATTGACAGATAGATATACAGATAGATAAATAGAAAGATAGATAGATAGAAAGATAGATAGACAAAAATTTATACAGAAAGATTGACAAATTGATATAGAAAGAGATAAATAGAGAAATAGACAAATAGACAGGTAGATAGGTAGATATATAAATAGACAAACATACATACATATATATAAATAAATATATAGATAAATAGATAGACAGACAAATAGATGGACAGACAAATAGATAGATAACAAGAATGATATAGAGATTTACAAATAGATAGATAGATAGACATATAGATAGACACACTGATTGATACATAGATATATAGATAGATAGATAGATAGATGGATTGATTAATTGATTGAGAGACACATAATAGATACATAGATTGATTGATTGATTGACATATTAATATATAGATTAAGAGTTAGAATGATAGATAGAGTTATAGACAGATTGATCCACAGTTTCATATACAAATTTGATTGAGAGATTGATATACATATAGATAGACAAATTGAAAGATAGATACATAAATATATTTTTAGATAGAAAGAAAGAATGATAGATAGATAGTTGATAGAATGATACATAGACAAACATATAGATAGATAGATAAATAGATAGGTAGAAAGATAGATATATAGATAGAAAAATAGATAAAAAAATAGATACACAAATAAATACGCAGATAGATAGGTAGATAGACCTATAGATAGATAAATAATTGCAAAGATAGATAGACAGATAGATAAACATATAGATAGAATGATAGATAGACAGACATTTATATAGAGAGAAAGGCATATATATATATATATAGATAAATACACAGATATATAGACAGATAGATAGATAGATAGACAAATAGTCAGACATCCAAATAGATAGATACATAGACAAATAGATAGATAGTTAGACAGACAGACAAATAGATATATGGATAGATATATAGATAAATAGATAGATAGATAGATTAGATAGATATACAAATAAATAGATAGATAAACAAACAAATAGTTAGGTAGATAGGTAGATAGTTAGATAGGTAGAAAAATAGATAGATAGATAAATAAATTGATAGACATATAGATAGATACATAATTAGTTTGATAGACAAATTAATTGATAGTTTGATAGAGAAACAGGTAGATTTATTAATAAATAAATTGATAGGTAGAATGATATAAAGATAGATATATAGATAGATAGATAGATCAACAATTAGATAGATAGATACATAGACAAATAGAAAGAAAGATAGATCGTCATATAGATAGAGAGAATGATATATGAAAGATAGATAAATAGATAGATAGAAAGATTTATAGATAGATAATTAGACAATAGATAGATAGATAGATAGACAGATAGATATATAGATAGATAGATAGATGATTAGATACATAGATAGATAATTAGATACATAGATAAATAGATAGACAGACAAATAAATATATAGATAAACAGACAGACAGACATATAAATAGATAGATAACTAGATAGTTAGTTAGATAAACAAATAAAAAGATAGATAGATAGACACAAAGAATACATATAGATAGATAGATAGTAAGATAGATAAAAGATTTATTCTTTGATAGGAAAATTAATAGATAGATTTATAGATAGCTTGATAGACAAATTGATACACAATTTGAGATAAAATTTGATAGAGAGATTGATTGATAGAAAGATATATAGATTGAAAGATAGGTAGATAGATAGATTGTTAGATAGATTGATAGACAAATAGATACATAGATAAGTAGATAGATATTTAGATGAATAGATAGACAAATTTTTAGAAAGATAGAAAGAAAGATAGATAGATAGACAGATAGACAGATAGATCAAATAGATACATAGTTAGAATGATAGATAAATAGATAGATATATAAATATATAGTCAAATTGACAGATAGATAGATAATATATGTATATAGATAGCTAGATAAGCAGATAGATAGACTGATAAATATTTAGATAGATTGATAAATAGTTAGTCACATAGATAGAATGATCGATAGACAAAAACATAGATAGATACATCGACAAAAAGATAGACAAATAGGTAGATAGATTGACAGACATATAGATAGATAGATAGATAGATAGATATATAGATAGATAAATAGATAGATAAACATACAATATTTATGTGGACAAATTGTTAGGTAGATAGATAGTTAGGCAGATTGACAATTAGAAAGACTAATAGATATCCAGACATATAGATTGATAAATAGGTAGACAACCAGACACACCGACAGACAAAGAGTTAGTCTAACTGAAAAATAGATAAATAGTTAGTTAGTTAGACATACAATCGAAAAATAGATAGATAAAAATTTTGACAAATAGATTGATAGATACATTGATAAACAAATAGATAGATTAATTGATAAATAGATTGATATAATGAAAGATAGATAAGTATATAGATAAAAAAATATACAAATAGATAGATAAATAGATAGATAGATCGATAGATATATAGATACTCATATAAATAAATAGAAGGATAGACAGACATATAGGCACCTAGTTAGTCAGATAGATAGAAAGATAGATAGATAAATATAATGATAGCTAAACATATATATGGACCAATATATATTCATATTGATAGAAACATTGATAGATTGATTGATAGATAGATTTATAGATAGATTGATAGACAGATTGATATATAGATTAATAGAAAGATAAATATAAAGATATATAGATAAATAGATAGATAGACAGATCGAATGAAAGAAAGAAAGAAAGATAGATAGATAGATAGATAGTTAGATAGATAGAAATATAGAAAGATAGATTGATAGATATATTTATAGATAGATATATAGACAGATATATATATATATATATATATATATTAATAGATAGATAGATATTTAGATTGATTGAAAGATAGATAGATAGACAAATAGATAGATAATATTAGATAGATAGATTGATTAATTGATAAATAGATAGATAGATATATAGATAGACATATAGATGGATAGACTGACTGATTGATTGATTGATTGTTAGATAAATAGATAAATAGATAAATAGATAAATAGATAAATAGATAAATAGATAAATAGATAAATAGATAAATAGATAAATAGATAAATAGATATATAGATAGATATATAGATATATAAATATATAGATAGCCATATAGATAGATAGACAGATAAATACATACATAGATAAATAGATATATAGATAGGTAGACACATACACTATAAGAAATTATCTAATTAACTACGAAAATTTGCTAGGGAAATAATCCCTAGCTAATTTCAAAAGGATTAGCTAGGGAATAGCAAGATATGTTTGATTTTATATTGAATAAATAATTTGTGATGGATTTTTGATGGAATAGTGATAAAAATTTTCGATGGAAAAATATCTTTAACCAATATTGTCTTATATTTTTGTACAAAGATTGGCAGCAAATTTATCAATGAATTTATTGATGGATATTTCCTAGCTAATTAGCTCCTGAAAAAATCCCTCACTAAATAATTATTTTGAAATTTATTTTTAGAATTTAATATTAATAGCCATGCTTTTGAATTTTAAAAATCATAGGCCGGCATTTTAATATTAATAGCGTTGTGAATTTTAAATTATGCCAAAATTTATTTTAGCCGCCATTTTAATATGACTATTTAATTAAACGAATGGGCATCATACACAACGCTGGCATTTGAATTTCAAAAATTATTAAATGCCGACATTAGGAACGACTGCTATTTAATTAAACCATTGGTTTTCATTCTCAATGCCAGATATTGAATTTAAAAATTTTCAAATTTTGGCATTGGTAACGATGGCTATTTAATTAAACTAATATCTGTCGTTCACAACACTGGCTTTTGAACGAGTTTATCCCTATTTGATCTTCTTCTCCCTTCCTCCATTTTTCTTTTTTTCATTTTCACCTAACCCCCCAAATGTTTCAGCCATTTATTCCACCACTAGCCTCCTCCTCTCCACCAACCTTTGAAGCAGCAAACAATTCAGCATTTGCATATTATATAGAAATCTTCATTAGTCTTCTAATATTTACATCTCAAGTGCACAAAATTTTTATAGGATATATAGATTATATTGTATCTAACTAAAAAAATTACAAAATAAATTAAAACCATATCTCAAGCTAACACACACACATGAGTTCTAATCATCCAACAAATACATAAGCATGATAAACATCAAATCATATCTATGATGCAAATCTGACAATGTCTCCCAAGTCCCATAGAAAGAGTTGCAGGTGCCTCCAGCCTTTTTTTGTGCATTGTCAACAAGTTCTCTCGCAATCTAATCCCATGTATGAACAATCTCTTGGAGATATTGGTTGTGGGAGGCATCATACCGAGTGGCTCAAACTTGATTTCACCTTGGCAACGAAATCTGTACCCTTCTTTCTGTTTCAATCAAAACACACAAAACATCACATGCAACAAAAAATAGATAAGCATATTTATTTAAAAGACTTGAAGAAGATAAATTTTACATACACCCAACATTAGCAGGAATTGTGTCCAAGATGATCGGAGAATATCTTGGACAATCAGAAGGAACCAGCACTTTTAGAGGAATTACGTCAATATGTGGGTAGAGAAGGTGATGCGTCAATTTGAGTGGGTATGTAAGGTGATATACAGGTGTGTGGGTGTATAAATATCTTGGATGTGGGGTAAAAAGTAGGCATTGTTGGCTCTAAGTGTTCCTAAACCACTCTCACTAATTGAACCATGACCTAACCCACCATCTCGAGCATGACCTTTGTGATCAATTCCCGCTCTCCCTCTCCCTCTACCTCGAATGGGATGTATATGTGATGGTGTTAATGACACCAGAGGTCTAATTAATGGTTCATGTGATGTCGAAGCTTTCTTAGTGTACCCAGCAATATGATGGGCTTCACCAATCTGGTGTAACACCGATCGGGCAATATGAAGTATATCACATAAAGCTCCAAGGGTATCAACACGAGAGCAAATGGCTATGTCAACCATAGCAGCAATTTGAGTGAACCAAATAAAGAATTATAATTACAAATCTAATTATTAAAAATTAGGTAAAAGATTTTAGAAACACATGACTCTAACTTACCAAAAGATCCATACTACCGGCTGTAGTATGGAACCCCATATCATCCCTATGAAGTAATGGTGTCATAAAACATCGTGTAATACGAGAATACCACTGCATGTATGGATAATGAAAATGCATTAAACCTACCATAGGAGGTGAAGTGATAATTTTAGACACTCATGTCTCCTATAATTCTATGTATGTTGCATGATACATCGCCCAATTGCACTGGTATCATCCACGTGCATCCATTGCATGCAACTGTTGCTCATACTAGCAAGCTGGAGGTATCTTTTGAAGCATCCCAAATTGGTGCAGGACTTTATCTGTATGATGCCACTCAACAATCTTGAAACGAATAAGTTGTGACATCATCTGCTAGATCTCCTGATCAGTTAAGCATATATATGGGAGCTGATCAAGTAACTCTCCCACGTATGGTTTCCATGACACCTACATGTGAACACATAATATCAATAAATTTTACAATAATATTAATATAATTAATATAGAACAATATAATTTTACATAAACATTACCTGATCAAGAGTCTGTGCATCTTGCTGATCTCAGTTTAGGAGGAGTACACCCTATGGGTTATGCACCCATGTCAAAGGTACTCTTCATCTACACCCTAGTGAAAAAGCTAGCTCTACCTTTGGCTTTCCCAGAGGTTGAGCTGGTAATCCATTGCGAATAGCCTCAGGTAGGTCACTATCCCCAAAATTGACATCAGCATCGTGTAAGGCATGAGTGGGTGGTGGTGCTATATCTACATGTGGTTGCCCAAAATTGCATAGCCCAACATGAATTCTTTCCCAAGACCATAGTTAAATACAAAATAATGAGAAGGTGGGTCATAATATTATAATTTTTACATGTAGATACAAAATTGACACATTCTCATTTATTACATACCTGTATGAGTGTAATACAAATACTAATACCATAGCTATGATTTAAGCTAGTTCAACAGAACTCACTGTATGTATGTGCTAGTACTACACCACCCCAACTATATATCATAGTATCCATCAAATCTCAAAGTAGTGAGAAAAAGAACATGAGCACATTCACACCCTTCTTGTCCACAAACAAGAAGGATCCAATAAGCACTAAGATGAACTCACATGCACAATGCTCTAATGTGACCTCATCTGCAATAGGTGGTGGGGTGTATAACTAGATACATAACCACCACAAGGAGATAGTGGCTCCAATAATACCATCGGTGGATGGGATGACACTGAGCAACTCCACGCACAACACCGTCACATCGAACACATATGTGCCAGTGACTACTGGTTCATGGATACGAAGGCCAAAAAGGATGGGGACATCCTATAAGATAATCATCTTCTCTCCTACTAGCACATGAAACATGTGTGTCTCAGGCCACCATCTCTCAATAATTGAGGTGATAAGTGGCCAATCGATCGCAATGTGGCCCAAATAATATATACCATAAAATCCAGCCCTACTCATGTATGGATGAATCCAAATATTCATCCTCCACATAGTTATGAAGGCTCTCATTAGTTGTTGAGGGCAGATGATTTTTTGAAGCTATAAGCAATGAAACAACCAAATTTAAAAGTGATTATGTATAAATTACATGTTTAAACTACTAATAGTAATTGCTAATTAATAAATTATGACCCTGTTTTGTATCTACTAAGTGTGATCAATATCTATCTTGCAATACCAAGATAGAAGTATCCGACAGATCCATATCATGAAACCTCCTAGCCATATCTATAAGATATAACAAATCTAGAATAATTGTCAAACATGATTGTTAATATTAAACACAATGATAATTTATAATACACACATAGAATAAGAATGTTTCATTCAATAGAATAAGTCTGATACAAGACAACAAAAAAATATTCAGGGCCTCATTTACAAGAAATTAATGTTTGTACATAAGTCTTATACTGGATAACAACAAAAAAGTGAGGCCTCATTTATAAATAAACAACTAAACTTGATTTCTATTCTTACAAGACTGTTGATTGTGACCCTCTTGTTTGCACAACCTACATTTTATCTTAGTTTTATCCTCCCTAATGTCCATTTTATTATGCAAACGAATTGATTTATGATAGCCATTGACCTTGTCATTTCATTGACCTAGGAGCTATAATCATTGAACCATCATAAAAAAGGCATTCATCATCTTTGAATATGAGATAAAATAAGATTTCCCAAGTGTCATAGTAGGACTACATAGTATAGTAGTCTTGAACAAATAACTGAAAATCAACACATTGAAGCTGACATGTTGCTATAATATGGCTACATGGAAATCCATATATTAGTGTCTTACCACACGAGCATTTCTTGTCTTTTATGTTGATGTCTCTTGGACCTTACATGAAAATATGCCCTATATGTAATCGTAAAGAACAATTTCTATTGATTCAGCCTTAACCACATGACCTTGAATCCGAGTATCGATATATGGTGTGAACTACTCATCTGATACAAATTTATCATCACCTTGTTCCCATCTTGCAACAAAGTAACTGTTAAGGCAAAAAAATATTAACTGAACTAATATAGTAAGTGGTAAGCTATGAGCCCTTTTATGTTCACTATTAAATACCTTTGACATATTTGTTGTCATTATTCCATATTTTCAACCTCCATCATGTGAAAGTACCCATAATGGAAGAGGGATCA
Source organism: Sapria himalayana (assembly GCA_029783825.1). NCBI lineage: Eukaryota > Viridiplantae > Streptophyta > Magnoliopsida > Malpighiales > Rafflesiaceae > Sapria > Sapria himalayana. Next base: position 1,128,172 of record JAREIK010000253.1, on the reverse strand, counting down.
CCTCTAACCATTTTTGTGCTTTAGGATTAATTACCCCAATTGTAGCCATATGCCTATTCATCTTCCGTGTTGTTGTCGCGACATCTACTTTGCAGACCAAATTTTTTAAGAGTTTATCTTTGAAGCTGGTCATAAAATTGCTTGCAAGATGATGCATATAGATCTTGTGATAGGCATATGGTGCATCCCAATGAAGATGAGGATCGCTCATAGCTGCTATAATACCTGGATGTCTGCCAGATATAACACAAAACCCTATATGTTAAGTTACTCTATTTCTGATACATCCCATGAAAATTCCCCAACTATCAATATTCTTGCCTTTTATAATAGAAAATGTCAATGGGAATAACTAATTATTTCTGTCATACCTCATAGCAATCAATAATGTCCCTTTATACTTCTCATACAAATGTGTACCATTAATACTTAGTATATGATGATAATTTGTGAACCCTTCAATAGATGGACTGAATGACTAGAACACCCACTGATATGTCTCATTGTTTGACACACTATGAGAGATGGGTTTCCAAATAACAATACATCCAGGATTGGCTTATTCTATGGCCAAGAAAAAAAGTGGGAGATCTATATATGATTAAATAAAATCACCAAATACGTGTGTAAATGCCTTATGCTTCCCATCCAAGGATTTTTTATATGAAATTTAATATCCCTATTTCCCCATCATGATTGCTTAAAAGTAGTAGGGGACAATATGAATTGTGCCATAATTATAGATTCTATATGAATAGCAACCAACTTTGACTCTAGTTGATGATGGTCTCAGTTTAAACACGGATTTACACAAGTATGCGGCCCTTTATATTTGTTGATCACAAATAAGTTAATATCTTTTATAACTATGGCGTGCAACTTTTATTGATATTGATATACTTTTGCCTTCTTACATCTTAAAACCAGTAATTTTTTGAGGAGGCAACTACAACAAACTTATGGTGTACTCAAATTGTGTAAATCGTTGCAGCCTTTTACAATTTGGATTTAGAATTAAAAACTTACCCAACTACAAATTCACCACTCACATATGAACAATTTTAATTAAATAGATGGCTTGAATCAATAGCCTGCATTGAGAACAATGCCCATTGGTTTAATTAAATAGTCATCATTCCTAGCGCTAGCTTTTGAAAATTTTTAAAATTCAAATGCTTGCATTGTGAACGACGGCCATTGGTTTAATTAAATAGCTGTCGTTCCCAATGGTGTCATTTGAAAATTTTTAAAATTCATTAGCTGACATTCACAATGTTGGCCTCTGATTTTTAAAATTTAACAGCGTGGTAATGGCCTTCATTATGAATGATGGCCATTGCCACAATGTTTAAAAATTTCAAACTAACATTATATTTTATATTTTTTATTTAAAATGCATTATTTCCATACCAAACTCTATAAATTAGGTTATGGATATTTAAAAAATTAGAAATAGGTTTATGAACCTTTTGTACAAGACCATAAACCATGAAAAAGAATCTAACACCTCAACTTTCATTAAAGTTGGCATACATACATCATAAATACCAAGCTTACTTGAGAAAAAATTGATATTACTTTTATATAAAATTTTTATGAATGCTAGCTGATCACAAATAATGCATAGGATGAAATGTCAGTATTATCTTAAATCTTATTGTTTAAATTATAGTTCACAATATGTTTTATTTATTTATGAATAATTTAATTAAAAGTAAATCATATATTTTCTAGTCTATGATTCAAAAGAGTTTACAAGTGATGGATGTTTTGACTATTTTTTGTGCTTGTGTTAGAAATGCTATTTTGGGTTAAGCCAAAATATTTATTTGTTTAATTAGCAATTAGGTAAGGCAAAACTAATATCTCGGAGAGTTTGGTTGCTCACATTGATTTAGTAATGCCAAAAATACTCAACCTCGATCTTTGTTGCTTAGTTTGCAGGTTAATACCAACTCAGGTCGTGCTACTTGAATTGTCAAGTTGACTTTGTGTAATGTTAAAATATACTAAATTTTTATTTTATCAAGAGATAAAATCTAAAAATTATATTTTAAAAATTATAAAAATTATTAATCATTTGCTTAAAACTTATATCCAACTCAAATTAGAATACTCATATAATTAAGAATATTTGTTATTAGTGAAAGAATTGTTGAGTTTTGTTATTCTTTCACACATTCAAATAAATATGTGTGTAACTGAGAGAATAGTGATGTGCAATATGATGTTATACTAAAGCTTGTTTCTCATGCTATACAAATCATTTAATTTGCTAATTGAAAACTTTACAAAAAATATAGTAGATTCTAAATTATTTTAACGTTTCAAAATATAATAAATTATAATTAACAATCAAATTATAAGAAATTAAAATTTACACCCAATTAACAGTCCAAATTATAAGATATTAAAATTTACTTCCAATTAACAGTCCAAATTAAAATAAATTACAAGTCCATGCTAACAAATAAATAATAAATAAAACACTAGTGTTCTGTTTTGTGTTTATTGTATAATAGTGATAAAATCAAATTCATTAAATTTGATATTGTTCATGTTTTTTTACAACCTCCTTAATTTTGATAAAATTAAGGAAAATATTAATCTTTTCCATGTAAAAAAAACCATCCTAAATTAAATATAAAATATGAGTTACTCATGGTGATGCTGATTAGTAAACTCTTTTTTTTGCTAGTTTAATATTGTTTGAAAATATTTTGATATTGTTGTTAGATGTTATTAGATTTATGGAAAATTATGTTATGGTTCATTAAAATAATATTTTTAAAAAAATTATGTAAATAAGTAAATATTCATATTAAAAAATATATCAAAATAAAAGATTTCTAATTTCTGGTAAACTCAAAAAATACTTTTATTCTTCCTGTATATTTCATGATTTGAAAAAAATAAAAAAATAAAAACAAAAAATATATTTTCAAAAACACTATAGCATGAGTGGTATATTGTTTTGGAAAATAGTATGCTCGATTTGTAACAATATAATACTTATATAAATATTAAAAACACATAACATTATTAATTAATATGTATATATTTATATAATCTTATTACATTATATATAAATGTTTATATTTTAATATATATAAACGTATAGCATTATATATAAACATTGATATGTTTATATAAACATATAAAGTTATATATAAATATTTATGCATATGTATTAATTTTTATAAATATTTATACAACATTTACATAATACTATCCATTTATATAATTGCTTATATAACATTTATATAACATATAAAATGTTTATACATATTTATAATCATTTATATAACATATAAATTTTTATATAAATATATAATATTTATAATGTTTATATAAATGTGATATATAAACTATATAATATTTATAAAAGTGTTACGTGTGTGTGTGTGTGTGTGTGTAAAATTTATAAAAATATTGTAAACACAACATTATATCTATACACTTAAACATTTATATAATCATATGCCATTATATATAAAAGTTTATACATTAATATAAATGTGCAACTAAAAGAATAGTGATGTGCAATATTATGCTTTTATGCATACACAAGAGATTATCTCTATAATGTATATATGATATGAAAAATTGATATATCATAAAGGAATATTAGTAGTTTTATCTATGAATGAAGCCAATAGTATTATTGGGTATTGAGGGAGATAATTCAATTATCATTGTCATTTAGGAATCATTATAGATCTCTATCATGATGTTTACTTTAATGAAGTAAACAAATCGTTTTTTAAATTTTGTTGTTGATACTTCTCATTTGTTATGTACTATAGTTTTCATAACTCATTTTTTTACTTAGATGTATGATTATTAATTCAGAAGTTAATAATCATAGTATAGAAAATTATTATTTGCTTAATATTTTGTTCTTGTTTTTTAAAAATATTGAAATAGCTACTAAAAAATTATCAAAAATAATTTGTTATTAAAAATATACAAGTTGAAATTTGGTTGCTTTTGCATTTTTTTTATGTTTGGATTTATGTGTAGTCTAATTTTTTTGAGTTATATTTTTAAGTAATTAATTTTTAATTTTATTTTTTTGGATAATGTTAATATTATATATTTTTATTTTTATGGGCAGATATATTATTAGTTATTTGAATATTATTGATATGTTCCTTATTCATTATTTATTTGGTTATTTATTTTTTGTTTAATTGAGATGTTATAAATATTATATGATTATATATTTATACAATTTATCAATGGTTATATGAAATAATATATTTTTTAATAAATGAAATAATATGAAAATTTAATTACCAATTAATAGTGTTCATGGTTATTAGTATTATTATTTATTTTCTCAATTGTTATTACCATTAATTAATGTTTTTTTATTTCTGAAATTTATTTAATTAATTTATAAATAATATTATAAAAAATAACCATAAAAATTTCATATACTATTAACCATAAATTTATTTATTTATGAAATAATATAATTAATGCTTAAATATAATATAATTTTGTATTCTAATATTTTTTATCTCTGACCCATCTCTCCCCCATCTGGCCGTCTCTACGTAATTAGGTCAGTTCCCTTCCTAAAAAACCTTCGACTATTAGAACACACTACCATCGCAACATTGTTTCCAAGAACCGTATCAAACAAAGAACATCTCTCTCCCTCTCTCTGCGTGTTTTTTTTATCATCATTATAATGTAATGAGAAATTAAAAATGAGTTTTACAAATTTAAAATCGGTAGTGAGTTAAATGGTGCTTTTTCATTGAGTTCTTGTGTATTAATGATAAATTGGTAGTATTAACTTTTTTTCTTTTAATGATTATTTTTTTAAGTTTTATGGATTTCAAATCAACCAAAAAGTATGCTAGCTCTAAAATTCGAAGAATAGTAAAAGAGGACAAAGAAAATAATAACAAGAGGAGAAGAAGAACAAAGTACTGTAATTTTTAAATTTAAATTATATCTTATATTTTAATTTTTGGTTTTTTATATTTTAAAAATTTTTGCCTTGTTGAGATGATGAATATGAAGAACCTGTGGATATTTATCTACTAGATAGGTTTCTATGGTTATAGTGTGAAACTCTTAAATTTTTCTCAAAGAAGAAGGTAAAACTTTACCATAACCTTTAATTTTGCTATCATTGCTAATGTTGACAGTTTGTTGAGGTTGTAATTTTTGTTGGTGGATGTTTATGAATTAATTCTTTTTAGTTTTTTTTTCTTAATAAATCATATTTTCTGTTCTTTAATTAAGTGCCCAATAAATTCCATAGTTATTCTATTCTGTTATGATTGTAGATGCTTTCATTAATTTAATTGGCTCAATATTAATTTTTGTTTAATAGCACTATTGAAAAAAATTCACTACACTAAGTCTTTATTATATCTATATAATATTGGCATGTAGAATCAAATCACACTTGATGGAGAAATGGGGGGTGTAGAAGACTAAGAACCCATGCCAGACTATACATCATTGTAAGTAGGGAAACAAACATTGTACATAATTTTCTCAATGTGTTTTCTTAGATACCATGCATTCTCAAAGCACACTGGCTATGCATGGTGACCTATTTCGTGTATACATTTATAAAAAGTAATTATTCCATCATTATATAATGTTCACATCAGTCATATGATAGATAATTTGATTAGTAATAGAGTACACCCTTATGTTTTAAAAAAAATGTGCATATAGTATATATATCCAATGTAGTAGACATGTGGTGCGTGTTAAGTTGCTTATATAGTTCAATCTATGTTTGCTTTACATGCACATTATTTATTGTTTACAATGAAACATGTGCACTAATATGCTTTTGTACACAAAAAACTTACCAATTTCTTTGTCACACATACAAATAATTAGAAATTATCAAAAATAATAGTGTAGAACTAAATGAAAAAAAAATCAAACAAGATGAAACACGTCATTTAATAATGACTTTCACATTTTTGACTATGATCTAATGTTGATTCTGAGATTATTACAGAGAATCAATATATCAAAGAAAAGTTTTTTAATTAAAATTGTTTATTGGATCTAAATCTCCAAATGAAGAAATATCATTAATATTGGTGTGATATTTTATTTTTAATGTAATTCTAGTCAAATAATTTTCGTTAAATTCAACAATTAGCAATAAAAAAATAATGATAAAAAAAAATCAAAAATTATCATTAATGCATACTATGAAACTCTTGATATATGATACTCTTGATTTAGCGTATGTTTTCCTTTTATTTTCTTTTTTATTTTCAGCTATTTTAGATTTAGCATATGTTAGTAACTATTTTTGTGAATTTGATGATACTCTTGATATATGACACACACACACACACACAAATATATGTATTTATAGTATTTTGTTTGAATTTATGTGTATCATTGTTTTTTTTGTCATTTATATATCTACAATGTTTTGTTTTGGTTTAACATTATAATATGAGTATATTAAATGATTTTATAATTTTTTTCCAATTATAGCCATGTTATTGTTTGATGAAATTAATTAACCTATTTTATAATATTTTAAAAAAAGTGATGTGCCCATTTGGTTTATTTGCTCATTGACTATTTGGGCATTATGAAAAATAGCCCTCTTGTGCTGCACTTGCCAAAATGTAGATTTTCTTTAATCTTTTCTTTGATAAAATAATCCTTTTATGTGATTAGACTGCTAATAAAAGATTAAATTGGAAATTTCATATTATATGAGCTAACAACCATCATAGAAAATGAAATTAGGCATTTTAATACAAAAAATTAATTTCTCAATTAAATATCTAATTGGAAAAGTATATAAGTGATGGTCATATCTATAATTTTTGCTAAATCAATAAGTTGACATCCTTTTTATCCTTTAAGTTTGAATTGATGTGTATGTAAATAATCTTTAAGTAAATTACTTAAATATTAGGATAACTTTCTATTACAATGCTATTTATATTGGCAGGTCTTTAGTTCATAAGATTGTGTGTCCTTAGGCTGCTACTTTAATTAACTATTTATTTATGCATTTCTTTGGATTTACTCTTTGTATTTCAGTCATTTGTCTCTATTATATAAAGCTTTAGTTTTACTAGATTATATTCATTCATTTCTAATCTTTATCTTGTTAGTAAACTTAATGTAGGATGTGACTGGATTACTAAAAGTGCTGTAGTCAACTAGTTTTGCTTAATTTCATTCTTCTTAGCTTTGTTAGTTTTTTTTTAGCAAATTGTATTTTGATTGCAGTTTTCCACAAAATATGTTAATATTAATGTCTATAATTATTCATATCTCTAATCATCCCATATTTGTAATGCTAGGAATCTATAATTGTAGGCTTCTTCACATCTATGTTTTCTAGTTTAATACTTTGTATGATATGTTTTCTAGTCCATATCTGTTATTGTTCGTGTCTGAATTCTTCATTAATTGATTTACCAAAAGTTATTGGAATTGGATCTTCATTTCATTTATTTTTTCTGTCTTATTTATTTTTATATTCAAAGATTGAGTTGAATCATAGTTAAAATTTTGATCTATGATCTTCATTGAGAAGTGAGAAGCTTACTCCTTCACACTTGCAAATATTTTCTTTTTTGCATCACTTTCTTGCACTACAAGAAAAATCCCAAATAGCTAGGGATAATTCCTTAGTTAAATGGAGATTTTTTATCGCTAAATGGGATATAGCGAGAGATTAACGATGGAAGCTTTTTCAATCTAAAGTGCTCGTCGCTAAAAATTAGCGAGGGAAAGAGTCTGTTGCTAAAAAATTTTAGAAACAGAAATATTCCTAGCTAAAGTAATAATTTCCCTAGCTTAATTAATAAGCTAGAGTTACCATCGCTAAATGGATAAAACAATGGAAGCTTTCCCAATATAAAGTGCTCGTCACTAAAAATCAGTAAGGAAAATAGTCCCTGGCAAAATAAATTTTGCAATGGAAAAATCCCTAGCTAAAATAATAATTTTTCTATCTAAAATAGTAAGGGAAAAATCCCTAGCTAAATTTGCAAGAAAAAATTGCCTAGCTATTTTCATTCCAAAACTATTTTCAGAATTTTATTTTTTTTTCAAATTATTTAATTAAATAATTTAATATTTTTATATTAAATTGAATTAGAACATAAACTATAAATGATAATTCATAATTAATAAAAAATAAAATCATTTAAAAAATTATTATGATTCAATAATTTACATAATTCAACAAAAACATAATAAAATTTTATTAGATCATATTCATTAATTTATCTACCGATAATGCCTAAAGTATAATTTATTTGTGCATTGACGTTGTTTTCTCTCCCTCAGCTCATCCGATCACCATATTTCTACTGTGAAAAAGATGTCTAAGTCACGGTGCATGATGTCTAGTAAAAAATCTCTTTACTTATAAAAGCTTCGTATGGGGAACAATGTGGTATCATATCAGTATGAAATTTAAACCAGCCAAACAAATCAAAATAAATAAATAAATAAAGATATGTTTTGATAAATATATAATACTACAATATAGATGTACATATATACAAGCATTTCACTAGTTACATATATTACTATAATATATGTAAATATAACTGTAGTATTATATGTACATATCTACTATGTACATATATACTCAGTATATATGTACATATATACTGTAGTGTATATGTATACACTGGTGTATATGTACATGTACATATATACTGGTACATATATATACAAGTATTTATATGTACATATATACTCAATATATGTAAATATACACTACAATATATATGCACATATATATGTGTATACATATATAGTGTAGTGTATATGTATACACGGGTATATTTGTATATGAATATATATACTGGCATATATGTACATATATAGTTATATGCACATATACTCTACAGCGTATAAGTATATATTTATATACTTAGTATATAAATATACTTTACATATATACTTAGTGTAGCGTATAAGTATATATTTATATGTACATATATACTTAGTATATGTACATATACTCTACAGCGTATATGTACATATATGTATATACATTTACACTACTATATATATGTACATATATATGTACATGCATGTACATATACACAACAGTGTATATGTACTAGTATGTGCATATATACTAGTAAATATTGTACATATATACTAGTATATATGTACATATATATGTACATGCATGTGCATATACACAACAGTGTATATGTACAAGTATGTACATATATACTAGTAAATACTTGTACATATATACTAGTATATATGTACATATATACAAGTGTATACATATAAACAACAAATGTATGTACATATACACTGTAGTGTATATGTAGATATACTTTAGTGTATATATACTTTAGTGTATATATGTACATATACTAAGCATCTATATATTTATATAAATATGTACTTATACTATAGTGTATATTTACATATACACATATACTGGTAAATACTTGTACAATATACCAGTATATATGTATATGTAGATATATACTAGTATATATGTACATATATATATATATATATATATATATATATATGTATAAATGTACAAGTATTTACATTAAAGTAAATCATAAACACCTATTATGCAGAATGAACATCAAACAACTATATATTCTGTAATAAGAATAAAAAAATGAACAAACACTTTACCTAGGGCTACAAAAATTATCTTTGTTTATTTGAAATTACATCGAACTTGGAAACACAAGGCACAAAAAATTTGCAATAAGATTGTATAGGATAAAAGTTCAATACATATACATACATATAGTGCATAAAATATAATCTATCCATTAAATTGACGTTGCTTTTTGTCCCCCAGCTCCTCCAGTCACCATCTTTCTGCTACGACAAAGATGTCCTAGTCACGGCATGTAATGTCTAGTAAAAAATCCCTTCGTTTATAGAAGTTTCGTATGGGGAACAATGCCGTACCATATCTGTATGAAATTTAAACTAGTCAATCAAATCAAAATAAATAAATTAATAAAGTTATGTTTTGATAAATATTTAATACTACAGTATATATGTACATATATACTAAGTACATATATACTAAGTACAATAGTATATGTACATATATGTACATATATGTACATATATTACATTTCACTAGTTACATATATTACAATAGTATATGTACATATATACTAAGTACATATATACTCAGTATACATGTAAATATAATGCTGCAGTATTATATGTACATATATTGCAGTATATATGTAGATATACTGATCATCATTTCACTTGGTTCTTGTGTTCTCCTTATTCTTACCTTTTGTGTGGCTTTGATTGGTGTACTAGAAGAGACATGCTCCCTTCATCTAGCAATAGCATGATATCCTTTCACCTTTAGCGTGCTAATTAATTCTCTATTTCTTTATGTAGATTATGCAAACACATCGCCTAGATAATCATGATATTTTATCAATGCATATTCATTTGTAAGTGATTTTATTTAGTTAATAGTATTATTTGTAGTCATTATAAGTTTATTTAAAATTATGATTAAGCATAATTCTTTGTAAATATAACAAGGAAAAATTAGTTCAGATCGTCAGTGGATGTACAAAAGGTTTATGAATAGAATTTTGAATAAATATTTTTGTAGTGGGATAGAAACTTTCTTCAACTTTGCTTGTAGTGAATTGAGATGGATCGACATAGATACAATTAAGTGTCCATGTAATAACCACAAGTGGCATAATATGTCTTTTCATGATGTAAACATTATTTGATACCATCTGGCTAAATATTACTTTGTACCAAATTATTTGTTTGGATTTATCAAGGAGAAAGTACAATGACTGTGAACATTGACCAAAATGACAGTACTAAATCCTATGTATGTAGTGAAGAAGCATCAAACACATACCATAGAATAGTCAAGGAAGCTACTGGTGCTGACTTAAATATAGATTACATTAATGAACCACCTAATTCTAAAACTCAGAAATTTTATGATATGCTTAAAGCTGTAGATAATAGGTTGTGGCCTGGCTGTAAAACCCATTCATAATTATCACTTGTGGCTCAACTTTTGAGCATGAAGTCTGAAAATCATATATCTGATAAATTATTTGATTAGGTGACATAACTAATGAAAGAGATTCTTCTGTATAATAATTTGGTAACTAACAACTTTTACAACACTAATAAGTTACTACGAGGTATTGGTCTACCAGTGGAAAAATTTGATTATTATATCAATAGATGTTTGTTATATTGGTGTGGTGATATGGATTCAATTAGCTATAAGATTTGAGATCATCCTCAGTTTAAGAAGGCATATCGTGTTGTAGAAATATGATAGAAGATGAAAGTTGCATTTAAGAAGATGTATTACTCCCTTTTAATTCCTTGATTGTAGAGACTATATGCATCAAATGCTATAGCACATGATATGAGGTGACATTCTGAGCATGAGATTGAATAAAGGGTGATGCGTCATCCATCAAATCTACTTGCTTGGAAGCATTTTTATCATATACATCAAGATTTTGCTGTTGAAAGTCAAAATGTGAGATTGAGTCTCTACACTGATGGTTTTCAACCATATGGCCAGTCTAGACAATGGTAAACTACATCGCTAGTGATAGTGACACCTTATAATTTTTCTTCATGGTTGTGTTTGAGTAAGCAATATATGTTTCTGTCAATATTGGTTTTAGAGGCAAAAAAATCCAAAAGACATGTTGGATATTTTCTTACAGCCTTTTATAGCAGAGTTAAATCATTAATGAAAAAGGCCCTTATGTAGACGATAAGTGATTTTCCTACATATTCAATATTATCAGGTTGGAGTACTACACGATGGTTAGTAGGCTCGTATTGCATGAACAAGTCTGATGCTTTTACTCTCAAATTTAGTGGTAAACAGTCATCGTTTGATAATCATCATAAGTTTCTACCTACAAATCATCCATTCTGTAGAAATAGAACTATATTTCGAAAAAATAAAATAGTAAAGATAGTTCCACAAACTGTTTGTTCAAGAGATAATATCTTGATAGAGATTCAGAGTTTGGGTTTGAAAAATTAACTTAAATTGACACTACTAGAACTCATTGACCAATATGAAAAACATTTGGTGGTAGGAAACACAATATTTTTTGGGGCTTGCCCTATTAGAGGTCCAATTTAATTCGTCATAATTTGGATGTAATGCATATTGAAAATATTATGTTTGATATTATTTTCAACACTGTCCTGAATGTAGTTGTAAAAACAAATGACACTTTAAGATAAAGACAAGAGTTGATTGATTATTGTCGGCATCCTAAATAGAAACAGAATGAGGCTACAAGAAAATATCTTAAAGCTTGTTACACACTTGATCAGAAGGCAAAATAGAGATTATGATAATGGGTTAAAATTTTGAAATTCCGTGATGGATATGTGTCAAATATGGGCAAATGTGTAGATATGAACAAGCTTAAGTTATTTGGAATAGAAAGTCATGACTATCATGTATTTATGTAGAGATTAATACCAATTATTTTTTGTGAAATACTTTTCCTAAATGTTTGGAAGGTCCTTATAGAACATAATTTGTTCTTCAAATAGATAACCACAACCACAATCAAAAAAGATGACATGGTGAGACTGGAGAATGACATACCCCTCATTCTTTTTAAGCTTGATTTAATATTCCAACTAAGCTTTTTTGACTCAAGGAGCATTTGCCAGTCCATTTGGCTTATGAAGCAAGGATAGCCGGGCTAGTGAAATATAGGCTGATGTATCATTTTGAAAGATAAATAAATATTAGTAGCTATGTTTTATTCTTTCAATCATAAATTAATATTGTAATTTATTTAATTGAAATCTTACATAATTGTTGTAGGTATCTTCGTAAGTTGAAATACATGTTAGTAACAAGGCAAAAGCTGAAGGTTCCATTGGAAATGCAAATTTAGTAAAAGAAGTATCATTTTTTAGTTCTTATTATTTTGAGGACCATGTCAATACAAAGAATCAAAATGTGTCTCGGAATGTTGAAGGTCAAGTGATGGTAGAAGAGCACAAGTTATATATCTTCAACTACCTTGGAAGAGTAATGAAAAGATGTATGATAGATGACGAGTACAAAGTAATTCGGAGCTACATTTTACTTAATTGTGAGGCGGTTGCACCATATATTAAGAATGTATACACAAAATGGTTGCAGGTTTAATCATATGATAATTTTGTCCTAAATAGGAATAATTAAAAATTGGTATCCCTTGTTCTCCCTCTATTTATATTTGTGCATTGTTAATGTTGAGCAGTTAAAACATTGGTAACCAACCATTCCTGCGCATGAGGTTGATTGTATACTATAAACAAAATTTGCGAATTGGTTCAAGAACAATATGAGAATTATTGAACCTTACTTTTTTGAATAATTTGATTTTTTAGTATCTTATATTTTTTAACATTATTTGTTGTATTTTTGAAACATACAAATGATCCTTCAAATAGAGATTCCAACATATTCACACAAAATCTAAGTAAAGGCCCATTTAGATATGTGGCATCCTATCTTGGGTATTTTGTCAATGGATATAAATTTCACACAATATGGGATGGTTCTTCTAAAGTAACTATTAAGAGTGCTGTATGCATTAAAGGCTCAAGTTATAGTGCAGATGAGATAGATTATTATGGTCAAATAGTAGAAGTTATTGAGTTACAGTATCCTGGACTCAAAAATAATTGGATTGTATTATTAAAATGTGAGTGGTTTGATCCTACAAAAAATATTGGTACAAAGATTCATTCAGATTATAAGCTAGTGGATGTTACCCATAAATGTAGATTTAATTAATATGAGCCATTTATTATAGCAGTTCAAGCTACTCTAGTATATTATTGTACATATCCGAGTTTATCTCATGATAAAAGTGACTGATGGATCATTTGCAAAATCAAAGCTTGATCAAATTTTGAAGTACAAATATCTCAACATAGAAGTGCAAACTTTGCTATTGCACTAGCATTTCAAGAAGATGACATAAAGATCTTGAAAACTTATGTAACTTAAGTGGTGACCTAATAGAAATTAAAATTTATCATTTTCTATCTGAAGATAAGTTAGAACCTCCATCAGAATCAGATGAAATGTCAGAAGATATATTAGAGGATGATATTGATACCAATAATTAAACTATTATAATCGTATTAGAATATTATAGTTTCTAAGACTTTCTATATTTTGTTGCAATCCATTGGTATGTGTTATTTTAAAATGCATGGTTATTCATCATACAATATCAATTTATGTTTTCATTATATCTCTATTATTTGTTCTATATTTTTTATATTTTCTATAGTATATGGTGCATAAAGAATGTGGGCATGGTGGAGGTGGACATGGACGCAGACATGGATTGGATTCATCTAGTATTTTGTCCTATTATATAGTCAGTATCATGTAATACCCACCCTATCTAGACTTCAACATCATCATCACCATCACCATCATTGACATCTTTATCATCACCTTTATCAGATTGGACACTAGCCATTATCCTTCTTTCACTCACTTCTGATCCATCACCATCATCTACACCATATTTTACACCAACAATTTTTACCCCATTTACATCACCATCAACATTATCAATTGATGTGGTTTTCTCTGCAGGCAGTGCTAAGTTAGTAATAGAGATTATGGATCAGAGGTATAAGTAATATGTAAATATTACTTTAATAAAATAATATGATGGCCTTATTAGTGGTTTTTATTTATAGATATAAATTACTTGTTTTCAATGTTATTTGTTTATTTTTATAGTTTTATTCCATTTCACAAGTGTTCATCTATAATTACAAAGTCTTTCAAAAAAATGGTAGATTCCAAAGCATTCTCGTGGAAGAATGGGTTTGTATCAACAAAAGAGACTAACTTTTATATCTTTCAGGTAAAAAAAAAGAAACAAATGCATTGAAAAAATTATCTAATTAGTTAACTATTATGTTTGTTATTAGTCAAGAATAAAAAAAATATGTCCTTATTTTTATTATAGTTTTTTTTTTGTGAATTTTCTATATATAGAATCAATGTACATGGGCACACCAATTTGATGGACAGATAAAGTCATTGTGGGAGAGCAAAGCTAGTGAACTGTACTCAGATTTTATCCATAAATTAAAGATTCTAAAAGATAGGCCCGATTTTATACACGAGGATGAGTGACCCAGATGGCTTAAGTATTGGGAGAAGCTAGAAGGAAAAAAATTAGAGTTAGCTAGCAAAATATATGGATTAAGGTAGCTGGACTAGGTACAAAAATGTCTTGCCACACAGGAGGGTCAAAGTCGAACATTGAGCATGATTGAGATTTGGTATAATTTATAACTTTAAAACATTTATATATTTAACAGTTGGCCTAATAATCCAAATAATTCAAATCTTTGCATGGTTTTAAAATTTTAGCTATAATTTTCTAACATATTTATTTTTTGACTTAAAAAATACATACTTTAGGCTGGAAAATTTGGTTGAGATCCCGATTTTTATAAGATTTTTAGAAATATGCATGTGAAGAAAGTGGATGGACAATTTGTTGACAAAAAATCTCAGATGATTGCTATAAGAGTTTATTATATTAATATAATTTTAGAATACTATAATAAATTTGGAAAGGTGTGTGGAATGAAAATTATTTTATTTATATCCAGCATAGTATTTTATTATGGTTTAACACAAGATATAATGGAGGTATGTGTGATTGTTGATTCTCACTTAGTTGAGGGTTCTATAGATCTTCAAACAATTGAATATTATCTTATTTATTTGGAGACCATAGGAGATAAGAAGTAGTGAGTGTTCGACATCGGCTCGAAGGTAGTTGCTTTTTGTTTTAGCAATGTTCTTCTAGTTCCTCTATCACAGTTGTGGTTGATGAGGTGGTCGAACAGCAAGTAATAAAAATATATGAATGTTTTGTATTTATTGAGATAGAAATGAAAGAGAAAGATCAGTAGATTATTTTTTAGAAGGAAGAAATGTAAGAAATAAAAGAAGTGAATGACGAGATAAAAGAATTAAGAATGCAATGCAACACCAAATATCCTATACGGAGTCATAGTTAGTGGTCTTGCTGTGACAGATAGAATACCAAGTTCCAACAGAGAAACCACATAAGAAAGGCTAGCACAAATAACTAACTAATGATGAAGATGATTTTTTAGTTTTTAATGAATATATAACCTATGTTATGTTTTTGTTTTAACTATGTAACTATTGTATTAGAATAAATGTTGAAGAGCTTTTACTTTTTGTTTTTATTCAATTTAATATAGTATATGTTTTAAATGAAAAATAGCTAATGATTTTTTCCTAACAAATTTAGCTAGGAAATTTTCTGTATATATTCAATCAAAAATATTAATTATTACTATTAATTACGATAAAAATTAGCAAGTAAAGAATATAATTAGCTAGTAAATTTTCTTTTTTCAAAAATTTGCAAGGAAAATATTTGTTTCATTAATATTTTGTGATGAACACTTTAGCTTGGGATAATTTTCATATTAACTCCATCGCTATTATATTTTAGCAACTAAATTTCTTATAATGGCTAAGGAATTTAACCTAGCCACCTGGGCTTTGTTTATAGTGATAGATAGATAGATAGACAGATTGATAAATAGATTCATAAATAGATTGAAAGAAAGATTGATAGACAAATTGATATACAAATCGGTAGACAAATTGAAAATAGTTTGAAGGACATAATGATAGACAAATTGATATATAGATAGATAAATAAATAGATAATAGATAGATATATAGATAGATGGATAGACATTTAGATAAATAAAAAGGTACATAGACCGAAAGATAGATAGATAAATAGACAGATAAATTGATAGATAGATAGATAGATAGACAGATAGACAGATAGACAGATAGACAAAGAGATTGACAGACAGACAGACAGATAGATAGATATATAGATAGATAGATAGACAAATAGATAAATAAATAGATAGACAAATAGATAAATATATAGACATATAGATAAATAAATAGATAGAAAGATAGAAAGAGAATCAAATAGATAGACATATATATAAAAAAATAGATACATAGATAGATAGACAAATAGGATAAAAGATATATAGATAGATAGATAGATAAAAAGATAGATAGACAATTAGATATATTAATAGATAGACAAATGATAGAAAGATAGAAAAAAAGATATACAAACATATAATAAGATAGACAAACAATCAAGTAAACAGATAGCCAGGTAGATAGACATCATCCAGATAGGCAAACAAATAGACAGGCAGATAGATAAATAGACAGATAGTCAAATAGGCAGATAGACAGATAGATAGATATATAGTTTGATAAAGAGATTGACAGCTATATAGAAAGACATATAGAAAGATAGATAGAAAGACAGAAAAACAGATAGATATATAGATAGATAGATAGATACACAAATAGATATTAAGAAAAATATATAGATAGATAGAAAGATAGATAGACAAAAATATAAATATATAAATAGATAGATAGATTGATTGATTAATAGATACATAGAAAGATTGATAGAAAGAATGATAGGCAGATTGATATAAAGATTGATAGACAAATTTATAAATAGATTAATAGAAAGATTGATAATCTAATTGAAAGATAGATTGATACACAAATTGATAGATAGAAAGATTGATAGAAAAAAAGAATAAAATAATCAAAGATAGATAGATAGAAAGGTAGACATATAGAAAGACAAATGGAAATATATAATAATAAATAGATAAATAGATAGATAGATATATATGAAAATAATATGATAGATAAATAAATAGATAGACAGAAAGATTGATAGATAAAAAGACAAACAGACTTATAGATAGATAGATAGATAGGTAGAAAGATAGATAGACAGATAGATAGACTAATAAATAAATAGATATATAGACAGATAGATAGACAAAAAGATTGACAGATAGATACACTGATAGATAGACAAATAGTACATACAGATAGATAGATAGATAGACAAATAGATAGACAAATAGATAGGCACATAGGCACATAAAATAAAGATATATAGACAGACAGATAGATAGACAATCAGCTAGACAGATAATCAGGTAGAAAGAGATTTATTAGACAGATAGTAGCAAGTCTAATAGATAGATAGATAGACATACAAATAGATAAAAAGTTTGATAGAGAGAATGATAGACCGATTGATAGACAGATAGATAGATAGATAAATAGATAGATAGATAGAAACACACACACACACCCACAGACATATATATATATATAGACACATAGATAGACATAAAGATAGACTGGTAGATTGTTTGATTGATAAATAGATAGATTGATAGAAAAAATTGATAGACATATTGATATGCAAATTGATTGAAAGATTGATATAAAGATTGATAGACATATCGATAAACACAATTATAGACAAATTGATAGACTAATTGATAGATAGAATGATAGAAAATTAGATAGACAGACAGATAGATAGATAGATACATAGATACATAGATAGATAAATAGATATAGATATAAAAAGATAAATATATAGATAAATAGATAGATAGACATATAGATATGTTGATAATATGATTGAAAGAAAGATATATAGATAGACAGACAAATAGGTATATAGACAGATAGATAAATAGATAGATAGATATATAGATATATAGAAAGATAGATATATAGTTATACATATAGATATACATATAGATAGATATATAGATAAATAGACATATATAGATTTATTGATATATAGTTTTTTTAAATAATTGATAGACAACTTGATAGATAGATTGATAGACAGATCAATAAATAGATAGATTGATTGATTGATTGACAGATAGATAGATAGATAGACATATTGATTATTAGATAGAAAGATAGACAGAAAGATAGACAAATAGATAGACAAATCGATAAACAAATAAATATATAGATAGATAGAAAAATAGGAAGACATATTATAATATAGATACATAGATAGATAAATAGATCGATAGTTAGATAGATAGACAGATATAATAATAGATATATAGATATACAAAAAGACAGACATATAGATGGATAGACGGACAGCTAGTTAGGTAAGTAGGTAGTCAAGTAGAAAGATAGACAGATAGATAAATAGAAAGATAAAAAACTAATAGATAGATATATAAAAAAATAGACAAACAAACAACTAAACAAATAGACAGAAAAAATGAAAATGTATAAACACACAGATAGACAGACAGACATATAGATAGATAGATAGTTTGATAAATAAAATTTTGACAAATAGATTCATAATTAGATAAATAGATAGATATATATATATATATATATATATATATATATATATATATATATATATATATAGAGATATAGATATATAGATATAAAGATATAGATATATATAGATATATAAAGATAGATAGATAGACTGATAGATAGACAGGTAGATATATTGAGATATAGATATATAGATATGAAGATATATAGAAAAATTAATTGAAAGATTGATATAACAGATTGATACACAACTAGATATATAGAAAGAAAGATAAATAAATAGATATATAGAGATATAGATAGACAGATAGATAGAAAGATAGATAGATAGATTAATTATTAGAAAGATAGATAGATAAAATGAAAGACAAATACATAGATAGATAGATAGATAGACAATGGCCAGACAGATAGATAGATATAAATAGATATACATATTTATAGATAGATAGAAAGATAGATAAATAGATAGATAGAAAAAAAGATAGACATATAGATAGAAAAATAGATAGATAGATAGAGAGATAGAAAAATAGAAACATAGATAGATAGATAGATAGATAGAATGATACATAGATAGATAGATAAATAGATAGACTAAAAGATAAATTGAATGATAGATAGAATGATCGACAGACAAACAGACAGACAGATAGATAAAAAGATAGAGAGTCAGATAGATAGATAGATTATATATTGGAAAATAGATAGAGAGATAGACACATGGATAAACAAATAGATAGATAGATAGATAGATTAATAGAAATAGTTAGTAATAGATAGATAGATAGACAGACCAATAGATAGATTGATTGATACAAAGAATGATAGATAGATTAATAGACAAATTGATGGATAGATTTATAGAAAGATTGATAGAAAGATTGATATAAAGATTTTATATACATATTGTTAGATATATTGATAGGTACATAGATAGTCACATTAATAAATAGATAGAAAAAAAGATAGATAACATATACATAGATAGATAAATTGATAGATAGATAGACATATAGAGAGACAAATAGATAATTAGATTTTTAGATAGAAAGATAGAATGATAGATAGACAGATAGATTGATAGATAGATATATAGAAAGATGATTTACAGATAGATAAATAGATTATTAACTAGATAGATAGATGATATATATATATATATAAATAGATCAATAACTAGATAATAGACAAATAGATAGATAAATAGATTAAAATATAGATTAATATATAGATAGATAGATAGACAGAAAGATAGATTATTTGATTGACAGATAGATAGAGAGATAGATAGACATGTAGATAAAAAAATAAATAAACAAATAGATAGATATATAGAATGATAGATTGATAGATTGATATATTGACATAAAATTCATATATAGATACATAGATAGATAGATTGATATAGAGATAGATAGATTTATAGATAGACATAGAGTTTTATAAATAGATAGATAGATTGAGCGATAGATAATAGAAAGATAGACAAATCTATAAACAAATAAATTGACAAAAAGTAAGATAGATAAAAAGACTAATATCTAGATAGATATATAGATAGATATATAGATATACAGATATACAGATAGATAAGCACTTAAATAGGTAGATAGATAGATAAAAACATAAATAGAAAGACAAATAGATACATATATAGATAGATAGATAGACATATAGATATATAGACAAATAGATAGAAAGATTTATAAATAAATAAATAGATGGATTGTATCATTGATAGATAAACAGTTACGTTGAAAGATTTATAGACAAATAGATAGACATATAGAAATACAAATATATATATATATATAGAAATATAAATAGAAAAAGAAAGATAGATTGATTGATAGATAAAAAGTTAGACAGATAAAAAGATATATAGAAAGATACATAGATAGATAGACAGATTTATAGATAGATTGATATATAGTTTTAAAAATAGAGGATAGATAGATAGATACATAGATAGATTGATAGATAAATAAATTGATTGATTGATAGACATATAGATAGACAAATAGATAAATAGACAGATCGAAAGACAAATAGATTAATATATAGATAGATAGACAAATCGATAGACAGGTAGATAGATTGACAGATTGATAAATAATTAGATAGACAGATAGACAGACATATTGATAGACTGATAGATAGAAAGATAAATTAATAGACAGTCCGACATATAGATAGATAGAAAGATAGATATATAGATAGATAGATAGATAGACTAGCAGATATAAATATAAAAAGACAAACAAATAGAAATAAAGAAAGATAGATAAATAGGAAAATAGATAGATATGTAGATAGATAGAGAGAAAAAGCAAATGATAGTTATATAGATAGATAGAAAATAAATTTATAAATAGATAGATAGATGGACATATATAGTGATAGATAAAATGATTATTTTACAATTAGATAAACAGATAGATAGATATATAGATAGATAGATAGATAAACAGCCAGATAGATTAATTAATAGACAAATAAAAAGATGGACAAATAAATGAATAGACAGATAGGGAAAGTGATAAACAAACATATTGACATACAAATAGACAAACAGATAGATACATAGATAGACATATATATATATATATATAGATAGATAGACAATTTGGTAGCACATTGACAGATAAATAGATAGATAAATAGAAAGATAGTAAGATAGATATACATATAGATAGATATATAAAAATATATTGATAGATAGACAATTTGATAGACAAATTTATAGAAAAATTTAAAGACAAATTGATAGACAGATTGATAGCCATATTGATAAATATATTAATATATAGAATGAAAGATAGATAGATATACAGATAGATCGATAGATAGATATATATATTTATAGGCAATAGATTCTTTGATATATACACATATATATATAGACAAAAAGATAAACAAATACAAAGATAGATAGATAGACAAATATATACAAGATAGATAGATGCATAGACAAATAGATTGATATATAGAAAATAGATAGATAGACAAATAGATAGATAGAAAGACAGATTGATCAACATATAGATTGATAGATAGACAGAGAGATATATAGATAGATAGATAGACAAAAAACATAGATAAAAAGATAGACAGATAGATTTGCACAAAAATAAACATAATGATAGACATAAAGATAGACAAACCGATAAATAGATAAATATATATTTAGATAGACAAATAAACACTTAAATAAATAGATAGATACTCATATAAATATATAGATAGATAGTTAGAAAGATTGTTAGACTAATAGATTTATAGATAGGTAGATAGATAGATTGATTGATAGTTAGATAGATAGACAGACAAATAGATAGATAGATAAAAAATTAGATAGATAGATTGATACCTAGATATAAGATAGATAGAAAAATAGATTAACCGTTAGATACCATATAATAATGACAAATAGATAGATAGAAAGTTTGATAAATATATTGACAAATATATAGACAAATAGATAGAAAGATAGATAGACTAATAAATAGATTGATAGAAAGACAGACAAATAGATAGATAGATCGATTGATAGATATACATATAGATACTAAGATAGATAAATAAATAACATATAGATAATAAGATATATAGAAAGATAGACATATAGATAGTAAGATAGATAACAGATAGATTGACCAATAGATAGATGGATATTTGATAGATATAAAGACAAACATATAGATAGATAGATATATATATAGAAAGATAACTGATATATAGATTTATTAATAGATAGATTACTAAGATACATACACAAATATATACATATATAGATAAATAGATAGATAAATAGATAGATAGTTATATATAAAGATAGGTAGACATATGATATACAAATATATAGATAGATAGGTAGAAAGATAGAAAGAAAATAGATAGACTGATAGAAAGATAGATAGATAGATAGATAAGTAGTGTGGTAGATAGTTAGTAAGGTAGACAAATTGTCAAAAAAAAGATAATCAGGTACACAGACAAACAGGCAGACAGCCAGACAAATTGACTAATAGACAACAATATAGCCAATCAAACTTATAGATAGATAGATAGAAAATATTCAAGGAAACAGATAAACAGACATTAGATAGATAGATAGAAAGTTTTATAGACTTATTGATAGACATATTGATGGATTGATTGATGAATATATTGATCGAAAGATAGATAGATAGATATAAAGATAGACAAATAGATATATAGATCGATAGATAAATAAAAGACATATAGAGAGATAATTAGATAGATAGATAGACCGATAGATTGAAAAATAGATAGATAGATAAATAGACATATAGATAGAAAGATAAAAACATAGATAGTGAGAAAGCTTAATAGATAGATTTATAATTAGATTGATAGAAAGTTTGATAGATATATTAAATGACATATTGATAGATAGATTTATAGATAGATTAATTGATTGATTAACATATAGAAAAGGAATAGATAGACAAATAGATAGACATAGATAGATAGATAGATAAATAGATTTAGATTGATTGATTAATTGATTGATAGGTAATACATAAAATTATTAGATAGATAGATAGTTTAATAGAGAGATAGATAATATATAGGTAAACAGATAGATAGAAAGATAGATAGACAAACTAGATAGATAGATAGATTGATACACATATAAACTGAAATATAGATAGAAAGAAAGATTGATAGATAGACAGATAGAAAGATAGAAAGATAGAAAGATAGAATGACACAGAGAGAAAGAAGATAGATAAAAATATAGATATACAAATAGCTAGACAGACATGTAGATAGATAGATATATAAATTGGTATTTAGATGATAGATATATAATTAGATAGATTAGATAGATACATAGAATGACATCTAAAAAAATAAAATGATAGACATATTGATAAATAGATTCATAAACATTGATAAGACAGTTTGAAAGATAGATTCTTAGATAGATTGATATGAAAGCAAGATGGTTAGACAATATATGATTAATTAATAAACAGATTGATAGACAGATTGATAGGCAGATAGTTAGTCAGATAGAAAGACAAAGAGATAAATATATAGATAAATAGATAGACAGACAGATTAATTGACTAATAGATAGACAAATAGATAGATAGACATACATATAGGTAGATAGGTAGACATATAGATTGACAAATAGAGAGCTAATAGAAAGATAGATAATAGACTAATAGATATACATATTGAAAGTCAAATAGATAGATAGATATATTGAAAAAAATTTACATAAAGATATATAGTTAGATAGATAGACATATAAAAAATAGATAAATTATAATAGATTGACAGATAGATTGAGTGATTGATAGATAAATAGACAGATTAATAGATATATAGTTAGATAGATTGATAGACAGAATGAGAGACACATTTAGATATATTGATAGAAAAAATGATAGATAGATTGATAGATATATTGATAGACAGATTGATATATAAATGATGACAATATGATAGACAAATAGTGAGACAAATTGATAGACATTTCAATATATAGATAGATAGATAGATACATTGATAGATAGTTAGATAAATATATAGAAAGTAAAAGATTAGATAGATTATTAGATAGATTGATAAAATGATAGATAGGAAGATAGATAGACAAAAAGTAAAGGAGACAGACAAACAAACATATAGTAGATAGTTTTAGTCAGTTTGATAGATAAATTTGATAGACTAGAGCATGGGAAGTTTAAATATCATGATGAA
>JAREIK010000253.1:1039355-1098639 GCA_029783825.1 Sapria himalayana | reverse complement strand
GATAGATAGACAATTATGTTGATAGATAGTTATAGAGATAAATAGTCATCTATATAGATAGATTGATTGATAAAAAGACAGATAGACAGATAGATTTATAAATAGATTGATAGATAGATAGATAGATAGACAGATAGATAGACTATCATATATAAATAGATAGACAGATATATAGTACAGATAGATAGAAAGATGATTGACATATAGATAGACTTATAGATATGAAAATAGATAGTAGATAGATGACAGATAGATAGATAATTAGATATATAAATAGATAAATAGATAGAAAGATATAAAGATAAATAGATAGATAATCAGACAAATAGTTAGGAAAAATAGACGGTCATGTAGATAGATAGTTTGGAAGATAGACATCAAAGAAAAATGTTAGACAACCAGACAAATAAACATATAGATAGGCAGAAAAAAGAGACAGACATATAGACATAGAGATAGATAAATATATAGATAGATAAATAGTTTGATAGACAGATTAATTAACAAAGATAGATAAATAGGTAGATGATTGATAATTAGATTGAAAGAAAGAAAGAAAGATGGATAGATAGATAGATAGATTGATTGATTGAAAAATAAATTGACAGATAGATATACAGATAGATAAATAGAAAGATAGATAGATAGAAAGATAGATAGACAAAAATTTATACGAAAGATTGACAAATTGATATAGAAAGAGATAAATAGAGAAATAGACAAATAGACAGGTAGATAGGTAGAGATATAAATAGACAAACATACATACATATATAATAAATATATAGATAAATAGATAGACAGACAAATAGATGGACAGACAAATAGATAGATAACAAGAATGATATGAGATTTACAAATAGATAGATAGATAGACATATAGATAGACACACTGATTGATACATAGATATATAGATAGATAGATAGATAGATGGATTGATTAATGATTGAGAGACACATAATAGATACATAGATTGATTGATTGATTGACATATTAATATATAGATTAAGAGTTAGAATGATAGATAGAGTATAGACAGATTGATCCACAGTTTCATATACAAATTGATTGAGAGTGATATACATATAGATAGACAATTGAAAGATAGATACATAATATATTTTTAGATAGAAAGAAAGAATGATAGATAGATAGTTGATAGAATGATACATAGACAAACATATAGATAGATAGATAAATAGATAGGTAGAAAGATAGATATATAGATAGAAAAATAGATAAAAAAATAGATACACAAATAAATACGCAGATAGATAGGTAGATAGACCTATAGATAGATAAATAATTGCAAAGATAGATAGACAGATAGATAAACATATAGATAGAATGATAGATAGACAGACATTTATATAGAGAGAAAGGCATATATATATATATAGATAAATACACAGATATATAGACAGATAGATAGATAGATAGACAAATAGTCAGACATCCAAATAGATAGATACATAGACAAATAGATAGATAGTTAGACAGACAGACAAATAGATATATGGATAGATATATAGATAAATAGATAGATAGATAGATTAGATAGATATACAAATAAATAGATAGATAAACAAACAAATAGTTAGGTAGATAGGTAGATAGTTAGATAGGTAGAAAAATAGATAGATAGATAAATAATTGATAGACATATAGATAGATACATAATTAGTTGATAGACAAATTAATTGATAGTTTGATAGAGAAACAGGTAGATTTATTAATAAATAAATTGATAGGTAGAATGATATAAAGATAGATATATAGATAGATAGATAGATCAACAATTAGATAGATAGATACATAGACAAATAGAAAGAAAGATAGATCGTCATATAGATAGAGAGAATGATATATGAAAGATAGATAAATAGATAGATAGAAAGATTTATAGATAGATAATTAGACAATAGATAGATAGATAGATAGACAGATAGATATATAGATAGATAGATAGATGATTAGATACATAGATAGATAATTAGATACATAGATAAATAGATAGACAGACAAATAAATATATAGATAAACAGACAGACAGACATATAAATAGATAGATAACTAGATAGTTAGTTAGATAAACAAATAAAAAGATAGATAGATAGACACAAAGAATACATATAGATAGATAGATAGTAAGATAGATAAAAGATTTATTCTTGATAGGAAAATTAATAGATAGATTTATAGATAGCTTGATAGACAAATTGATACACAATTTGAGATAAAATTTGATAGAGAGATTGATTGATAGAAAGATATATAGATTGAAAGATAGGTAGATAGATAGATTGTTAGATAGATTGATAGACAAATAGATACATAGATAAGTAGATAGATATTAGATGAATAGATAGACAAATTTTTAGAAAGATAGAAAGAAAGATAGATAGATAGACAGATAGACAGATAGATCAAATAGATACATAGTTAGAATGATAGATAAATAGATAGATATATAAATATATAGTCAAATTGACAGATAGATAGATAATATGTATAGATAGCTAGATAAGCAGATAGATAGACTGATAAATATTTAGATAGATTGATAAATAGTTAGTCACATAGATAGAATGATCGATAGACAAAAACATAGATAGATACATCGACAAAAAGATAGACAAATAGGTAGATAGATTGACAGACATATAGATAGATAGATAGATAGATAGATATATAGATAGATAAATAGATAGATAAACATACAATATTTATGTGGACAAATTGTTAGGTAGATAGATAGTTAGGCAGATTGACAATTAGAAAGACTAATAGATATCCAGACATATAGATTGATAAATAGGTAGACAACCAGACACACCGACAGACAAAGAGTTAGTCTAACTGAAAAATAGATAAATAGTTAGTTAGTTAGACATACAATCGAAAAATAGATAGATAAAAATTTTGACAAATAGATTGATAGATACATTGATAAACAAATAGATAGATTAATTGATAAATAGATTGATATAATGAAAGATAGATAAGTATATAGATAAAAAAATATACAAATAGATAGATAAATAGATAGATAGATCGATAGATATATAGATACTCATATAAATAAATAGAAGGATAGACAGACATATAGGCACCTAGTTAGTCAGATAGATAGAAAGATAGATAGATAAATATAATGATAGCTAAACATATATGGACCAATATATTTCATATTGATAGAAACATTGATAGATTGATTGATAGATAGATTTATAGATAGATTGATAGACAGATTGATATATAGATTAATAGAAAGATAAATATAAAGATATATAGATAAATAGATAGATAGACAGATCGAATGAAAGAAAGAAAGAAAGATAGATAGATAGATAGATAGTTAGATAGATAGAAATATAGAAAGATAGATTGAGATATATTTATAGATAGATATATAGACAGATATATATATATATATATATATATTATAGATAGATAGATATTTAGATTGATTGAAAGATAGATAGATAGACAAATAGATAGATAATATTAGATAGATAGATTGATTAATTGATAAATAGATAGATAGATATATAGATAGACATATAGATGGATAGACTGACTGATTGATTGATTGATTGTTAGATAAATAGATAAATAGATAAATAGATAAATAGATAAATAGATAAATAGATAAATAGATAAATAGATAAATAGATAAATAGATAAATAGATATATAGATAGATATATAGATATATAAATATATAGATAGCCATATAGATAGATAGACAGATAATACATACATAGATAAATAGATATATAGATAGTAGACACATACACTATAAGAAATTATCTAATTAACTACGAAAATTTGCTAGGGAAATAATCCCTAGCTAATTTCAAAGGATTAGCTAGGGAATAGCAAGATATGTTTGATTTTTATTTGAATAATAATTTGTGATGGATTTTTGATGGAATAGTGATAAATTTTCGATGGAAAAATATCTTTAACCAATATTGTCTTATATTTTTGTACAAAGATTGGCAGCAAATTTATCAATGAATTTATTGATGGATTTTCCTAGCTAATTAGCTCCTGAAAAAATCCCTCACTAAATAATTATTTTGAAATTTATTTTTAGAATTTAATATTAATAGCCATGCTTTTGAATTTTAAAAATCATAGGCCGGCATTTTAATATTATAGCTGTGAATTTTAAATTATGCCAAAATTTATTTTAGCCGCATTAATATGACTATTTAATTAAACAATGGCATCATACACAACGCTGGCATTTGAATTTCAAAAATTATTAAATGCCGACTTTAGGAATGACTGCTATTTAATTAAACCATGGTTCATTCTCAATGCCAGCTATTGAATTTAAAAATTTTCAAATTGGCATTGGTAACGATGGCTATTTAATTAAACTAATATCTGTCGTTCACAACACTGGCTTTTGAACGAGTTTATCCCTATTTGATCTTCTTCTCCCTTCCTCCATTTTTCTTTTCTTCATTTTCACCTAACCCCCAAATTTTCAGCCATTTATTCCACCAGTGGCCTCCTCCTCTCCACCAACCCTTGAAGCAGCAAACAATTCAGCATTTGCATATTATATAGAAATCTTCATAGTCTTCTAATTTCCACATCTCAAGTGCAAAAATTTTATAGGATACATAGATTCTATTGTATCCAACTAAAAAAATTACAAAATAAATTAAACATATCTCAAGCTAACACACACACATGAGTTCTAATCATCCAACAAATACATAAGCATGATAAACATCAAATCATATCTATGATGCAATCTGACAATCTCCCATGTCCCAAAAAGAGTTGCAGGTGCCTCCAGCCTTTTTTTGTGCATTGTCAACAAGTGCTCTCGCAATCTAATCCCATGTATGAACAATCTCTGGAGATATTGGTTGTGGGAGGCATCATACCGAGTGCTCAAACTTGATTTCACCTTGGCAACAAAATATGTACCTTCTTTCTGTTTCAATCACAAAACATCACATGCAACAAAAAATAGATAATCATATTTATTTAAAAGACTTGAAAAGATAAATTTAACATACACCCAACTTTAGCAGAATTGTGTCCAAGATGATCGGAGAATATCTTGGATAATCAGAAGGAACAAGCACTTTTAGAGGAATGTGTCAATATGGGGGTAGGGAAGGTGATGCGTCAATTTGAGTGGGTATTAAGGTGATATACAGGTGTGTGGGTGTATAAATTCTTGGATGTGGGTAAAAAGTAGGCATTGTTGGCTCTAAGTGTTCCTAAACCACTCACTAATTGAACCATGACCTAACCCACCATCTCGAGCATGACCTTTGTGATCAATTCCCGCTCTCCCTCTCCCTCTACCTCGAATGGATGTATACGTGATGGTGTTAATGACACCAGAGGTCTAATAAATGGTTCATGTGATGTCGAAGCTTCCTTAGTGTACCCAGCAATATGATGGTCTTCACCAATCTGGTGTAACACCGACCGGGCAATATGATGTATGTCACAAAAGCAAGGGTATCAACACGAGAGCAAATGGCTATGTCAACCATAGCAGCAATCTGAGTGAACCAAAGAAAGAATTATAATTACAAATCTAATTATTAAAAATTAGGTAAAATATTTTAGAAACACATGACTCTAACTTACAAAAGATCCATACTACCGGTGTAGTATGGAACCCCATATCATCCCTATGAAGTAATGGTGTCATAAAACATCGTGTAATACGAATACCACTGCATGTATGGATAATGAAATGCATTAAACCTACCATAGGGGTGAAGTGATAATTAGCCACTCATATCTCCTATAATTCTATGTATGTTGCATGATACATCGCCCAATTGCACTGGTATCATCCACGTGCATCCATTGCATGCAACTGTTGCTCGTATAGCAAGCTGAGGTATCTTTTGAAGCATCCCAAACTGGTGCAGGACTTTATCTGGATGATGCCACTCAACAATCTTGAAAAAATAAGTTGTGACATCATCTGCTAGATCTATGATCAGCTAAGCAGATATATGGGAGCTGATCAAGTAACTCTCCCACGTATGGTTCCATGACACCTACATGTGAACACATAATATCAATAAATTTTACAATAATTGAATATAATTAATATAGAACCATATAATTTTACATAAACATTACCTGATCAGGAGTCTGTGCATCTAGCTGATCTGGTTTAGGAGGAGTACACCCGATGGGTTATGCACCCATGTCAAAGGTACTCTTCATCTACACCCTAGTGAAAGAGCTAGCTCTACCTTGGCTTTCCAGAGATTGAGCTGGTAATCCATTGCGAATAGCCTCAGGTAGGTCACCATCCCCAAAATTGACATCAGCATCGTGTAAGGCATGAGGGTGGTGGTGCTATATCTGCGTGTGGTTGCCCAAAATTGGGTAGCCCAACATGAAGTCTCTCCCAAGACCATAGCTGAATACAAAATAATGAGAAGGTGGGTCATAATATAAATATAATTTACATTAGATACAAAATACACATTCTCATTTATTACATACCTGTATGAGTGTAATACAATGCTAATACCATAGCTATGATTTAAGCTAGCTCAGCATAACTCACGGTATGTATGTGCTAGTACTACACCACCCAACTATATATCATAGTATCCATCAAATCTCAAAGTAGTGAGAAAAGAACATGAGAACATGCACACCCTTCTTGTCCACAAACAAGAAGGATCCAATAAGCACTAAGATGAACCCACATGCACAATGCTCTAATGTGACCTCATCTGCAATAGGTGGTGGGGTGTATAACTAGATACATAACCACCACAAGGAGATAGTGGCTCCTCTAATAGCATCGGTGGATGGGATGACACTGAAACTCCACGCACAACACCACATCGAACACATATGTGCCAGTGACTGCTGGGTCATGGATACGAAGGCCAAAAAGGATGGGACATCTATAAGATAATCATCTTCTCTCCTACTAGCACATGAAACATGTGTGTCTCGGGCCACCATCTCTCGATAAGTGAGGTGATAAGTGGCCAATCGATCGCAATGTGGCCCAAATGATATATACCATAAAATCCAGCCCTACTCATGTATGGCTGAATCCAAATATCCATCCTCACATAGTCATGAAGGCTCTCATATTGTCGAGGGCAGAGATTTTTGAAGCTATAAGCAATGAAACAACCAAATTTAAAAGTGATTATGTATAAATTACATGTTAAAACTACTAATAGTAATTGCTAATTAATAAATTATGAACCTATTTTGTATCTACTAAGTGTGATCAATGTCTATCTTGCAATACCAAGATAGAAGTATCCGACAGATCCATATCATGAAACCTCCTAGCCATATCTATAAGATATAAAAAATCCAGAATAATTGTCAAACATGGTTGTCAATATTAATCACAATGATAATTTATAATACACACATAGAATAAGAATGTTTCATTCAATAGAATAAGTCTGATACAAACAACAAAATATTCAGGGCCTCATTTACAAGAAATTAATGTTAGTACATAAGTCTTATGAATAACAACAAAAAAGTGAGGCCTCATTTACAAATAAACAACTAAACTTGATTTCTATTCTTACAAGACTTGATTGTGATCCTCTTGTTTGCACAACCTACATTTTATCTTAGTTTTCTCCTCCCTAATGTCCATTTCATTATGCAAATGGATTGATTTAGGATAGCCATTGACTTTGTCATTTCATTGACCTAGGAGCTATAATCATTGGACCATAATAAAAAAGTCATTCATCATCTTTGAATATGGGATAAAATAAGATTGCCCAAGTGTCATAGTAGGACTACGTAGTGTAGTAGTCTTGAACAAATAACTGAAAATCAACACATTGATGCTGACATGTTGCTATGATATGGCTACATGGAAATCCATATATTAGTGTCTTACCACACGTGCATTTCTTGTCATTTATGTTGAGGTCTCTTGGACCTTACATGAAAATATGCCCTATATGTAATCGTAAAGAACAATTTCTATTGATTCAGCCTTAACCACATGACCTTGAATCGAGTATCATATATGGTGTGAACTCATCTGATCAATCTATCAGCACCTTGTTCCCTTCTTGCAACAAAGTAACTGTTAAGGCAAAAAATATTAACTGAACTAATATAGTGATTGGTAAGCTATGAGCCCCTTTATGTTCACTATTAAATACCTTTGACATATTGGTTGTCATTATTCCATATTTTCAACCTCCATCATGTGAAAGTACCCATAATGGAAGAGGGATCACCTCTAACCATTTTGTGCTTCAGAATTAATTCCCCAATTGTAGCCATATGCCTATTCATCTTCCGTTGTTGTCGCGACATCTACTTTGCAGACCAAATTTTTTAAGAGTTTATCTTTGAAGCTGGTCATAAAATTGCTTGCAAGATGATGCATAGATCTTGTGATAGGCATATGGTGCATCCCAATGAAGATGAGGATCGCTCATAGCTGCTATAATACCTGGATGTCTGCCAGATATAACACAAACCCTATGTTAAGTTACTCTATTTCTGATACATCCCATGAAAATTCCCCAACTATCAATATTCTTGCCTTTTATAATAGAAATGTCAATGGGAATAACTAATTATTTCTGTCATACCTCATAGCAATCAATAATGTCCCTTTATACTTCTCATACAAATGTGTACCATTAATACTTAGTATATGATGATATTTGTGAACCCTTCAATAGATGGACTGAATGACTAGAACACCCACTGATATGTCTCATTGTTTGACACACTATGAGAGATGGGTTTCCAAATAACAACACATCCAGGATTGGCTTATTCTATGGCCAAGAAAAAAAGTGGGAGATCTATATATGATTAAATAAAATCACCAAATAAGTGTCTAAATGCCTTATGCTTCCCATCCAAGGATTTTTTATATGAAATTTATATCCCTATTTCCATCATGATTGCTTAAAAGTAGCAGGGGACAATATAATTGTGCCATAATTATAGATTCTATATGAGTAGCAACCAACTTTGACTCTAGTTGATGATGGTCTCAGTTTAAACACGGATTTACACAAGTATGCGGCCCTTTATATTTGTTGATCACAAATAAGTTAATATCTTTTACAACTATGGCATGCAACTTTTATTGATATTGATACTTCGCCTTCTTACATCTTAAAACCAGTAATTTTTTGAGGAGGCAACTACAACAAACTTATGGTGTACTCAAATTGTAAATCTTTGCAGCCTTTTACAATTTGGATTTAGAATTAAAAACTTACCCAACTACAAATTCACCACTCACATATGAAAATTTTAATTAAATAGATGGCTTGAATCAATAGCCTGCATTGAGAACATGCCCATTGGTTTAATTAAATAGTCATCATTCCTAGCGCTAGCTTTTGAAAATTTTTAAAATTCAAATGCTGGCATTGTGAACGACGGCCATTGGTTAATTAAATAGCTCGTTCCCAATGGTGCATTTGAAAATTTTTAAAATTCATTAGCTGACATTCACATGTTGGCCTCTGATTTTTAAAATTTAACAGCGTGGTAATGGCCATCATTATGAATGATGCCATTGCCACAATGTTTAAAAATTTCAAACTAGCATTATTTTTTATTTTTTTTTAAAATGCATTATTTCCATACAAATCTCCATAAATTAGGTTATGGATATTTAAAAAATTAGAAATAGGTTTATGAACCTTTATGTACAAGACCATAAACCATGAAAAATTTAACACCTCAACTTCATTAAAGTTGGCATACATACATCATAAATACCAAGCTTACTTGAGAAAAAATTGATATTAGTTTTATATAAAATTTTTATGAATGCTAGCTGATCACAAATAATGCATAGGATGAAATGTCAGTATTATCTTAAATCTTATTGTTTAAATTATAACACAATATGTTTTTTTATTTATGAACAATTTAATTAAAAGCAAATCATATATTTTCTGTCTATGATTCAAAAGAGTTTACAAGTGATGGAAGTTTTGTATTTTTTGCTTGTGTTAGAAATGCTATTTTGGGTTAAGCCAAAATATTTATTTGTTTAATTAGCAATTAAGTAAGGCAAAACTAATATCTCGGAGAGTTTGGTTGCTCACATTGATTTAGTAATGCCAAAAATACTCACCTCATCTTTGTTGCTTAGTTTGCAGGTGAATACCAACTCAGGTGTGCTACTTGAATTGTCAAGTTGACTTTGTGTAATGTTAAAATATACTAAATTTTTATTTTCAAGATAAAATCTAAAAATTATATTTTAAAAATTATAAAAATTATTAATCATTTGCTTAAAATTATATCCAACTCAAATTAGAATACTCATATAATTAAGAATATTTAATTAGTGAAAGAATTGTTGAGTTTTGCTATTCTTTCACACATTCAAATAAATATGTGTGTAACTGAGAGAATAGTGATGTGCAATATGATGCTATACTAAAGCTTGTTTCTCATGCTATACAAATCATTTAATTTGCTATTTGAAAACTTTACAAAAAATATAGTAGATTCTAAATTATTT
This sequence comes from Sapria himalayana, assembly GCA_029783825.1. Lineage (NCBI taxonomy): Eukaryota > Viridiplantae > Streptophyta > Magnoliopsida > Malpighiales > Rafflesiaceae > Sapria > Sapria himalayana. Next base: position 1,088,123 of record JAREIK010000253.1, on the reverse strand, counting down.
TAAAGTTTCAAAATATAATAAATTATAATTAACAGTCAAATTATAAGAAATTAAAATTTACACCAATTAACAGTCCAAATTATACGATATTAAAATACTTCCAATTAACAGTCCAAATTAAAATAAATTACAAGTCCATGCTAACAAATAAATAAAAAAAACACATGAGTGTTCTGTTTGGGTTATTGTATAATAGTGATAAAATCAAATTCATAAATTTGATATTGTTCATGTTTTTTTTACAACCTCCTAATTTTGATAAAATTAAGGAAAATATTAATCTTTCCATGTAAAAAACCCATCCTAAATTTAAATATAAAATATGAGTTACTCATGGTGATGCTGATTAGTAAACTCTTTTTTTTTGCTAGTTAATATGTTTGAAAATATTTTGATATTGTTGTAGATGTTATTAGATTTATGGAAAATTATGTTATGGTCATTAAAATAATATTTTAAAAAAATTATGTAAATAAGTAAATATTCATATTAAAAAATATATCAAAATAAAAGATTTCTAATTTCTGGCTAAACTCAAAAAATACTTTTATTCTTCCTGTATATTTCATGATTTGAAAAAAATAAAAAAATTAAAAACAAAAATATATTTTCAAAAACACTATAGCATGAGTGGTATATTGTTTTGGAAAATTAGTATGCTTCGATTGGTAACAATATAATACTTATATAAATATTAAAAACACAACATTATTAATTAATATGTATATATTATATAATCTATTACATTATATATAAATGTTTTATATTTTAATATATATAAACGTATAGCATATATATAAACATTGATATGTTTATATAAACATATAAAGTTATATATAAATATTTAGCATATGTATTAATTTTTATCAATATTTATACAACATTTACATACTACTATCCATTCTATAATTGCTTATATAACATTTATATAACATATAAAATGTTTATACATATTATAATCATTTTATACTAACATATAAATTTTTATATAACTATATAATATTTATAATGTTTATATAAATGTGATATTAAACTATATAATATTTATAAAAGTGTTACGTGTGTGTGTGGTGTGTGTAAAATTTATAAAAATATTGTAAACAACATAATCTATTACACTTAACATTGATATAATCATATGCCATTATATATAAAAGTTTTATACATTAATATAAATGTGCAACCTAAAGAATAGTGATGTGCAATATTATGCTTTTATGCATACACAAGAGATTATCTCTATAATGTATATATGATATGAAAAAATGATATATCATATAGGAATATTAGTAGTTTTATCTATGAATGAAGCCAATAGTATTATTGGGTATTGAGGGAGATAATTCAATTATCATTGTCATTTAGGAATCATTATAGATCTCTATCATGATGTTTACTTTAATGAAGTAAACAAATCGTTTTTTAAATTTTGTTGTTGATACTTCTCATTTGTTATGTACTATAGTTTTCATAACTCATTTTTTTTACTTAGATGTATGATTATTAATTCAGAAGTTAATAATCATAGTATAGAAAATTATTATTGCTTAATATTTTGTTCTTGTTTTTAAAATATTGAAATAGCTACTAAAAAATTATCAAAAATAATTTGTTATTAAAAATATACAAGTTGAAATTTGGTTGCTTTTGCATTTTTTTATGTTTGGATTTATGTGTAGTCTAATTTTTTTGAGTTATATTTTTAAGTAATTAATTTTTTAATTTTATTTTTTGGATAATGTTAATATTATATATTTTTATTTTTATGGGCAGATATATTATTAGTTATTTGAATATTATTGATATGTTCCTTATTCATTATTTATTTGGTTATTTATTTTTTGTTTAATTGAGATGTTATAAATATTATATGATTATATATTTATACAATTTATCAATGGTTATATGAAATAATATATTTTTAATAAATGAAATAATATGAAAATTTAATTACCAATTAATAGTGTTCATGGTTATTAGTATTATTATTTATTTTCTCAATTGTTATTACCATTAATTAATGTTTTTTTATTTCTGAAATTTATTTAATTAATTTATAAATAATATTATAAAAAATAACCATAAAAATTTCATATACTATTAACCATAAATTTATTTATTTATGAAATAATATAATTAATGCTTAATATAATATAATTTTGTATTCTAATATTTTTTATCTCTGACCCATCTCTCCCCCATCTGGCCGTCTCTACGTAATTAGGTCAGTTCCCTTCCTAAAAAACCTTCGACTATTAGAACACACTACCATCGCAACATTGTTTCCAAGAACCGTATCAAACAAAGAACATCTCTCTCCCTCTCTCTGCGTGTTTTTTTTATCATCATTATAATGTAATGAGAAATTAAAAATGAGTTTTACAAATTTAAAATCGGTAGTGAGTTAAATGGTGCTTTTTCATTGAGTTCTTGTGTATTAATGATAAATTGGTAGTATTAACTTTTTTCTTTTAATGATTATTTTTTTTAAGTTTTATGGATTTCAAATCAACCAAAAAGTATGCTAGCTCTAAAATTCGAAGAATAGTAAAAGAGGACAAAGAAATATAACAAGAGGAGAAGAAGAACAAAGTACTGTAATTTTAAATTTAAATTATATCTTATATTTTAATTTTTGGTTTTTTATATTTTAAAATTTTGCCCTTGTTGAGATGATGAATATGAAGAAACCTGTGGATATTTATCTACTAGATAGGTTTCTATGGTTATAGTGTGAAACTCTTAAATTTTTCTCAAAGAAGAAGGTAAAACTTTACCATAACCTTTAATTTTGCTATCATTGCTAATGTTGACAGTTTGTTGAGGTTGTAATTTTTGTTGGTGGATGTTTATGAATTAATTCTTTTTAGTTTTTTTTCTTAATAAATCATATTTTCTGTTCTTTAATTAAGTGCCCAATAAATTCCATAGTTATTCTATTCTGTTATGATTGTAGATGCTTTCATTAATTTAATTGGCTCAATATTAATTTTTGTTTAATAGCACTATTGAAAAAAATTCACTACACTAAGTCTTTATTATATCTATATAATATTGGCATGTAGAATCAAATCACACTTGATGGAGAAATGGGGGGTGTAGAAGACTAAGAACCCATGCCAGACTATACATCATTGTAAGTAGGGAAACAAACATTGTACATAATTTTTCTCAATGTGTTTTCTTAGATACCATGCATTCTCAAAGCACACTGGCTATGCATGGTGACCTATTTCGTGTATACATTTATAAAAAGTAATTATTCCATCATTATATAATGTTCACATCAGTCATATGATAGATAATTTGATTAGTAATAGAGTACACCCTTATGTTTTAAAAAAAATGTGCATATAGTATATATATCCAATGTAGTAGACATGTGGTGCGTGTTAAGTTGCTTATATAGTTCAATCTATGTTTGCTTTACATGCACATTATTTATTGTTACAATGAAACATGTGCACTAATATGCTTTTGTACACAAAAACTTACCAATTTCTTTGTCACACATACAAATAATTAGAAATTATCAAAAATAATAGTGTAGAACTAAATGAAAAAAAAATCAAACAAGATGAAACACGTCATTTAATAATGACTTTCACATTTTTGACTATGATCTAATGTTGATTCTGAGATTATTACAGAGAATCAATATATCAAAGAAAAGTTTTTTAATTAAAATTGTTTATTGGATCTAAATCTCCAAATGAAGAAATATCATTAATATTGGTGTGATATTTTATTTTTAATGTAATTCTAGTCAAATAATTTTCGTTAAATTCAACAATTAGCAATAAAAAAATAATGATAAAAAAAAATCAAAAATTATCATTAATGCATACTATGAAACTCTTGATATATGATACTCTTGATTTAGCGTATGTTTTCCTTTATTTCTTTTTATTTTCAGCTATTTTAGATTTAGCATATGTTAGTAACTATTTTTGTGAATTTGATGATACTCTTGATATATGACACACACACACACACACAAATATATGTATTTATAGTATTTGTTTGAATTTATGTGTATCATTGTTTTTTTTTGTCATTTATATATCTACAATGTTTTGTTTGGTTTAACATTATAATATGAGTATATTAAATGATTTTATAATTTTTTTCCAATTATAGCCATGTTATTGTTTGATTGAAATTAATTAACCTATTTATAATATTTTAAAAAAGTGATGTGCCCATTTGGTTTATTTGCTCATTGACTATTTGGGCATTATGAAAAATAGCCCTCTTGTGCTGCACTTGCCAAAATGTAGATTTTTCTTTAATCTTTTCTTTGATAAAATAATCCTTTTATGTGATTAGACTGCTAATAAAAGATTAAATTGGAAATTTCATATTATATGAGCTAACAACCATCATAGAAAATGAAATTAGGCATTTTAATACAAAAAATTAATTTCTCAATTAAATATCTAATTGGAAAAGTATATAAGTGATGGTCATATCTATAATTTTTGCTAAATCAATAAGTTGACATCCTTTTTATCCTTTAAGTTTGAATTGATGTGTATGTAAATAATCTTTAAGTAAATTACTTAAATATTAGGATAACTTTCTATTACAATGCTATTTATATTGGCATGTCTTTAGTTCATAAGATTGTGTGTCCTTAGGCTGCTACTTTAATTAACTATTTATTATGCATTTCTTTGGATTTACTCTTTGTATTTCAGTCATTTGTCTCTATTATATAAAGCTTTAGTTTTACTAGATTATATTCATTCATTTCTAATCTTTATCTTGTTAGTAAACTTAATGTAGGATGTGACTGGATTACTAAAAGTGCTGTAGTCAACTAGTTTTGCTTAATTTCATTCTTCTTAGCTTTGTTAGTTTTTTTTTAGCAAATTGTATTTTGATTGCAGTTTTCCACAAAATATGTTAATATTAATGTCTATAATTATTCATATCTCTAATCATCCCATATTTGTAATGCTAGGAATCTATAATTGTAGGCTTCTTCACATCTATGTTTTCTAGTTTAATACTTTGTATGATATGTTTTCTAGTCCATATCTGTTATTGTTCGTGTCTGAATTCTTCATTAATTGATTTACCAAAAGTTATTGGAATTGGATCTTCATTCATTTATTTTTTCTGTCTTATTTATTTTTATATTCAAAGATTGAGTTGAATCATAGTTAAAATTTTGATCTATGATCTTCATTGAGAAGTGAGAAGCTTACTCCTTCACACTTGCAAATATTTTCTTTTTTGCATCACTTTCTTGCACTACAAGAAAAATCCCAAATAGCTAGGGATAATTCCTTAGTTAAATGGAGATTTTTTATCGCTAAATGGGATATAGCGAGAGATTAACGATGGAAGCTTTTCAATCTAAAGTGCTCGTCGCTAAAAATTAGCGAGGGAAAGAGTCTGTTGCTAAAAAATTTTAGAAACAGAAATATTCCTAGCTAAAGTAATAATTTCCCTAGCTTAATTAATAAGCTAGAGTTACCATCGCTAAATGGATAAAACAATGGAAGCTTTCCCAATATAAAGTGCTCGTCACTAAAAATCAGTAAGGAAAATAGTCCCTGGCAAAATAAATTTTGCAATGGAAAAATCCCTAGCTAAAATAATAATTTTTCTATCTAAAATAGTAAGGGAAAATCCCTAGCTAAATTTGCAAGAAAAAATTGCCTAGCTATTTTCATTCCAAAACTATTTTCAGAATTTTATTTTTTTTTCAAATTATTTAATTAAATAATTTAATATTTTTATATTAATTGAATTAGAACATAAACTATAAATGATAATTCATAATTAATAAAAAATAAAATCATTTAAAAAATTATTATGATTCAATAATTTACATAATTCAACAAAAACATAATAAAATTTTATTAGATCATATTCATTAATTTATCTACCGATAATGCCTAAAGTATAATTTATTTGTGCATTGACGTTGTTTTCTCTCCCTCAGCTCATCCGATCACCCATATTTCTACTGTGAAAAAGATGTCTAAGTCACGGTGCATGATGTCTAGTAAAAAATCTCTTTACTTATAAAAGCTTCGTATGGGGAACAATGTGGTATCATATCAGTATGAAATTTAAACCAGCCAAACAAATCAAAATAAATAAATAAATAAAGATATGTTTTGATAAATATATAATACTACAATATAGATGTACATATATACAAGCATTTCACTAGTTACATATTACTATATATATGTAAATATAACTAGTATTATATGTACATCTACTGTACATATATACTCAGTATATATGTACATATATACTGTAGTGTATATGTATACACTGGTGTATATGTACATGTACATATATACTGGTACATAATATACTGCATATATGTGTATACTATATATGTAGTGATATGTATACACGGTATATTTGTATATGAATATATATACTGGCATATATGTACATATATAGTTATATGCACATATACTCTACAGCGTATGTATATATTTATATACTTAGTATATAAATACTTTACATATACTTAGTGTAGCGTATAAGTATATATTTATATGTACATATATACTTAGTATATGTACATATACTCTACAGCGTATATGTACATATATGTATATACATTTACACTACTATATATATGTACATATATATGTACATGCATGTACATATACACAACAGTGTATATGTACTAGTATGTGCATATATACTAGTAAATATTGTACATATACTAGTATATATGTACATATATATGTACATGCATGTGCATATACACAACAGTGTATAGGTAACAAGTAGGTACATATATACTAGTAAATACTTGTACATATATACTAGTATATATGTACATATATACAAGTGTATACATATAAACACAATGTATGTACATATACACTGTAGTGTATATGTAGATATACTTTAGTGTATATATACTTTAGTGTATATATGTACATATACTAAGCATCTATAATTTATATAAATATGTACTTATTACTATAGTGTATATTTACATATACACAATATACTGGTAAATACTTGTACAATATACCAGTATATATGTATATGTAGATATATACTAGTATATATGTACATATAATATATAATATATATATAATACTATATGTATAAATGTACAAGTATTTACATTAAAGTAAATCATAAACACCTATTATGCAGAATGAACATCAAACAACTATATATCTGTAATAAGAATAAAAAAATGAACAAACACTTTACCTAGGGCTACAAAAATTATCTTTGTTTATTTGAAATTACATCGAACTTGGAAACACAAGGCACAAAAAATTTTGCAATAAGATTGTATAGGATAAAAGTTCAATACATTATACATACATATAGTGCATAAAATATAATCTATCCATTAAATTGACGTTGCTTTTTGTCCCCCAGCTCCTCCAGTCACCATCTTTCTGCTACGACAAAGATGTCCTAGTCACGGCATGTAATGTCTAGTAAAAAATCCCTTCGTTTATAGAAGTTTCGTATGGGGAACAATGCCGTACCATATCTGTATGAAATTTAAACTAGTCAATCAAATCAAAATAAATAAATTAATAAAGTTATGTTTTGATAAATATTTAATACTACAGTATATATGTACTATATACTAAGTACATATATACTAAGTACAATAGTATATGTACATATATGTACATATATGTACATATATTACATTTCACTAGTTACATATATACAATAGTATATGTACATATATACTAAGTACATATATACTCAGTATACATGTAAATATAATGCTGCAGTATTATATGTACATATATTGCAGTATATATGTAGATATACTGATCATCATTTCACTTGGTTCTTGTGTTCTCCTTATTCTTACCTTTTGTGTGGCTTTGATTGGTGTACTAGAAGAGACATGCTCCTTCATCTAGCAATAGCATGATATCCTTTCACCTTTAGCGTGCTAATTAATTCTCTATTTCTTTATGTAGATTATGCAAACACATCGCCTAGATAATCATGATATTTTATCAATGCATATTCATTTGTAAGTGATTTTATTTAGTTAATAGTATTATTTGTAGTCATTATAAGTTTATTTAAAATTATGATTAAGCATAATTCTTTGTAAATATAACAAGGAAAAATTAGTTCAGATCGTCAGTGGATGTACAAAAGGTTTATGAATAGAATTTTGAATAAATATTTTTGTAGTGGGATAGAAACTTTCTTCAACTTTGCTTGTAGTGAATTGAGATGGATCGACATAGATACAATTAAGTGTCCATGTAATAACCACAAGTGGCATAATATGTCTTTTCATGATGTAAACATTATTTGATACCATCTGGCTAAATATTACTTTGTACCAAATTATTTGTTTGGATTTATCAAGGAGAAAGTACAATGACTGTGAACATTGACCAAAATGACAGTACTAAATCCTATGTATGTAGTGAAGAAGCATCAAACACATACCATAGAATAGTCAAGGAAGCTACTGGTGCTGACTTAAATATAGATTACATTAATGAACCACCTAATTCTAAAACTCAGAAATTTTATGATATGCTTAAAGCTGTAGATAATAGGTTGTGGCCTGGCTGTAAAACCCATTCATAATTATCACTTGTGGCTCAACTTTTGAGCATGAAGTCTGAAAATCATATATCTGATAAATTATTTGATTAGGTGACATAACTAATGAAAGAGATTCTTCTGTATAATAATTTGGTAACTAACAACTTTTACAACACTAATAAGTTACTACGAGGTATTGGTCTACCAGTGGAAAAATTTGATTATTATATCAATAGATGTTTGTTATATTGGTGTGGTGATATGGATTCAATTAGCTATAAGATTTGAGATCATCCTCAGTTTAAGAAGGCATATCGTGTTGTAGAAATATGATAGAAGATGAAAGTTGCATTTAAGAAGATGTATTACTCCCTTTTAATTCCTTGATTGTAGAGACTATATGCATCAAATGCTATAGCACATGATATGAGGTGACATTCTGAGCATGAGATTGAATAAAGGGTGATGCGTCATCCATCAAATCTACTTGCTTGGAAGCATTTTTATCATATACATCAAGATTTTGCTGTTGAAAGTCAAAATGTGAGATTGAGTCTCTACACTGATGGTTTTCAACCATATGGCCAGTCTAGACAATGGTAAACTACATCGCTAGTGATAGTGACACCTTATAATTTTTCTTCATGGTTGTGTTTGAGTAAGCAATATATGTTTCTGTCAATATTGGTTTTAGAGGCAAAAAAATCCAAAAGACATGTTGGATATTTTCTTACAGCCTTTTATAGCAGAGTTAAATCATTAATGAAAAAGGCCCTTATGTAGACGATAAGTGATTTTCCTACATATTCAATATTATCAGGTTGGAGTACTACACGATGGTTAGTAGGCTCGTATTGCATGAACAAGTCTGATGCTTTTACTCTCAAATTTAGTGGTAAACAGTCATCGTTTGATAATCATCATAAGTTTCTACCTACAAATCATCCATTCTGTAGAAATAGAACTATATTTCGAAAAAATAAAATAGTAAAGATAGTTCCACAAACTGTTTGTTCAAGAGATAATATCTTGATAGAGATTCAGAGTTTGGGTTTGAAAAATTAACTTAAATTGACACTACTAGAACTCATTGACCAATATGAAAAACATTTGGTGGTAGGAAACACAATATTTTTTGGGGCTTGCCCTATTAGAGGTCCAATTTAATTCGTCATAATTTGGATGTAATGCATATTGAAAATATTATGTTTGATATTATTTTCAACACTGTCCTGAATGTAGTTGTAAAAACAAATGACACTTTAAGATAAAGACAAGAGTTGATTGATTATTGTCGGCATCCTAAATAGAAACAGAATGAGGCTACAAGAAAATATCTTAAAGCTTGTTACACACTTGATCAGAAGGCAAAATAGAGATTATGATAATGGGTTAAAATTTTGAAATTCCGTGATGGATATGTGTCAAATATGGGCAAATGTGTAGATATGAACAAGCTTAAGTTATTTGGAATAGAAAGTCATGACTATCATGTATTTATGTAGAGATTAATACCAATTATTTTTTGTGAAATACTTTTCCTAAATGTTTGGAAGGTCCTTATAGAACATAATTTGTTCTTCAAATAGATAACCACAACCACAATCAAAAAGATGACATGGTGAGACTGGAGAATGACATACCCCTCATTCTTTTTAAGCTTGATTTAATATTCCAACTAAGCTTTTTTGACTCAAGGAGCATTTGCCAGTCCATTTGGCTTATGAAGCAAGGATAGCCGGGCTAGTGAAATATAGGCTGATGTATCATTTTGAAAGATAAATAAATATTAGTAGCTATGTTTTATTCTTTCAATCATAAATTAATATTGTAATTTATTTAATTGAAATCTTACATAATTGTTGTAGGTATCTTCGTAAGTTGAAATACATGTTAGTAACAAGGCAAAAGCTGAAGGTTCCATTGGAAATGCAAATTTAGTAAAAGAAGTATCATTTTTTAGTTCTTATTATTTTGAGGACCATGTCAATACAAAGAATCAAAATGTGTCTCGGAATGTTGAAGGTCAAGTGATGGTAGAAGAGCACAAGTTATATATCTTCAACTACCTTGGAAGAGTAATGAAAAGATGTATGATAGATGACGAGTACAAAGTAATTCGGAGCTACATTTTACTTAATTGTGAGGCGGTTGCACCATATATTAAGAATGTATACACAAAATGGTTGCAGGTTTAATCATATGATAATTTTGTCCTAAATAGGAATAATTAAAAATTGGTATCCCTTGTTCTCCCTCTATTTATATTTGTGCATTGTTAATGTTGAGCAGTTAAAACATTGGTAACCAACCATTCCTGCGCATGAGGTTGATTGTATACTATAAACAAAATTTGCGAATTGGTTCAAGAACAATATGAGAATTATTGAACCTTACTTTTTTGAATAATTTGATTTTTTAGTATCTTATATTTTTTAACATTATTTGTTGTATTTTTGAAACATACAAATGATCCTTCAAATAGAGATTCCAACATATTCACACAAAATCTAAGTAAAGGCCCATTTAGATATGTGGCATCCTATCTTGGGTATTTTGTCAATGGATATAAATTTCACACAATATGGGATGGTTCTTCTAAAGTAACTATTAAGAGTGCTGTATGCATTAAAGGCTCAAGTTATAGTGCAGATGAGATAGATTATTATGGTCAAATAGTAGAAGTTATTGAGTTACAGTATCCTGGACTCAAAATAATTGGATTGTATTATTAAAATGTGAGTGGTTTGATCCTACAAAAAATATTGGTACAAAGATTCATTCAGATTATAAGCTAGTGGATGTTACCCATAAATGTAGATTTAATTAATATGAGCCATTTATTATAGCAGTTCAAGCTACTCTAGTATATTATTGTACATATCCGAGTTTATCTCATGATAAAAGTGACTGATGGATCATTTGCAAAATCAAAGCTTGATCAAATTTTGAAGTACAAATATCTCAACATAGAAGTGCAAACTTTGCTATTGCACTAGCATTTCAAGAAGATGACATAAAGATCTTGAAAACTTATGTAACTTAAGTGGTGACCTAATAGAAATTAAAATTTATCATTTTCTATCTGAAGATAAGTTAGAACCTCCATCAGAATCAGATGAAATGTCAGAAGATATATTAGAGGATGATATTGATACCAATAATTAAACTATTATAATCGTATTAGAATATTATAGTTTCTAAGACTTTCTATATTTTGTTGCAATCCATTGGTATGTGTTATTTTAAAATGCATGGTTATTCATCATACAATATCAATTTATGTTTTCATTATATCTCTATTATTTGTTCTATATTTTTTATATTTTCTATAGTATATGGTGCATAAAGAATGTGGGCATGGTGGAGGTGGACATGGACGCAGACATTGATTGGATTCATCTAGTATTTTGTCCTATTATATAGTCAGTATCATGTAATACCCACCCTATCTAGACTTCAACATCATCATCACCATCACCATCATTGACATCTTTATCATCACCTTTATCAGATTGGACACTAGCCATTATCCTTCTTTCACTCACTTCTGATCCATCACCATCATCTACACCATATTTTACACCAACAATTTTTACCCCATTTACATCACCATCAACATTATCAATTGATGTGGTTTTCTCTGCAGGCAGTGCTAAGTTAGTAATAGAGATTATGGATCAGAGGTATAAGTAATATGTAAATATTACTTTAATAAAATAATATGATGGCCTTATTAGTGGTTTTTATTTATAGATATAAATTACTTGTTTTCAATGTTATTTGTTTATTTTTATAGTTTTATTCCATTTCACAAGTGTTCATCTATAATTACAAAGTCTTTCAAAAAAATGGTAGATTCCAAAGCATTCTCGTGGAAGAATGGGTTTGTATCAACAAAAGAGACTAACTTTTATATCTTTCAGGTAAAAAAAAAGAAACAAATGCATTGAAAAAATTATCTAATTAGTTAACTATTATGTTTGTTATTAGTCAAGAATAAAAAAAATATGTCCTTATTTTATTATAGTTTTTTTTTTGTGAATTTTCTATATATAGAATCAATGTACATGGGCACACCAATTTGATGGACAGATAAAGTCATTGTGGGAGAGCAAAGCTAGTGAACTGTACTCAGATTTTATCCATAAATTAAAGATTCTAAAAGATAGGCCCGATTTTATACACGAGGATGAGTGACCCAGATGGCTTAAGTATTGGGAGAAGCTAGAAGGAAAAAAATTAGAGTTAGCTAGCAAAATATATGGATTAAGGTAGCTGGACTAGGTACAAAAATGTCTTGCCACACAGGAGGGTCAAAGTCGAACATTGAGCATGATTGAGATTTGGTATAATTTATAACTTTAAAACATTTATATATTTAACAGTTGGCCTAATAATCCAAATAATTCAAATCTTTGCATGGTTTTAAAATTTTAGCTATAATTTTCTAACATATTTATTTTTTGACTTAAAAAATACATACTTTAGGCTGGAAAATTTGGTTGAGATCCCGATTTTTATAAGATTTTTAGAAATATGCATGTGAAGAAAGTGGATGGACAATTTGTTGACAAAAAATCTCAGATGATTGCTATAAGAGTTTATTATATTAATATAATTTTAGAATACTATAATAAATTTGGAAAGGTGTGTGGAATGAAAATTATTTTATTTATTTTATTTATATCCAGCATAGTATTTTATTATGGTTTAACACAAGATATAATGGAGGTATGTGTGATTGTTGATTCTCACTTAGTTGAGGGTTCTATAGATCTTCAAACAATTGAATATTATCTTATTTATTTGGAGACCATAGGAGATAAGAAGTAGTGAGTGTTCGACATCGGCTCGAAGGTAGTTGCTTTTTGTTTTAGCAATGTTCTTCTAGTTCCTCTATCACAGTTGTGGTTGATGAGGTGGTCGAACAGCAAGTAATAAAAATATATGAATGTTTTGTATTTATTGAGATAGAAATGAAAGAGAAAGATCAGTAGATTATTTTTTAGAAGGAAGAAATGTAAGAAATAAAAGAAGTGAATGACGAGATAAAAGAATTAAGAATGCAATGCAACACCAAATATCCTATACGGAGTCATAGTTAGTGGTCTTGCTGTGACAGATAGAATACCAAGTTCCAACAGAGAAACCACATAAGAAAGGCTAGCACAAATAACTAACTAATGATGAAGATGATTTTTTAGTTTTTAATGAATATATAACCTATGTTATGTTTTTGTTTTAACTATGTAACTATTGTATTAGAATAAATGTTGAAGAGCTTTTACTTTTTGTTTTTATTCAATTTAATATAGTATATGTTTTAAATGAAAAATAGCTAATGATTTTTTCCTAACAAATTTAGCTAGGAAATTTTCTGTATATATTCAATCAAAAATATTAATTATTACTATTAATTACGATAAAAATTAGCAAGTAAAGAATATAATTAGCTAGTAAATTTTCTTTTTTCAAAAATTTGCAAGGAAAATATTTGTTTCATTAATATTTTGTGATGAACACTTTAGCTTGGGATAATTTTCATATTAACTCCATCGCTATTATATTTTAGCAACTAAATTTCTTATAATGGCTAAGGAATTTAACCTAGCCACCTGGGCTTTGTTTATAGTGATAGATAGATAGATAGACAGATTGATAAATAGATTCATAAATAGATTGAAAGAAAGATTGATAGACAAATTGATATACAAATCGGTAGACAAATTGAAAATAGTTTGAAGGACATAATGATAGACAAATTGATATATAGATAGATAAATAAATAGATAATAGATAGATATATAGATAGATGGATAGACATTTAGATAAATAAAAAGGTACATAGACCGAAAGATAGATAGATAAATAGACAGATAAATTGATAGATAGATAGATAGATAGACAGATAGACAGATAGACAGATAGACAAAGAGATTGACAGACAGACAGACAGATAGATAGATATATAGATAGATAGATAGACAAATAGATAAATAAATAGATAGACAAATAGATAAATATATAGACATATAGATAAATAAATAGATAGAAAGATAGAAAGAGAATCAAATAGATAGACATATATATAAAAAAATAGATACATAGATAGATAGACAAATAGGATAAAAGATATATAGATAGATAGATAGATAAAAAGATAGATAGACAATTAGATATATTAATAGATAGACAAATGATAGAAAGATAGAAAAAAAGATATACAAACATATAATAAGATAGACAAACAATCAAGTAAACAGATAGCCAGGTAGATAGACATCATCCAGATAGGCAAACAAATAGACAGGCAGATAGATAAATAGACAGATAGTCAAATAGGCAGATAGACAGATAGATAGATATATAGTTTGATAAAGAGATTGACAGCTATATAGAAAGACATATAGAAAGATAGATAGAAAGACAGAAAAACAGATAGATATATAGATAGATAGATAGATACACAAATAGATATTAAGAAAAATATATAGATAGATAGAAAGATAGATAGACAAAATATAAATATATAAATAGATAGATAGATTGATTGATTAATAGATACATAGAAAGATTGATAGAAAGAATGATAGGCAGATTGATATAAAGATTGATAGACAAATTTATAAATAGATTAATAGAAAGATTGATAATCTAATTGAAAGATAGATTGATACACAAATTGATAGATAGAAAGATTGATAGAAAAAAGAATAAAATAATCAAAGATAGATAGATAGAAAGGTAGACATATAGAAAGACAAATGGAAATATATAATAATAAATAGATAAATAGATAGATAGATATATATGAAAATAATATGATAGATAAATAAATAGATAGACAGAAAGATTGATAGATAAAAAGACAAACAGACTTATAGATAGATAGATAGATAGGTAGAAAGATAGATAGACAGATAGATAGACTAATAAATAAATAGATATATAGACAGATAGATAGACAAAAAGATTGACAGATAGATACACTGATAGATAGACAAATAGTACATACAGATAGATAGATAGATAGACAAATAGATAGACAAATAGATAGGCACATAGGCACATAAAATAAAGATATATAGACAGACAGATAGATAGACAATCAGCTAGACAGATAATCAGGTAGAAAGAGATTTATTAGACAGATAGTAGCAAGTCTAATAGATAGATAGATAGACATACAAATAGATAAAAAGTTTGATAGAGAGAATGATAGACCGATTGATAGACAGATAGATAGATAGATAAATAGATAGATAGATAGAAACACACACACACACCCACAGACATATATATATATATAGACACATAGATAGACATAAAGATAGACTGGTAGATTGTTTGATTGATAAATAGATAGATTGATAGAAAAAATTGATAGACATATTGATATGCAAATTGATTGAAAGATTGATATAAAGATTGATAGACATATCGATAAACACAATTATAGACAAATTGATAGACTAATTGATAGATAGAATGATAGAAAATTAGATAGACAGACAGATAGATAGATAGATACATAGATACATAGATAGATAAATAGATATAGATATAAAAAGATAAATATATAGATAAATAGATAGATAGACATATAGATATGTTGATAATATGATTGAAAGAAAGATATATAGATAGACAGACAAATAGGTATATAGACAGATAGATAAATAGATAGATAGATATATAGATATATAGAAAGATAGATATATAGTTATACATATAGATATACATATAGATAGATATATAGATAAATAGACATATATAGATTTATTGATATATAGTTTTTTTAAATAATTGATAGACAACTTGATAGATAGATTGATAGACAGATCAATAAATAGATAGATTGATTGATTGATTGACAGATAGATAGATAGATAGACATATTGATTATTAGATAGAAAGATAGACAGAAAGATAGACAAATAGATAGACAAATCGATAAACAAATAAATATATAGATAGATAGAAAAATAGGAAGACATATTATAATATAGATACATAGATAGATAAATAGATCGATAGTTAGATAGATAGACAGATATAATAATAGATATATAGATATACAAAAAGACAGACATATAGATGGATAGACGGACAGCTAGTTAGGTAAGTAGGTAGTCAAGTAGAAAGATAGACAGATAGATAAATAGAAAGATAAAAAACTAATAGATAGATATATAAAAAAATAGACAAACAAACAACTAAACAAATAGACAGAAAAAATGAAAAATGTATAAACACACAGATAGACAGACAGACATATAGATAGATAGATAGTTTGATAAATAAAATTTTGACAAATAGATTCATAATTAGATAAATAGATAGATATATATATATATATATATATATATATATATATATATATATATATATATATAGAGATATAGATATATAGATATAAAGATATAGATATATATAGATATATAAAGATAGATAGATAGACTGATAGATAGACAGGTAGATATATTGAGATATAGATATATAGATATGAAGATATATAGAAAAATTAATTGAAAGATTGATATAACAGATTGATACACAACTAGATATATAGAAAGAAAGATAAATAAATAGATATATAGAGATATAGATAGACAGATAGATAGAAAGATAGATAGATAGATTAATTATTAGAAAGATAGATAGATAAAATGAAAGACAAATACATAGATAGATAGATAGATAGACAATGGCCAGACAGATAGATAGATATAAATAGATATACATATTTATAGATAGATAGAAAGATAGATAAATAGATAGATAGAAAAAAGATAGACATATAGATAGAAAAATAGATAGATAGATAGAGAGATAGAAAAATAGAAACATAGATAGATAGATAGATAGATAGAATGATACATAGATAGATAGATAAATAGATAGACTAAAAGATAAATTGAATGATAGATAGAATGATCGACAGACAAACAGACAGACAGATAGATAAAAAGATAGAGAGTCAGATAGATAGATAGATTATATATTGGAAAATAGATAGAGAGATAGACACATGGATAAACAAATAGATAGATAGATAGATAGATTAATAGAAATAGTTAGTAATAGATAGATAGATAGACAGACCAATAGATAGATTGATTGATACAAAGAATGATAGATAGATTAATAGACAAATTGATGGATAGATTTATAGAAAGATTGATAGAAAGATTGATATAAAGATTTTATATACATATTGTTAGATATATTGATAGGTACATAGATAGTCACATTAATAAATAGATAGAAAAAAAGATAGATAACATATACATAGATAGATAAATTGATAGATAGATAGACATATAGAGAGACAAATAGATAATTAGATTTTTAGATAGAAAGATAGAATGATAGATAGACAGATAGATTGATAGATAGATATATAGAAAGATGATTTACAGATAGATAAATAGATTATTAACTAGATAGATAGATGATATATATATATATAAATAGATCAATAACTAGATAATAGACAAATAGATAGATAAATAGATTAAAATATAGATTAATATATAGATAGATAGATAGACAGAAAGATAGATTATTTGATTGACAGATAGATAGAGAGATAGATAGACATGTAGATAAAAAAATAAATAAACAAATAGATAGATATATAGAATGATAGATTGATAGATTGATATATTGACATAAAATTCATATATAGATACATAGATAGATAGATTGATATAGAGATAGATAGATTTATAGATAGACATAGAGTTTTATAAATAGATAGATAGATTGAGCGATAGATAATAGAAAGATAGACAAATCTATAAACAAATAAATTGACAAAAAGTAAGATAGATAAAAAGACTAATATCTAGATAGATATATAGATAGATATATAGATATACAGATATACAGATAGATAAGCACTTAAATAGGTAGATAGATAGATAAAAACATAAATAGAAAGACAAATAGATACATATATAGATAGATAGATAGACATATAGATATATAGACAAATAGATAGAAAGATTTATAAATAAATAAATAGATGGATTGTATCATTGATAGATAAACAGTTACGTTGAAAGATTTATAGACAAATAGATAGACATATAGAAATACAAATATATATATATATATAGAAATATAAATAGAAAAAGAAAGATAGATTGATTGATAGATAAAAAGTTAGACAGATAAAAAGATATATAGAAAGATACATAGATAGATAGACAGATTTATAGATAGATTGATATATAGTTTTAAAAATAGAGGATAGATAGATAGATACATAGATAGATTGATAGATAAATAAATTGATTGATTGATAGACATATAGATAGACAAATAGATAAATAGACAGATCGAAAGACAAATAGATTAATATATAGATAGATAGACAAATCGATAGACAGGTAGATAGATTGACAGATTGATAAATAATTAGATAGACAGATAGACAGACATATTGATAGACTGATAGATAGAAAGATAAATTAATAGACAGTCCGACATATAGATAGATAGAAAGATAGATATATAGATAGATAGATAGATAGACTAGCAGATATAAATATAAAAGACAAACAAATAGAAATAAAGAAAGATAGATAAATAGGAAAATAGATAGATATGTAGATAGATAGAGAGAAAAAGCAAATGATAGTTATATAGATAGATAGAAAATAAATTTATAAATAGATAGATAGATGGACATATATAGTGATAGATAAAATGATTATTTTACAATTAGATAAACAGATAGATAGATATATAGATAGATAGATAGATAAACAGCCAGATAGATTAATTAATAGACAAATAA
The DNA here is from genome assembly GCA_029783825.1 of Sapria himalayana. Lineage (NCBI taxonomy): Eukaryota > Viridiplantae > Streptophyta > Magnoliopsida > Malpighiales > Rafflesiaceae > Sapria > Sapria himalayana. The sequence goes on along the minus strand of JAREIK010000253.1, from coordinate 1,068,775 downwards.
AAAGATGGACAAATAAATGAATAGACAGATAGGGAAAGTGATAAACAAACATATTGACATACAAATAGACAAACAGATAGATACATAGATAGACATATATATATATATATATAGATAGATAGACAATTTGGTAGCACATTGACAGATAAATAGATAGATAAATAGAAAGATAGTAAGATAGATATACATATAGATAGATATATAAAAAATATATTGATAGATAGACAATTTGATAGACAAATTTATAGAAAAATTTAAAGACAAATTGATAGACAGATTGATAGCCATATTGATAAATATATTAATATATAGAATGAAAGATAGATAGATATACAGATAGATCGATAGATAGATATATATATTTATAGGCAAATAGATTCTTTGATATATACACATATATATATAGACAAAAAGATAAACAAATACAAAGATAGATAGATAGACAAATATATACAAGATAGATAGATGCATAGACAAATAGATTGATATATAGAAAATAGATAGATAGACAAATAGATAGATAGAAAGACAGATTGATCAACATATAGATTGATAGATAGACAGAGAGATATATAGATAGATAGATAGACAAAAAACATAGATAAAAAGATAGACAGATAGATTTGCACAAAAATAAACATAATGATAGACATAAAGATAGACAAACCGATAAATAGATAAATATATATTTAGATAGACAAATAAACACTTAAATAAATAGATAGATACTCATATAAATATATAGATAGATAGTTAGAAAGATTGTTAGACTAATAGATTTATAGATAGGTAGATAGATAGATTGATTGATAGTTAGATAGATAGACAGACAAATAGATAGATAGATAAAAAATTAGATAGATAGATTGATACCTAGATATAAAGATAGATAGAAAAATAGATTAACCGTTAGATACACATATAATAATGACAAATAGATAGATAGAAAGTTTGATAAATATATTGACAAATATATAGACAAATAGATAGAAAGATAGATAGACTAATAAATAGATTGATAGAAAGACAGACAAATAGATAGATAGATCGATTGATAGATATACATATAGATACTAATATAGATAAATAAATAAACATATAGATAATAAGATATATAGAAAGATAGACATATAGATAGTAAGATAGATAAACAGATAGATTGACAAATAGATAGATGGATATATTGATAGATATAAAGACAAACATATAGATAGATAGATATATATATAGAAAGATAAACTGATATATAGATTTATTAATAGATAGATTACTAAGATACATACACAAATATATACATATATAGATAAATAGATAGATAAATAGATAGATAGTTATATATAAAGATAGGTAGACATATGATATACAAATATATAGATAGATAGGTAGAAAGATAGAAAGAAAATAGATAGACTGATAGAAAGATAGATAGATAGATAGATAAGTAGTGTGGTAGATAGTTAGTAAGGTAGACAAATTGTCAAAAAAAAGATAATCAGGTACACAGACAAACAGGCAGACAGCCAGACAAATTGACTAATAGACAACAATATAGCCAATCAAACTTATAGATAGATAGATAGAAAAATATTCAAGGAAACAGATAAACAGACATTAGATAGATAGATAGAAAGTTTTATAGACTTATTGATAGACATATTGATGGATTGATTGATGAATATATTGATCGAAAGATAGATAGATAGATATAAAGATAGACAAATAGATATATAGATCGATAGATAAATAAAAGACATATAGAGAGATAATTAGATAGATAGATAGACCGATAGATTGAAAAATAGATAGATAGATAAATAGACATATAGATAGAAAGATAAAAACATAGATAGTGAGAAAGCTTAATAGATAGATTTATAATTAGATTGATAGAAAGTTTGATAGATATATTAAATGACATATTGATAGATAGATTTATAGATAGATTAATTGATTGATTAACATATAGAAAAGGAAATAGATAGACAAATAGATAGACATATAGATAGATAGATAGATAAATAGATAGTTAGATTGATTGATTAATTGATTGATAGGTAATACATAAATTATTAGATAGATAGATAGTTTAATAGAGAGATAGATAATATATAGGTAAACAGATAGATAGAAAGATAGATAGACAACTAGATAGATAGATAGATTGATACACATATAAACTGAAATATAGATAGAAAGAAAGATTGATAGATAGACAGATAGAAAGATAGAAAGATAGAAAGATAGAATGACACAGAGAGAAAGAAGATAGATAAAAATATAGATATACAAATAGCTAGACAGACATGTAGATAGATAGATATATAAATTGGTATTTAGATGATAGATATATAATTAGATAGATAGATAGATACATAGAATGACATCTAAAAAAATAAAATGATAGACATATTGATAAATAGATTCATAAACAATTTGATAGACAGTTTGAAAGATAGATTCTTAGATAGATTGATATGAAAGCAAGATGGTTAGACAAATATAATGATTAATTAATAAACAGATTGATAGACAGATTGATAGGCAGATAGTTAGTCAGATAGAAAGACAAAGAGATAAATATATAGATAAATAGATAGACAGACAGATTAATTGACTAATAGATAGACAAATAGATAGATAGACATACATATAGGTAGATAGATAGGTAGACATATAGATTGACAAATAGAGAGCTAATAGAAAGATAGATAATAGACTAATAGATATACATATTGAAAGTCAAATAGATAGATAGATATATTGAAAAAAAGATTTACATAAAGATATATAGTTAGATAGATAGACATATAAAAAAATAGATAAATATATAAATAGATTGACAGATAGATTGAGTGATTGATAGATAAATAGACAGATTAATAGATATATAGTTAGATAGATTGATAGACAGAATGAGAGACACATTTATAGATATATTGATAGAAAAAATGATAGATAGATTGATAGATATATTGATAGACAGATTGATATATAAAATGATAGACAATATGATAGACAAATAGTGAGACAAATTGATAGACATTTCAATATATAGATAGATAGATAGATACATTGATAGATAGTTAGATAAATATATAGAAAGTAAAAGATTTAGATAGATTATTAGATAGATTGATAAAATGATAGATAGGAAGATAGATAGACAAAAAGTAAAGGAGACAGACAAACAAACATATAGATAGATAGTTTTAGTCAGTTTGATAGATAAATTTGATAGACATATAGATGGAATGTTTGATAAATATCATGATAGAGAGATAGATAGAATGATAAAAAATAGAAAAATATATAGGCAGATTGATAATAGATAAACTTATAGATAGAAAGATAGATTGACAGATAAATAGACACATTAATAGATAGATTGATATTCAGATTGATAGAAGGATTGATAGACGTATTGATAGATAAATTTATTAGAAATAGATAGATATATAGATAGAAAAATAGATAAAAAAATATATAGATAGACAGACAGATAGGTAGATAGATTAATAGATTGATTAATTTTTAGATAAATAGATAGTTAGATAGATAGATAAATAGATATATAGATAGATTATTAGACACTTAGATAGATAGAGAGAATTATTGATAGGTAATAGATAGATAGATACAAAGATAGAAAGATAGACAGATTGATAGAAAATAGATATACAGTTAGATAGGCCGATAAATACATCGATTGATAGACAAATAGATAAATACAAAGATAGATAGAAAGATAGATAGAAAGATAAACAAATAGATAGAAAGATAGAAAGATAGATAGATTAACACATAACTAGAGAGAAAGATAGAACAATAGAAAGATAGATAGATAGATGGGTAGATGGAAAATTAGAGATATGATAGATAGATAGACAGATAGGTAGAAAGATAGACACATAGATAAACAAAAAGATTGATTTATTGATAGATTGATTGATAGAAAAATTGATAGATAGATAGGTAGATTAATTAATAAATAGATAGATTGAAAGAATGATAAATAGATTGAAAGACAAATTGATAGGCAGATGGATAGACAAATCGATATACAATTCTTTGACAGATAAATAGATAGTAAGAAAGACAAAAAGATAGATATATAAATAGATATATAGATAGTAGATAGACAGATAGATCGATAGATAGACAAATAGATAGACAGACAAATAGATATATAGATTGATAGATAGATAGACAGATTGGGAGATATACATATAGATAGACATAGAGATATACATGAAGATAGACATATAGATATACATAGAGATAGACATATAGATAGACAAATAAATAGAATATAAATAGATGAGTTATTAAATAGATAGATAGTCAGCTAGATAGAGAAATAGATAAATAGATAAATAGATAGATAGAAGCAAAAATAGATAGATATATAGATATATAGATAGATATAGATATAGAATGTTAGATAGATAGATAGATAGATAGATATATAAATAGATATATTCATATAAAGATAGATAGATAGATAGACACATAAATAGACAGATAGATAAACAAATAGATAGACAGATAGATAGAAAAATAGATAGACCAATAAATATATAGATAGATACATAGATTTATACATAGATTGATAGACAAATTGATAGATATATTGATAGACAAATTGATAGACAGATTGATAGACAAATTGATAGACATGTTGATTGATAAATTGTTAAATATATTGATTGTCAGATTCATATACAAATTGTTACACATTTTGATAATCATATAGTTAGACAAATTTATAGGTAGATTGATAATCAAATAGATAAATATATAGATAGATAGATCGATTGATAGATAGAAAAACAGATAGATAGATAGACACATAGACAGATAGATTGATAGATAGATAAATATATATATAAATTAATATATATAAATCAATATATTTTAATTGATAGATAGATTATTAGATGGATATATAGAAAGATAGATATAAAGATAAATATATTGATAAATAAATTAATATATAGATAGATATATTGATAGACATATAGATAAACAAATAGATTGATAGATTATTAGATAGATATACTGATAGATAGATACAAAAATAGATAGACAGATAGATAAACAGATAGATATATATATATATATATAAATAGTTTAATAAATATATAGATAGATAAATAGATTCATAAATAGAAGAAAGATATATAGAAAAATAGATAGATATATCAATAGACAAATACATAGATAGATACAATGATTAAAAGATAAATAGATAGATAGATAGATAGAAAAATTGATAGAAAGATTGATACACAGATAGATAGACAAATAAATATATAGATTGATAAATAGATTGATAGACATATAAATAGTTAGGTTGATATATTAATAGACTTATAGATAGATAGTCAGTCAAATAGATAGTCAGGTAGATAGACATTTTAGTAGATAGATAGTAAAGTAGAGAAATAAAAATCTAGATAAATCGACAGATAGATAATCAGACTAATAGATAGATAGATAGATAGATAAACAAATAGAATGAGAAACAAATAAATACACAGATAGTCAGATAGATATACAGATAGATAGATAGTTTTAAAGATATATTGATAGACAGATAGATTGATTGATATATATATTAATAAATAGATAGATATATAGACATTTAGATAGACAAATAGATAGACTTATAACTAGATAGATAGATAGACATATAGTTATATAGATAGATAGATAGATAGATCGACAGATAATATATAGATAGATAGAGAGATAGACATATAGATTGGCATATAGATAAAAAAAATAAAATAGATATATAGATTAATTAATTGATAGATTGATAGTAAGATTGATAGACATTTAGATAGACATTTAGATAGACATATTGATAAACATATAGAAAGAAAGATTGATATAAAGATTGATTTATTTATAAATAGATAGATTGATGATAGAAATATAGCTTGATATTTAGATAGACATATAGATAGATAGATAGAAAAATAGACATATTCTTAGACAAATAGATAGATAGATATATATATATTATATTACTATTAGATATATAAATAGATAAATAGATAGATAATAAATAGATAGATAGATAGATAGACAGATAGATAGGCAGATAGATAGACTGATAGATAGAACAAAAGATAGATAGATAGATAGACCAATAGATAGACAGATAGATAGAGAGATAGATAGATAGTTAGATAGATTATCACATAGATAGATAAAAAGATAGATAAAATAATAGATAGATAGATATATAGAAATTTTAATAGATAGATAGATAGACAAATATATAAATTTATAGATAAATAAATATATAGATAGATTTACTGATAGTTGAGAGCACTACAAAAAAAATCCCAAATAACTAGGAAAGATTCCCTAGCTAAATGGGGTTTTTCCGTCACTAAAATGGATATAACATCGGATTAACGATGAAACCTTTCCCAATCTAAAGTTCTTGCCTCAAAAATTAACGAGTAAATATATCCCTTACCAAAACTAGCTAGGGAAAATTCCCTTGCTAAATTAGCGAGGAAATTATCTCTAACTAAATTAGCTAGGGAAAAAATCCCTAGCTATTTCATTCCAAAATTAATTTCTCATTTTTAATTTTTTATATAAAATTTAATTACATATTTTAAAATTTTTATAATAAATTTAATAAAAACATAAACTATAAACCATTTTTAATAATTAACAAAAAATTAATCAGTTAATAAAATATTCTTATACACTATGTTACATTGTTAAAATAGAAACATTACAAAACTTGATTACATCTTATTCTTCATCAATGTACCTAATGATAGTGAATAGAGTATAACCTATCCGTGAAATTGATGTCACTTTCTCTCTTCTAGCTCATCAATATCTACATACTACACTAGAATCATAGCATGTCCCTCCATGGCCATCTGCATTGCTTCATTTAGTTCTAGTCTGTATTTCCTCTCCACCGCTAACTCCTTCCTTTTATCTACAATTTCCCTTTTTGTATCTAGCTGCTCTTCAATTAGTACTTTTTTTAACCTTGTGATCAATTGCATGTATGTATGTGCCTATGTGTGTATGTAAACACTGACACTTGCACTTTCATGCAACTACACATACCATCAAAGACAATAGAAGGAAATAATCTAGGGCTTAAAAACACACTTATATGTCTTTCAGGCATGGTCAACATCTTCTAGTTCTTTGTCCTCTAGTACTCTAAGCAGATAGAGAATATTATTATACCTGCTCATGGAGCATAACATAATACATTTACAAACTAATAAAGAACACAACAATGCCACTGATAAAATAGATAGACTAGCACATGCAACACCAACTACCATTTTCTTTAAATTTCACACAACTAGATAATCTTGAGCTTATTTTTGAATTATAGAATCAAGATTTCACAAAGATTTTTAGTGAACTACCCATCAAAATATTCTTCTGTGTTGCCCAGCTTCATGCATCAGTCCGTGATTAATTTTAAGAAAGTTAGTAAATAATTATGTATGGAAATAATATGTTTTAAATAAAAATTCCAAAATATGATGCTTGTTTGAAAAATATTACCAAACTAGTGCTTCTGGAAATATCATGGCAATTGCCATCATTGTGAACGATGGTCATTGCCATGCTATTGAATTTTAAAAATGAAGCCCTTCATCAATGTCTGCCTCGCTTGATGATGTCGAATTCAGGCTTGTATTTGGGTTTGACACGAGTTCCAATTTGGATTCATTTATGCTTTCAATATTGCATCTTGGCCAAACAGATTTCCAAGTGAGTGGCCAAGTTAAGTTGGTGGTTTGATCAAGAGATGTTATAGAAATGGAAGATAAAGAAGATAAATTTAACTTTGGTTTTTTTTAGATTGAAATGGAGAAGCCACTTGTGGCAAGCATCCCTTGATTTTTTGAAGTTGACAGGATCACTCTAAATCATGATTAAAGAAAAAAAAACAAATCATTTAATAAGAAAAAGTGGGTTTAGATACATTCGGTATGACAAGGCCATATTTCATATTTAATAAAATAAATAGGTATCGTATCATCACCCCACTTTTCTTCTTTATACCACTGGAGCCACGACAGCAAACTTGAGCAAGTAGAACCTGTAGAAATGAACTCATGGTTTTGAAGTTGAGTTTCTTTGTCGATTATAATGGAGTAATTGGGACTGCATGTTGCACTTTTTGTAAGTAATCCATTTTCAATCTTTTCCCAGCTAAAACCACTCTCACATGTAGATGTTTTGCTCTTACACCCATTTTTCTTCTTTTTTAAAACTTAGTCAAATGCATGACTAGTGAGATATGAAGTGTTTATGCACACATATATACAATAGTTGACACGATGGTACCTATGAATAAGTGTGTGGGTGTATATGTTTGTGTGTGTCTTTGTGGGTGTGTATTTGAGTCATTGATGGATATCATAAGTGACTGATATATCACACTAAAGTAATCTAAAAGAAAAAAAAAATTGTTTTACGCGTTGAGATTGAGGCTAAGATTCATGCTTCCAACTAGAATAGTGACTGGATAAAGTTCCCAAATAATCTCTAGAGAGGGAAAGCTTATTTACACTTGATGTAAGTTTGGAATGTGGAGATTCCCATGAGCCATACTCTTCCAGCCTCGTCGCCTATTCCGTAGATTAGACTTTGCATCTTTGTGATAATGTACTCTATAATGTTGTTACCTGCTTGCCAACTATAATTTGGCCAGATATTAGAGACCTATTTAAGATCACCAACATATAAAACTTTTTCTCTAATCAAATAACCATCTACGATGCACATAAGCTCCATAAATTTTTGGCAAATATCTACTTTTGAATGATTCCTTAAAGAAAATAGATGATATTTTACTAATCTAACCATTTCCATTTTCTCCCTCACTCCTATGACTATGCTCTCTATGCTTGCCACACACTCTCTCATAATCACTATGTTTTTTTTTCTTCATCTCCATCGCCGGTAAAACCCTCATCACATCTTCAATCTTTGTCAGTGTTTCTAATGGCAAGCATAAGTCCTTCCCTAATGGTTCAAATTGACTAAAAGAAAGAAATTGAGGAGGAGAAGAATTGGCTACGGTAAGAGGTTTTATTGATTCTTTCAAGTATGAATTCCAGAGAACTGGAGTGATATTTGTAGTAGCAGCCAGGGTGGTGGATGTACTTCTGAAATAAATATTCACTAATATGGTTTGTTCAACCTTGTTTTTCACTAGGTTGGATGTCACACACTCTCTTGTCATTCTCAATGACTCCATTTAAAATTTTTTAAAATTTAATAGCCAGCATTCATAATGATGGCCTTTGATTTTTAAAAATTCAATAGCATGGAAATGACCGTCATTCACAATGATGCAAATTGCCATGTTATTTCTCAGATGCATTAATTTTCAAACTAGCATTATATTTTGAATTTTTTATTTAAAACATATTATTTCCATACAAAACTCATTAGAAAGTGCCAAACAGGGGGGAAATGGTAGTTGAAATGATAAGAGGCTACGTGGTATTGAATTTATGCCCACCTATAGGTTCATATAAAAATCCACCGAAACACAGAAATCTGGAAGAAACTAAAGAAAAAAATGAGAAAAAAAAACAATGCATAAGAAAAGAATACAAGGTAGCTCAATTTTGTATTCCATTTCCCACTTGAGTTTTACAATGACCATCTTCCCGGTCAAGTTGTTAAGAAAAGGCTTGGGTTTAACGGGGATAATCTACAACATTCAGTAATAAAAAAACTAATGAATGGTGTTATCATGCATGTATGCATCAGATATTTCTCGATATTTACTTTAAAATGCATAGGCATGTATATATGCTATATACATGCATACATCATGAATATAGTATAACTATATGTGTCCAAACACACAAATGCACACCCTATTTTCCTATCTTATCATTTTTCTTTATCTTGACCATCTATTGCACCTTTCTTGTTCAACTGAATTATTGATGCATAGAAATGGTTATTACCAAAAATCAAAAAAAAATTTCAAATCTTCATATCCCATGTGATTTACAATTTATTATTAAGTTTTTTGCTTAAGAAAACTGTAAGAAAATTTTTTTTATGAAAAATAAATGACAATTTGAAAGAATATTTGAAGCTTGTGAGCATAAATAGTTAATTTTGCTTCGATGTATCTAATATTAAAAGCTAGTATTAATATCATTCATGAAAGCAAAAAATATATGAATATCTCGTGTACACAAAAAATTATATCAAACAAGAAAACTTGATTACTACGTCATACAAATTTTTTTTAACCTCTCATTATCATCATCAACAAAATCTTATCTCAATACTTATGTGAACAAACGTTACTCTAACCATAAGAACATGAGTTTAATCAATAAGAATACCAAATATACTTCATAAGAATGCTTGTCAAATTACCTATCATGATGTTCGAGTAGATGTCTTACCTGCACTTCGTTGCCATGATAATAGCTTATCTAGCTTATCTACACAACTTCACAGTTTCGCATTGATAAGAAGGGTCTATGCCCTATCCAAGCAACCAAATCAAATTAAAAACAAAAAAAACAAAAAAACAAAAACTATCACAGCTAAATGCTATGCCAAGCCTGTTACGAGCTCACAGAGAAATTAACATCTCGCCTTTTGCTAGTATTGAGGTCGTAGAGCATCAGATCCAGCTAATTAAACTCATATTCAACAACATCCACCCCTATGGGTCACATATTGCATTGATGTTGATGGAATCAATGTCAAAGCCATGTGAGCAATGATTTTAATAACACACAGTGTGTTGTAATGTTTTTGATAACATACAGTGAGTATGTGAAGATTTGCATAGCACACAATGCATGGGTAATCATGGTAGCTAGTGCAAAGTGGATGCACTCATTTTAGAGATTTATAGCTCTTTCTGACAACCACACCCCCCCCCCCCTAGAGTTTAGCTTTCCCTGGGGTCACTTTTGATGCCATGTAAAACATTAAATCACACAACATAAAATAAATATAATATACTTGATGAATAACCTCATACAAACAATGCACTTATATAACATGTTATTCTTATTAGGGCAACTCATAGGAAGTATAACCTCTATATTACTCTCAAAGTGTACCTGTGTGTGCCAGGCATGCCTCAATCTGTAAGACATCATAATTCTTCCTCCAAAAAGCTATCAATAGAACAATGTATCAATTGATAAAGTAAAGAACATGGCACCCAGCAAAATAGATGCAATATCACAAACATCATGCTCATCAATAAGATAGTTATATACAGTATATATGTACATATCATAGTGTAGTGTATATGTACATATATATAGTATATATACATATATACTATGGTATATATGTACATATATATTGTAGTATATATACATTGTAGTATATATGCATATATATACTATAGTATATACACTATAGTATATATGGATGTCTTATAGATATAGAATAGCAAGTATAGATATATATATATATATATAGAATAGTAGGCAAAGTATTATCCCATTTATACTTCACAAAAAATGCACAAAACATCACTATCAACATTAATAAGAAATCCGAATATTATTTAAATTTTTGAAAATATATCTAAAAACTCTTAGAAGAAAACCTGGAAGACAAGCCATGAGCAAGGCTTGGAGCATCAAAGTTCACACCTTGCCTTCCACAACTAGAACTCTCTTCTGGTCCTATAACCTATAAAAGGGTTGCTCTACCTCGCCACCCCCCATAAATCCAAGTTCCAATGCGGCTTTCTTAGAATGTTTCTTCCCCTCTCCATGTGCTTGCAGCAATAATTTTGATTACTTAGCTTCATTGTATTAGTCCATCATCCATGTAGCTTCTGTTGTAATATGGTTCCTCTTTTGGTTTGAAGCAAGGATCATCACTTCGTTGTATCCATCAATGTAATTACAGAACAATTCAATATGTTCTCCATAAAAATAATATGCACTCCATAAAAATAATATACATTAAAAGAAAAAAAGAGGAACAAAACTTCAAAAATTAGATATTTTGTCTTCCCAATATATAAAAAAAAGCAAATGGCTGCAAAATTTGCAAACTTTATATAACAGGACATCTTAACTCATGCTATCCCCACTCCTCTTCTTTTCATGTTAATCGGCAAGGGATACATCGATGTGTGTAGCATGCGGATTGGCACCCACCACAACTTCATAGATAGCACTACTAAGACTTGCATGTGCAAGTGCAGACTAGTATGGGAATGCCAAAGATATCCATGTTATTGCTAATGATGACCACGTCCAAGCATTTCTTTGGAGCTTTCAAATGTGGAAAAGAAATGAAGTTTGGATCCTTTGGTTTCCTCAATTTCTTTGGTTTTGATTTTTTTGGCGGATCACCACTTTACTTTCTCTTGGATTGGGTACATTGTTCATTAGGGGTTGGTTGATCGATCTTACAAATCCTTTCACCTCGCAAAAAATCATGTTGGTGTAGAATCTGCAATGGATGAGCTCCAAAAGTTTCTGTGAGGATAGGATAAGAAGCATTTGGAGGTAACTAGTTCAAAAATTTATCTTTCTGGTTTATCCAAACATCTCTCATGTATTGTATTACAAAAGAAATGTTGAAGGCATCGCATTCATAGAGATGGAATGGATGTTGGCATTAACGATAAAGATGTTAAGATCACATCCCGGTAAGAAAGGCTTGGTGTCGTGGTTTTTCATACTAGGTATTAGTTTTAGACCAAGATGCCACTTGAAAGATGGCTCGTAATAGCCACAGTTCCTCCTGTCCAGCCCGTCATCATCCATGAAACTACGAACATGCAAGAGAAAGAGAACAAGTAGAATGAACACATTTAATTGATTTTCTTTAGCAATCATTATGACAATTAAAAATTCAATAGTTTAATTCCACCGATGACTGATAAAAAGCAGTCACAAATCTGAACAGCGACAATGTAGATCTGCATGAAATAAGAGTGTAAAGAACAAACCCGAGTGTACGTGGGACCAGAATTTTTTCATCTATCTCACAACTTTAGAAGCTAACGTGCTATTCCCATGACCAAGAGGACCATCCTAGCCTTTTATATAAGTATAATAGGCTAAAACTCTACTCGAAATATTCAGGCACACAAACATATTCATAGATTTACAAAAATAGTAATTATAGATATGAACAAATATGAATCTGAGTTGATAGTTATACAACTTCAATAGATATTTAAATGATGGCCAGAAATGATGTTTAGAGAGAGATAGATAGTGCAAAAATTAAATATTTCAGAAATAATAAAGATAATAGAAGCTCGGTCTCCTTTTGATCCATCTGAGATCGGTAAAGATGGGACACATCCATAGCAAGGACTGTGGCAATGTCTGAAGGCTTTGAATCAGAATTTTTTAGTGTGTCTCATATTAGATGTCCTGTAAAGATTGATGATAGGTTAATCGGCAAAGCAAAGAACAAAACCAAAATAAAAAAAAAATGATACCTCCAAAAAAATCTCATCTTGTTTAGCTATCAAAAATAATTCTGATACAAAATCATCCTCATTATTAATTATTGCATTTGTGCTAGCCTCTCCTGCTTGGTTTCGTAGCTGGATCTCGACATGCTATCTATCACATCAATGCCGCTAACTGTGACTCCATATAGGACATCTACTATTCCATTAAATTCTTAATATCATTCATCTCTTCATTTATTTCTTTCATCTCATCATTTATTTCTTTAATTTCTTGCATTTCTTCCTTCAAATGATTAATCTGCTCATCCTTATCTTTTTTCATTTTCTACATTTCTTCCTTCAAATGAGATATCTGCTCATCCTTCTCTTTCATTTTGGTTTCCATAACTTCAAAACATTCATTTGTTTCCAATACTTATTATTCGACCACCTCATTGTTGTGATAAATGAATTAGAAGCACGGATGCTACAACAAAATGCCACTTCCTTCGAGCCGATGCCATACACTCGCAAGTTATTATGACCACTTATGGTCTCCAAATAGATAGGATCATAGTCAATTGGTTGAAAATCCATAGTACCCTCAACTTGTTGAGAATCAACTGTCACACATTCTTCCATTAGTTCCTATGATAAAATAGAGAAAAATACTATTCTAGATATACATAAAAAATATTTAATATTTTGCATTCCAAACAAATTTCAAAGTTTACTATAGTATTATAAAATTGTATTAATATAATATATTCTTACAGCAATCATCTGAGACTTGTTGTCAACAAACTGACCATCCACTTCTTTACATGTATATTCCTAAAAATCTCATAAAATTGGGATCTCGACCCAATTCTTCAGCCTAGAGTATATATTTATTAAGTCTAAAAATAACAAATGTTAAAAAATTCTAACAAAATTAATAAAACCATGCATAGATTTGATTTATTTGGACTATTAGGACAACCACTAAATATATAAATGTTTTAAATTTTAAAATTATACCAAATATTGAGCATGATCAATGGTCGACTTTGACCCTTCAGTGTGGCGAGATATTTTTGTACCTAGTCTGGCTGATCTTTAGAGATATAATCATGTTTTTGGCTCTAAAGATCAGCACGGATTGGAAGTACTTTTTTTCCAAAAAGTTGTAACCAGGAAACCCATCCCCCTTTTCCCCTCGATGGATCAACACCCCCATCCCCCTCCCCCCCCCCATACTTTTTCTCGAAAAATTTGGTTCCTACCTGTGAAATAGGTGCCTATCTTTCTCTGTATTAGTGTTAATGTAGAGTACACAATTCATCCCTCATAGAGAAGGTGGATTTTCTATTGAGATCCTAGTAATGGCTAGAGGAGTGTTGAGTGCCTCTTATTTTTAATAGCTTGCCTCATATGTGGTTTCGAGAAAAGGAAGTTCCTACCTAAAAAGGTGGCTCATAGACCCTGTTCTAGGCTAGAGGTTTTTATTACTTGATTTGTTAGGGTTTATAATTCTTATATCCTAGTATGAAAATCTTTAGGTCTAACAGAAGTGTGCATGTACGTAGATGTTCATTTAATTTGGTAATCTATAGTAGATTTCATGATTTAACGAAGGATTTCTAGGATCAAGTATATTATGATATTGAGAAGGATCTTGAAAGATATCAAAGTACTCATTCGAATGTAATGAGTTATCAGGATGATGTACTGGAAATATTGAGAAAGAATTCTAGGTCTCATCTAACAGAGAGTGAATTATTCTGTTTGCAAAAGTTAATTGAGGGCTATACTTCAATGTATGATGAGGAGAAACCCAATTCGTATGAGCATACGAATTAAATATTTAAGATGATGATCTCTAAAGAGAAGACAACTACTAAGGATTATCTCAAGATCTACCTTGATCACGATGTCTTAGTATCACCTATTCAATATTTAGATAATTAAACTTTGGAGATCGTTATTATTTATGTACTAGAATCTCTCTTCAACTGTATTAATGATTACCCTGTAGTTCCCATATCAACTCTGATTAAATATCTGAAAATGTGTGTAAGATTCCAAGCTCATATCTTGAAAGGCGCAAAAATGCGAGATAAGAAAATAGTCTCAGACAAGGCTTCTAACTGTAAGGAGAAGGCACAACAGGTTAAGCTGTCTAATGGAAAACCTAACAAGTAATAATATAATAAATATGTGATAGGTGTGTGTTTGGTTGAATTCTTATTGGATTGAGATATGATTGAGGTTACAAGTCAATTCAACTTTAATGAATATTATGTAAAGAATAAGCATGGTAAAAAAAATCTCAATCCTAGGCATTTTATATGCAATTTGCAATTTTGAGATTGACATGATTCCAATCAAACTCAATCTACCAATGGTATGTAAGCCTAAGGCTTGGAGACCCATAAGTGAGGATTTAATACCACCTTTTTATATATCAAATTTGTGTGGTGGGTACTAATTTTACCCAATAGGTGATATTTATCAGCACTTTTGCATAATTACATCCCATAACTTGACCCATTTTAATATTCATCTAAATACTGGATATACATAATTATGCTTAGCCTTGAATAAATTACAGGAATATGCTTTTAATATTAATAAGGATGTATTGAGCTTCATTAAAAAGAAACATCAACTATTAGTTAAACATAATTTACTTATGCCTGAAAGTCTCTCAAAAGTGAATGTTAGTAGGTCCATAGAAATATTAAGGTATACTTATAAATAGTTTAAGAAAAAGTACCCATTTCTAATTAATTAAGATGATTTGGTTAAGATTCTCATGGAGCTTATTCAATGTGCTCGATATGAAACTTTCACAATCAAACTAGCATTAGCCTACGATTATAAATTCTATCTACCAGCCTCCGTTGACTTTCGTGGAATAATTTACCGTGCTGGGGAATTCCATTTTCATTAGCATTATTTAGCTAGAAGTCTAGTTCTTTTCTCTAGTGAGAACGTAGTAGATGGTAAATTGACTGTTGATGTAAATGTATATAGAACAATAAGCAGTGATACTGCTTTTCATTGTAAGAAGTTCATAACTTATGAGAGTACTTTCTTATGGTATAAATATAATATGGATGATAATTTATCGGATGAGGATCTTCAAATTGTAAAAGATAATGATGTGGCTAATCCCTATCAGTTAATAAGCAAGTATCTATGTCTTAAAAATAGTACTAATCTAATACAAATTTTTATCATACAAGATACTTTAGCAAGTGGTTATCAAATTATAAGTTATTTTATGTTAGATACAAAATTAGCCTCATTTACTAATCTTATACCTTTGATTGAAGATAATACTCTTTTAATTAAAGATATTTACAATAATATTTTAGATGAACTTCTGAGATACTGGAACAAGAAATTGGTTTAAAATCTACTTAACATAGTAATTCCAATTCTCACTCATAAATTAATCAAAGTACTCTTCATGCCTATGCTATATGGTAAAACTTTATTAAGTATATCAAATGATAATTATCAAAATTATTAATCATTGTTAAAACAACAAGAATGTAGCAAATTAGCTAAATATATACACTCCTTCTTTAAAAAAAATCTTATCTAGGTATATTTTATCTAATGGAATTGATCTACATTGTGGAATATTTAGCATCAGACATGGATCAATCCGTTTGATATAGTGTTCATCCTTAAACAACTGAGCAGAACTATATGAAGTTTAAAACTGAACAAATATATGTATTTGATCGTAACAAAAAAAAGGCAAGTTACTCTACGGATTCCCATGGATGATATGGATCAAAGGGAGAGTCATACATCTACCTTTGCTAACTTCATTCTTCAGAAAGATGCATAAATAGCTAGGCGCATGATAAAGGAAATGCATTATTGAAAGTCACATGTCTATATAGTTCATGACAATTATATTACAACAGCATTATATGCATTCCAAATGCCCCATAAATATATTAAGGTTCGAATTGAATTAGGTTGTCCCATATTAATGATTAACAAATTTTTATATATCAATTTGATCAAAAGGGTAAGGATTCAAATGATTTGATTTGGACTCATTTTTGAACAAATTTTATCACGAACACAATATTATGTTAAAATGTACTAAAGAGCATTATTTATAATCCTAACAAATGTCAATTTTTAATCCTTACAATTATTTTATTTCATCTTCCCCTTTACAAATTAGAGCAATTAAAGCTATTTTGTTTACATAATTAAAACATTTTAAGCATTTCATTTTTTATTTTGAATACACGTGCATATTATTCATTATTTTGAACAAATTATAAGTGATCATATTTTTAACCAATATCATGAAGGAAATCAGCAATTACAAAAAAGAAACAAGGCTAAAGTGTGACATTGGTATAGAAAATATACATAAACAATTAGTTTAGTAGCAGATATAACAGATGAAGCAATTTTTATTACTACAAACCCTCTTCCAATCTCTGAGAATTTTCAAATGGCCAACTAGTTCAAGTTCATTGGTCTCTCTCGTTGTAGCAAGCAATCACTCCACGACCACAGTGAGAACACTCAATGAAGGATTGAGGTTCATGCTCGTTGTTCAAATGAAATTAGAAGACAAATCGTTGAATTACTGGGACTCCTTACTTGAGCATAAAGAGTGCACATGAGAGATCATTCTCTTTTTCCTCAACATAGAAACCTATTTAGGACCCAGATGCTGCCGAGCAATTTGCAGATTTATTAATACTGCTGGCCTAGCATTATTGACACCCTTGAAATTACTCAGGAAGAAGGTAAATTGCTGGAAGGCTATTGCGATAGCACTGATTTATCTGTCATCCCCGAAGTTCAGTAAAACTAGCATGATGCTAATTTCTTCTAGTCCTTAAAGATTAGATTTTCTTCATGGGTATGCCATGACTATGCCGATGCGTCAATGCCGTGCAGCATCCATGTTTCCCAAACCCTAGCAATATGTTTCTGTGAACATTTGCGCCTTATGTTTCGTTTTGAATATGTTGGAATCAGAGAGAGAGAGGCCAATGGAGAAAGTTAGAGACTTATAGTTTCTCTAACTATTTAGTTTATTAAGTTTTATTAGGTTTTTAATTTTATTAATGTTTTAATTTTAAATTATCAAAATATTTAATATACAATAAATATATATAAAACATAAAGACTAATCTTTTTATTTTCTTAATAAATTATTTTCAACAAGTTAATGTGTGTGTAGCAAGACACATATGAAAACAAATACCTTTCAATTTTTAATTATCGAATTAAATAAACGATAAATATATAAATAATTTCAAAAAAATAGATGTTTGGGTTTCCAAATATAAAAAAAAATCAAATGACCACAAGATTTGTAAACTTAATATGGCAAAGCATACATGAAAAGATTATTAGTCATCAAGACACTTTCTTTAAAATGTATAAATACTCTTTTTGTTAAAAAAATATATAAATATATATATTTTAAGTTTATAAATTTTTTAGAATTCGAATTAATTTTTTTGAAGATAATATTAAATAATTTTAAATACATAAAATTTCATATTATTTGATATAATTTATAATTTATAAAATTCTAAAAATTACTTAAAGTGATATGATTTTTAAGAAAAATTTATATTTATTAAATTTAATAAAGACGGAATATTAAAAGCTAATAGTATAAATTTAACTTAATTATTTATTTTTTATAAATTTCAATAGGGGCAAACATCTCTATATCTATCTTTAAATATTAATTTATTTTAATTTAAAGATTATGAAAAATTAGAAATTTATTTTATAATTCAAATTTTCAAATTTTTTTAGTAATTATTTTTTATAAAATTTTTTTAGGCATAAAACTATTTTATATACTTTAAATAATATTAATATTTACTATTTTTTTCATTAAATATGATATTTTTGTAAATATATTATATTTTATCATACAATGAATTATTTAATCTTTTTATTAGTAGAAATTTTAATGCATGTTCATTTTTTTAAATATCTTTAAAAATTTTAATAAATATAAAATTAATTATTTAATGTTATTGTAGTCTATATTAATAGTTATTGTAGACTTTATTAATAGTTATTGTAGTCTTTATTAATATTAAATTTTTTTGTATTTATATATTTTTTAAATTATTTTTTATAATAACTTATTTTATAATTATAGAAGAAGAATGTGTCATTCAATGATCGCTCAACTATAGACAATGGAATAAGTACCTTTAATATAAAAAATTAAATAAAATATTAAAATAAATAATATATAAAAAAATTAAATCATTAAAGATTAGTGATGAAAATTATGTCCAGCCCAACTAGCTTGGGAAAAATTGCTAGCTAAATGGATATATTTTGTGAAAAAAAAAATTTAAGATATAATTGCTTGCAATACAATATAAAATAGTGAAAAAAAATTTAAGATAATTATTTAGTGATGGATTTTGTCTCGATATAATTAGCTAGGAAATTTCCATAATGAAATCCGTTGCTAAATTCCCCTCAATTTTTGGCGCGTAATTTACGAAATATTAGCAATGGAATATTTTCAAACGAACGTTTCCATCACTAATCTATCACTAATCTAGCGCAAAATTTTAATTTAATGAAAAATCAAATATCTGTTATTATTTCCAAGCTAATACCCCGCTAATTAGCTATAAATTTTATCCATGGCTAAATTTCCCTAGCTAAATCAACATTTTCTTATAGTGGAGTTAGATAGAAAAGAGAGATAGACAGATAGATAGACAGATAGAAATGTATATTCATAGATAGATTGGTAGCTAAATAGACACATATATAGATAGATAGACAGAATGATATATAGATAAGTAGAAAGATAGATAGATATACAGTTTAATAGACAGATTGATAGAAATATTGATAGATAGATAAAATAGATAGAAAAATTGATAAATAGATAGATAGATACATAGTCAGATAGATAAATTGATAGATAGATAGATAAAAACATAAATAGTTAGGAAAGTAGAAAGAAGGATAGATAAACACATAGATAGACTAATAAATAGACATATAGATAGATAAAAAGATAGATAGACAGACACATAGATAGATAGATATACAAATAAATTGATTAATAGATAGATAAGTAGATAGAGTATTAGAAATATTGAAAGATAGATCGATAAATAGATTGATAGACATATTGATAGAAAGATTGATAGCTAGATTTATAAAGAAATTGATAAATAGATTGATAAAAAGATTGATTGACTAATTAATATAAAGATTGATAGACAAATTGATAGACAGATTGATAGACAGATAGATAGACAGATTTATAGATAGATAAATAAACATATAGATAGACATATAGATATATAGATAGATAAAAAAATAGTTAGATAGATAGATCGATAAATATATAGATTAATAAAAGGATAGGTAGATATATAGATAGATAAATAATAGATAGATAGACTAATAGATAGACTAAAATATAGATAGATTGATTAATTAATAGATAGATAGATAGACAGATAGATAGATAGATAGATAAATAGATAGATAGATAAATAGATAGATAGATAAATAGATAGAAAGATAGATAGATAGGCTGATAGATAGATAGATAGACAAATAGATTGATTGATTGATAAACATATAGATAGATAAATAGATTGATTGATTGATTGAAATATAGACAGATAAATATACAAATAGACAGACAGATAAATAGATAGATAGAAAAATAGTTTGCTAAGTAAATTTTTGGCAGCTAGATTGATAATCATATAGATAGATAGAGAAACAAAAAAAAATAGATAGATAGACAAACAAGCAGAAATACAAATAGATATATAATTTGTAATATAAATTGATAGAGAGAAACATAAATAGATAGATTGAAAGATAGATATATAGATTAGATAGATTAGATAGATATATAGGCAGATAGATAGACAACTAGAAAGATAGAAAGATAAATAGATATATAGACATAGAGATAGATAGATTGATTGAGAGATAGATAAATAGAAAGCTAGACAGAAAAATAGACAAATAGATAGATAGACAGATCGATATATATATAGATAGACAGAAAGATAGTCAGATAGATAGATACATACATAGAATGATAGACAAATGTATAAAAAGATTGATATAGAGATTGATAGAATGATTGAAAGATAGATTAATAGATAGATTGATATTCAAATTGATAGATAGTTGATTGACAGAGAGATAGATAGAATGATAGATAACTAGATAAAGATATAGATCATTGATAGATATGCAGATAAATAGATAGATAGATTGACAAATAGATATACAGATAGATAGATAGATAGAATTACAGACAGACAGAAGATAGATAGATAAGTAGATAGATAGATAGATAGATTTATAGATAGCAGATTATTAGACAGATATATAAAGTGATAGAAAGATTTATAGATAGATAGATAGGTAGACAGATAGATTGATAGATTTATAGATATACAGATTGATTGATTGATGGACAAATTAATAAAAAGATTGATAAACATGTTGATAGACAGATTGATACATAGGTTGATAGACATATTGAATAAAAGATTGAATAACAAATTGATAGACAGATAGATGGATGGATAGATGGACAGATAGATAGATATATAAATAGATAGATAAACAGATAAATAAACAAATAGATAGAATGATAGATAGATAGACAGATAGATAGGCATACATATAGAAAAATAGATAAATTGACAGATTGATAGACTTATAGGAAAAAAGAAAGAAAGAAAGAAAGAAAGATAGATAGATACATAGACATATTCATAGACAAATAGATATTCATATAGATAGACAGATTATATATAGACAGATAGATATATAGACAAATATATACACAAATAGATAGATAGATAGACTTAGAGATAGACATAGAGATTCACAGCAAAATACACTAATAAATAGATAGATAGATAAATAGATATACATAAACAGATAAATAGATATATAGACAGATAAACAAATAGTTAATTAGACAGATAAAAGGTTAAGTAGACAAATTGATAGGCTGACAGACATTCATTCAAATAGAAACCAACCAAATAGATAGAAAGATAGACAGATAGGCATATATGCAGACAGATAGGTTGACAAACAAACAAATAGATAGAAAGATAGATAGAAAGATAGATAGATAGTTTGATAGACAAATAGATAGATAGATAGATAGATATAAAATGGGTAGATAGATTCTTAGACTAATAGATAAATAGATAGATAGAAAGATAAAAAGATAGACAAATAAATAGAATACTAGATATATAGATCGATAGTTAGACACATAGATATACTTATAGATGGATAGATAGATAAATAAATAGAAAGATATATAGGAAGATAGATTGATAAATAGAAAAATAGATTGATTAATTGATAGAGAGATAGATTGATAAAGAAATTGATTGATTGATTGATTGATTGATAAATAGAGAGATTGAGAGACAAATTGATAAATAGATTTATCAACAATTTGATAAACAGATTTATAAACATATTGATAGATATATTCATCGAAAGATTGATAGACAAATTGATAGACAAATAGATAGTTAGATATATAGATAGATATATAGACATATAAATAGGCTTATAGATATAAAGGTAGAAAGAAAAACAGATAGATAGATTAATAGTTATATAAATATTTAGATTATTAGAAAGATAGATTGACATATAGATAAATAGATAAATAGATAAAAAGATAGATAGACATTTATATAGGCATATAGATAGACAGATATACAAACATATAGATAGATAGATAGATATAAAGATTGAAATATAGTAGATAAAGAAATAGATAGGCATATTGATAAATAGATTAATAGACACATAGATAGATATATTGATAGAAAAAATGATAGATAAATAGAAAGACAAATAGTTAGACAAATAGATAGACAGATAGATACACATATAGATAGACATTTAGATAGATAGAGAGAAAGATATTTTGGTAGATATGTAGACAGATAAATATAAGATAGAAACAAATGGACAAACAATTAAATAGATAGGTAGATAAACAAATAGATAGATAGATAGATAAACTAATAGACATATAGATAGATAGATAGATAGTTTGATATTTAAATTGATAGACTGATTCATAGATAGATAGATAGATTGATTGATTAACAAATAGATAGATTAGAAAGATAGATAGATAGATATATAGGCAGATAGATACACATATAGATAGAAAGATAGAAAGAAAGATAGTTTGAATGACATAGAGAAAGATATATAGACAAAAAGATAAAGGCAAAGCTTGACAAATAAATAGACAGATAGATAGATAGATAAATAGATAGATAGATAGATAGAATGATAGATATTTTGATAGCTAGATTGTTAGACAAATTGAATGATAGATTGAAAGATATATTGATAGAGAGATTAATAGATAAATAGATAGATAGAGAGACATATAGATAGATTAATAGAAAAATTGATAGATAGTTGGATAGATAGATAAATAAAGATAGTTAGATAGATAGATATAAAGTCAGATAGATAGATAAATAGATGGATATTATATATAGATATATAGATAGATAGACAGATATATAGATAGATAGATTAACATATTGATAGATAGATATATATACCAATAGATAGACATATAGAAATATAGATAGATAGATAGACAAATTGATAAACAAATTGATAGATAGATTATTAGTCAAATAGATAGACAGATAGATAGAAAGGTAAAAACAAAAATAGATAGAAAAATAGAATGATAGATAGATAGAAAGAAAGATAGATAGATAGCTAAATAGATAGGTAGATAGATATATAGGCAATGAGAAAAATAGAAAGATAGATAGAACAAAAGATAAATAGATATAAGATAAATAGATATACTAATAAATAGAATGATATATAGTTATACAAATTATATTGACAGATTGATATAGAGAATGATACGCATATAGATAGACAGATAAATAGTCTAATAGATAGATAGAAAGATATATAGATAACAAACCAAAAGATAGATAGAAAAACACTTAGACAAAAAGAAAAATAGACAAATTAATACATAGTTTGATAGATACATTAATAAATAAATTTATAGATAGATAGATAAATAGAATGATAGATAGATACATATATAGATTGATAGATTGATTGATAGGAAGATAGATAGATATATTTATAGACAAATTGAAAGAAACATAGAAAAATAGATTAATAGACAAATTGATAGATAGATAGATTAAAAGATTTATATACATATAGATAAATAGTTATATAGATAGATAGATAATTAGTTAGATAGACAAAGAGATAGACTGATAGATTATTATATAGATAGATATATAAATAGATATATAGATAGATAGATATATAGACATGTAGGTAGATAGATTGATAGAGAGACATATATATAGATAGATAGATATATAGACAAAAAGATAAACAAAAAAATAAATATATAGATAAAAAATTAGATAGATTGACAGATACATAGATAGATAGAAAGATAGATAAAAGATAGATAGATAGATAGATAGATAGAGAGATAGATAGACAAATAGATAGATAAATATATCAACAGATATAGACAAATATATACACAAATAGATAGATAGATAGATTTATTGATTGACAGATAGATTGATAGATAGATACATAAATAGATAGACAAATAAATAGATAATTAGAGATACATATGAATAGATATATAGATATATATATATAGTAAATAAATAGATAGGCAGATATAGAGACAGATCGATAGTAGACAAATAGATAGACAACAAGATAGTCAAGTAGACAAATAGTCCGACATATAGACAAATAGCCAAAAAGATAAACATACAAGCAAATAGTTAGACAGATAGATAGAATATTAGATAGTTAGATAGATGGATGGACAAATAGATAGACTAAAAGATAGACTTTTTGTAGAAAGATTGATAAATAGATTGATAGATAGTTAGTTTGATTGATTGATAACTAGGTTGATAGACAGATAGATAGATTTATAGATAGATAGATAAACACACAGATAGAACAATAAATAGATAGAAAGATTGATAAAAAGATAGATTCACATATAAATAGTCAGATAGATAGATAGATAGACAAATATATAGACATATAGATAGATAGATTGAGGGTCAAATAGATAGACAAATTGATTGATTGATTGATTAATAGACAAATGATAGACAGATAGATATACAGATAGATAGAGAGATAGAATATAAATATATAAACTAATAGATAGATATGTAGATAGATAGATAGATAGATCGATCGATAGATAGACAGATTATAGACAAACAGATAGATAAATAGATAGATATACTAGAAATATAGATAGATTATTAGACAAATAGATAAAGTGATAGATAGAAATATAAATGATAGTTTGATAGACAGATATATAGACAAATAGATTTATAGATAGATAGATTGTCATATAGATTGATAGATAGATAGACATAAAGATAGATAAAAAGATAGATAGATATTTAGATATATATATATATATATATATATTGTTAGACAGATAGATAGATACAAAGATACAAACATAGATAAAAACTATATAGATAGATTGATAGATTGATTGATAAATAAATTTATATACAAATCGATAGACAGGTTGATAGAAAGATTAACACACAATGAGATCGGTAGATAGATAAATAAATAATTGGACAGGTTGATATAGATATAGATAGACAGACAGATAAACAGATATATAGATAGATAAATAGACTGATAGATAGATAGATAGATTGATTGATCAATTGATAGACAAATTTTTATAAAGATAGATAGATAAATAAATAGATAGATATTTAAAACAGATTTAAATATAGATAGATAGACACATATATAAATAGAAAGATAGATAGATAGATAGACATATAGATAGAAAGATATAATGATAATTTGATAAATAGATTAAAAGATAGATAAATAATCAAATAGCTAGATAGATAGATAGATAAATAGAAAGAAAGACATACATATATATATATATATATATAGATTTAGAGATAGATGCATAGATAGTTTCACAAATAGTTAGATAGATATATAGAAAGATAGATAGGTAGATAGATCGATAGATTGTTAGATAGTTAGATAGAAAGATAGATATACACACACACACACACACACACACAGATAAATAGATAGATAGATAGATAGACATATAGATAGATAGAAATATAGACTTATAGATAGATAGATAGATAGATAGATAGATATAAAGATAGACACATATATAGATATATATATATATATAGATAGATTGGTAGATAGATTTATAGTTATATTTGATAGACATATTGATACACAAATTGATAGATAGCTTGATTGATATATTGATAGAAAAGTTGATATACAATTGATTGACATACTAATAGACACAGATAAAAAGGTTCATAGACAGATAGATAGACATATATATAAATAAATAGATAGATAAATAAATAGATATATAGGTAGATAGACAAATATATATATATAGATAAATTGACAGATAGATAGAAATTAGATAGACAGATAGCTAGATAGATAGAAAGATAGACATATAGATAGACATATAAATAAATGAAAGATTGATAGTCAAATTTATTGATAGATTCATATATAGATTGATACACAAATTGATAGACAGATAGATATATAATTTGATAGATAGATTTATAGATTAATAGATATAAATAGACAATTATATAAGCAGATAGATGCACAAATAGATTTATAGATAGATAGATAGATTATTATACAGATAGATATATAGATATATAGATAAAGAGATAGCTGATAGATAAATAGATAGATAGATTGATTGATTGATAGATATTGAGAAAGATAGATAGATTGATCGATAAATAGATTGACAATAAAAGATAGAAAATAGATATATATATATATATATATATTAATAGACAAATAGATAGACAGAAAGATATACACATAGATAGATAGGTTTATAGAAAGTTTGATAAATGGATTGATAGACAGATAGATAGATAGATTGACTATTAGCTTAATAGTCAGATAGATTGATTGATTGATATACAAATAATCAATAGATTGATATGTAAATTGATTAAACATTTTGATCAATAGATTGATAGAATGATAGATAGATAGGTATATTGACAGATAGATAGACATTTAAATAAATAGATATATAGATAGATAAATTGATATATAGATAGATAGATATATAGATAAATAGACAGATAGATATATAAATTAATAGATAGATAGATAGCCAGAAAGGTAGACAGATATATAGACAAATAGATAGAGAGATAGATAGATTAAAAGTCAAATTGATAAACATATTGATAGACAAATTGATAGAGAACATGATAGACGAATTAATAGACAAGTTGATATACAAATTGGTAGATAGATAGATAGATTGATAGGCATATTGATATACAGATTGATATACAGTAGATAGATAAATATATAAACAGATAGATAGATAGACAAATAGATAGATAAATAGATTGATATCTAGATTGATAGATAGAAAGATACACAAATAGATAGAAAGATAGATAGAAAGATAAATAGATAGATAGATAAATAGATACATAGACACATAGATACATAGATAGAAAGATAGATAGAAAGATAGAAAGCTAGATAGATAAATAGACAAAAAGATAAATAGATAGATAGACATATAGATAGTTAGATAGGAAGAAATATATTATATATATATATATAGAAAGATAGATAGACAGATAGATATATAGACATACACATAGATAGATAGATAAATAGATATATGGACAAATTATTATATAGATAGATTTACCTAAAGATAGATATATGAATAATAGATATATATATATATATATATAGATAAATAGATTGAAAGATAGATATATGAAAGATAAATAGATAGATAGATATATGAAAGATAGATAGATATAAATTGATAGATAGACAGATAGAAAGAAAGATATATATATATTGATTGATAGATAAAAAACTGATAGATAAATAGATAGATAGATATACAGATTGAAAGAAAGATATATATATATATATATAAAGATAGATAGACATATATACAGACAGACATATAGATAGATAGATTAATCATTATAGACAGATATTAGATAGACAGATTAATCAATATATACATAAAGATAGATAGATATATGATATATAAAAAAAAGATAGATAGATTGATATATATATTATATATATATATATATATATATTATATATATATTGATTAAGTGATTGATGGATATATAGATGCTCGATAAATAAATAGAAAGATGGTTAAGAGATTGACATTATATATACTGATAGATAGTAAGATAGATAGATAGAGAGATAGACAGACAAATAGATAGATAAATAGATAGATAGACATTAAGATAGATAGATTGATATACATATAGATGGATAGATCAATGATAGATAGATTGATTGATTATAGTTTGATAAATAAATTGGTATAAAGTTTGATAGATAGATAGATTACTAGCCATATAAATAAACAATTGGAAAGGAAAAATACATAGACAAATAGATTTAAAGATATATAGACAAAATGATATATAGATAGATATACAAATAGATAGATAAATTATTAAATAAATAGATTTACAAATAGATAGAGATATAGATTATAGTTTGATAGTCAGATATATAGACAAATAGATAGATAGATCCTTATAAAGATTGACAAAATAGATATGCTAAAATATAGTTATAATATAGCTAGAAAGATAGATAGATAGACATATATATATCGATATATATATATATATATACATATATAGATAGATTAATAGATAGAATTGATAAATAGAGAGATAGACAAATATATAATAGATAGATAGACAGATTCATAAAGATATATTTAGAGATAAAAATAGATAGATAGACAAATAGATAGTAAAAACATATAGATAGATAGACCAGGTAGATAGGTAGATAGATAAAGATATAG
>JAREIK010000253.1:1002022-1036355 GCA_029783825.1 Sapria himalayana | reverse complement strand
AGATAGATAGATAGATATAAAGATAGACACATATATAGATATATATATATATATAGATAGATTGGTAGATAGATTTATAGTATATTTGATAGACATATTGATACACAAATTGATAGATAGCTTGATTTGATTATTGATAGAAAAGTTGATATACATTGATTTGACATACTAATAGACACAGATAAAAGGTTCATAGACAGATAGATAGACATATATATATAAATAAATAGATAGATAAATAAATAGATATATAGTAGATAGACAAATATATATATATAGATAAATTGACAGATAGATAGAAATTAGATAGACAGATAGCTAGATAGATAGAAAGATAGACATATAGATAGACATATAAATAAATGAAAGATTGATAGTCAAATTGTATTGATAGATTCATATATAGATTGATACACAAATTGATAGACAGATAGATATATAATTTGATAGATAGATTTATAGATTAATAGATATAAATAGACAATTATATAAGCAGATAGATGCACAAATAGATTTATAGATAGATAGATAGATTATTATACAGATAGATATATAGATATATAGATAAAGAGATAGCTGATAGATAAATAGATAGATAGATTGATTGATTGATAGATATTGAGAAAGATAGATAGATTGATCGATAAATAGATTGACAATAAAAGATAGAAAATAGATATATATATATATATATTAATAGACAAATAGATAGACAGAAAGATATACACATAGATAGATAGGTTTATAGAAAGTTTGATAAATGGATTGATAGACAGATAGATAGATAGATTGACTATTAGCTTAATAGTCAGATAGATTGATTGATTGATATACAAATAATCAATAGATTGATATGTAAATTGATTAAACATTTTGATCAATAGATTGATAGAATGATAGATAGATAGGTATATTGACAGATAGATAGACATTTAAATAAATAGATATATAGATAGATAAATTGATATATAGATAAATAGATATATAGATAAATAGATTGATAGATTGATAGACAGATAGATATATAAATTAATAGATAGATAGATAGCCAGAAAGGTAGACAGATATATAGACAAATAGATAGAGAGATAGATAGATTAAAAGTCAAATTGATAAACATATTGATAGACAAATTGATAGAGACATGATAGACGAATTAATAGACAAGTTGATATACAAATTGGTAGATAGATAGATAGATTGATAGGCATATTGATATACAGATTGATATACAGTAGATAGATAAATATATAAACAGATAGATAGATAGACAAATAGATAGATAAATAGATTGATATCTAGATTGATAGATAGAAAGATACACAAATAGATAAAAAGATAGATAGAAAGATAAATAGATAGATAGATAAATAGATACATAGACACATAGATACATAGATAGAAAGATAGATAGAAAGATAGAAAGCTAGATAGATAAATAGACAAAAAGATAAATAGATAGATAGACATATAGATAGTTAGATAGGAAGAAATATATTATATATATATATAGAAAGATAGATAGACAGATAGATATATAGACATACACATAGATAGATAGATAAATAGATATATGGACAAATTATTATATAGATAGATTTACCTAAAGATAGATATATGAATAATAGATATATATATATATATATATAGATAAATAGATTGAAAGATAGATATATGAAAGATAAATAGATAGATAGATATATGAAAGATAGATAGATATAAATTGATAGATAGACAGATAGAAAGAAAGATATATATATATTGATTGATAGATAAAAAACTGATAGATAAATAGATAGATAGATATACAGATTGAAAGAAAGATATATATATATATATATAAAGATAGATAGACATATATACAGACAGACATATAGATAGATAGATTAATCATTATATAGACAGATTATTAGATAGACAGATTAATCAATATATACATAAAGATAGATAGATATATGATATATAAAAAAAAAGATAGATAGATTGATATATATATATATATATATATATATATATATATATATATATTGATTAAGTGATTGATGGATATATAGATTGCTAGATAAATAAATAGAAAGATGGTTAAGAGATTGACATTATATATACTGATAGATAGTAAGATAGATAGATAGAGAGATAGACAGACAAATAGATAGATAAATAGATAGATAGACATTAAGATAGATAGATTGATATACATATAGATGGATAGATCAATTGATAGATAGATTGATTGATTATAGTTTGATAAATAAATTGGTATAAAGTTTGATAGATAGATAGATTAATAGCCATATAAATAAACAATTGGAAAGAAAAATACATAGACAAATAGATTTAAAGATATATAGACAAATAGATATATAGATAGATATACAAATAGATAGATAAATTATTAAATAAATAGATTTACAAATAGATAGAGATATAGATTATAGTTTGATAGTCAGATATATAGACAAATAGATAGATAGATCCTTATAAAGATTGACAAATAGATATGCTAAAATATAGTTATAAATATAGCTAGAAAGATAGATAGATAGACATATATATATATATATATATATACATATATAGATAGATTAATAGATAGATTGATAAATAGAGAGATAGACAAATATATAAATAGATAGATAGACAGATTCATAAAGATATATTTAGAGATAAAAATAGATAGATAGACAAATAGATAGATAAACATATAGATAGATAGACAGGTAGATAGGTAGATAGATAAAGATATAGACATATAGAAATACAGATAGATAGACACGTAGATAGATAGATATATAGTTTGATCGGTAGACAAATTGATAGAAAGATTTATAGGCTGATTAATAGACAGATTAATAGATAGATAGATAGATTGATTGATAGGCAGATTAACATACAAATTCATAGAAAGATTTATAGGCAAGTAGATAGAAAGATTAATAAATAGAGAGACATACGTAAAGATAGATAGATAGATAGATAGACAGATATATCAATAGATAAATGGATAAATAGATAGAAATAAATATAGTTAGAAAAATAGATAGATAGATATTTAGATAGATAGATAGATAGATAAATATATAGATAGATAAACAAATAGATAAATAGATCTATATATAGATAGACACTTAAATAGATATAGAGAGAGGAAAATAGATAGTCATATAGTTAGACAGATAGATTAATAAAATGATTGACAAAATGATAGATAGATAGATAGTCAAATAGATATAAAGATAGAAAGATAGTGGGATAAATAGATTGACACGGATAGATAGAAAGATAGATAGTTAGACATATATATATATATATATTGAAAAATAGATAAAATGATATATACATAGATAGATAGATTTTTAAATAAATAAATATATAGTTAGATAAATAGATAGATATACATTTAGATATATAGATAGATGATAGATAGATAGATAGATAGATAGATTGACAGACAAATAGATAGATATATAAATTTATAGATAGATTTATAGATTGATTGATAGATTTAAAGATAGAAAGATAGATATATTGATTTGCAGATAGATAGATAAAAAGATAGTTAGAAAGAAAGCCAAATAATGAGATATATAAACTGCTAGATTGTTAGATAGATGAATGGAAAGATAGATAGATAGATAGATAGATATTGAGATAGATAGGTATATAGACAGATAGATATAGAGATAGATAGAAACATATATAGAAAGATATATACACAGATTGATAAAAAGGCAAATACATATTCATATAGATAGACATTTAGATAAATATAATGATAGATAAATAAATAGACAAATAGTTAGATAGAATGTTAGACAAACAGATAGATAGATTATTAGACACACACACACACACACACACACACACACACACATATATATATATATATATATATATTTAGATAGATAGATAGATAGATATACATTTAGAAATATAGATAGATGATAGATTGATAGAGAATTTGATAGACAGACAGATTGATTAATTAATTAATTTATTTATTAATTTATTGAAAGATACATAGACAGATTGAGAGATATATAGGCTAATAGATAGTTTGATAAATAGATAGAGTGATAGACAGACAGATAGGTAGATAGATAGATAGATAGATAGACAGACAGATATATATATATATATATAAAATTTTATATATATATATATATATATATATAGATCGATAGATAGATAGATACATAGATACATACACAAATAGATATATTGATAGACATATAGATAGATAGATTGTTAGATAGACAAATAGAAAGATACATATAGAAAGATAGAAAGATATAAAGAAAGAAATATATTTATTTATAGATAGATAGCCATATCGATATATAGATGTATATAATGATAGATGGATACACAAATAGATTGATAGACACACATAGATTGATAGACATATAAATACATAGATAGATTGCCAGACATACAGACATATAGATAGATTGTCAACAAGACATACAATCACGTAGATAGATAGTTAGGTTGATAGATAGTTAGGCTGATAGGTAGATAGCCATACATATATATAGATAGCCAGAGCAATAGACAAAAAGATAGATAGGCAGTTAGATAGGCACATAGATAGACATACAGATAGATAAATAAATATACAAATAGAAAGATAGAATGATAGGTAGATAGACACATAGATATATAGATATATTCATAGATTGTTATATAGTAAGATTGATAGACCTATTGATAGACATATTAATAGATAGCAAGATAGACATATTGATAGACAAGTTAATATACAAATTGATTGATAGATTGATAAAGAGATAAATAGACAAATTGATAGTCTAATAAATAGAATGATATATAAACTAATAGTTAGATATATAGACAAATAGATAGATATATAGATAGGCAAATAGATTGATAGAAAGATAGAAAATAGATAGAATGACAGATAGACAGACAAATAGAAAGATAGATATAAATATAGATAAAAAGATAGATAGACATGTAAATAGGCTAAAAGATTGATAGATCAATAGATTGATTGATACACAAATTGATAAAATTGATTCATAAACAGATTGATAGATAGATTAATATACAAATTAATAGACAGATTATAGATAGTTTCATAGAAATATATATAGATAGATAAATAGATTAATATACTTAAATAGACAGATAGATAGGTAGATAGAAAGTCAAATAGATGTATAGATAGATGGATAGATAGCTAGATAAATTATTACATAGTAGATAGATAGATAGATAAAAAGATAGATGATAAAAACATAGATAGATAGATAGATAGATTCACAGATAGACACATAGATAGATAGATAGATATTTAGATTGATTGATATATTGACAAAAAATAAATTCAAAAGATAGAAACATAGAAAGATAGAATGATATATTGATAGGCAGATAGATAGATATATAGATAGACAAATAGTTATACAAATTTATAGAAAGATTGATAAACAAATTTTTGCTAGATAGATAGATAGATAGATAGCTTAATAGATAGATTGATAGATAGCTTGATATACAAATTGATCAACATACTGGTAGACAGATTGATATACAAATTGATCAACAGATAGATAGATATTTAGATAGAAGAATTGATAGATAGATAGACATATAATTAAAAAGATATATCGATAGATAAATAAATATACAATTTGATATATAGATAGGCTGATACATAGATAGATAGATAGACAGATAAATAGATAGTTATAGGCAAATAAATAGACTGATCGAGAGATAGATTATTAGACAGATAGACAAATAGATAGATAGATAGATAGATAGAGTCCTTAATAGATTGATATATAGATAGATTGATAGTAATATTATAACACATATTGATAAATATAAAGGTGTCGACTGGGCCGGCCCGGCACTGGAAAATCTCGTGCCCGGGTAAGGCACGAGTCGTGTCGTGCTTGACCCGGCATGGTTCGGTGCCCATGGCACGGCACACCGACACGGGTTCATCTCGTGTCCCCCTCGCTTCGCCCCTCGCGCAAAAAAGACCGAGTGTCTGGTCTGATTGGACCCGACCCGCAGTCCCCTTAGGCGATAATTCCCCCCTGCCAACAGGCAAAAAAAAAATTTAAAAAATTTTAAATTTTAGCCATTGGATCTCGCCTCCGACGGCTAGGGGGCAGAATCCAATGGCCCTCATGATTCTGCCCCCTAAAAGATTAAAAAAATAAAAAAATGACTTTTTTAAAAAAAATATTTTCTTTAATCTATAAATTCCACCCCCTGTCTCTATAACATTCATGTTTTTCATAAACATTTTTTCTCTCAAATCTCATATTGTCTCTCTCAAAAATCTTGCTCATCACTCTCGGGTCTCAGGATTTTGGCATTCGGCTTGCATTTTCGGGAATCTCAACTTGAGTTTTGAATTTTGAACTTGACCGTGGTGCATCATGCACGTGATCGACCTTACTACTTTTACCGGGTAATTTATTTTAAGTTTTTTTTACTTTCTCTCTCTCTCTCTCTCTCTCCCTCTCTAGTTTCTCTCTCTAGACCAAAAATAGAAAATTTTAAAATCAGTCATCTAGTCTCTAAATAATTCTGATTAACAAAAATCCTAAAAAATGAAAAATGCTAATAAAACATATTTAAATTTAGAAAATAAAAATATTACACAGAGGTCTGAGGCTACTGAAACTTTGATTTCATATTTAAATAGAAAAATGCTAGTTTCTCCTAATGTTGAGCAAGAAACAATTTATTCATTATTAACCTTACTTTATATACCAAAGTTGGGTCAATAAAATCATCAACTATAGACTTGATTTATGAAATCATTAGTTTAAATATGATCTTGTTAATGACATTACAACAAGAAATCAATCTATAATCTTTAATAGTAGATGAATGAAAAGATTTAAGAATTAGAAAATTACATGCATGATTGATATGTTCCAAGATTTTTCCATTAAGAATAAATGCTTATCATGCATTAGGAACATCTTGTCTAATATAATTCCTTTTGTGTTTACAAAATTTCAAAAAAATCCCATCTGACACTAGGGATTTTAATTCCTCTATATTAAAAAGGGTAATTTCTATTTTTTCATAGATAAATGATAAGACAATTTCATATACACACAAGGGTCAAGATCATTCCAAACTTGACTACGTACAGCTAGATAAGAGGGGAATTGTATGTAGTCCCAAAAATATTTTGAATATTATTTGTGAATTTTAATGGCACTCACCCTAAAGAGCTAGTAGGATTCCCATTTCCATCGATGATAGAGACAATATAATTATTTTGTAACCTTTAGCTAATCATGGCATGAAATGTAACACCCAAAAAAATGATTTAGGCAAATGAATAAGATAAATATTGGGTTAAACCAAACTTGGGGTTTTCTAAGAAATTAAGACATGATTAAATGTTAATTGGTAAATATTAAATTATATATGATTATATGGATAAATGTCAAGTGCAAATGAATATGTAAATATATAATTGAATATTATATGTTAAATAAAAAATTGACCAAATCCGAAAAATTAACTAATAGAAAAAGTGCAAAATATAAATTTGGTAAATGAGGACCTAAGGGTCATATATGAATAGATTTATATGTCTAAGTATGATTATGAAAAACTTAAAATGAAAATAAAATAAAATATGGGTTATATTATATTCATATATTCTCATAATATATAAATATATTATGAGAAACTTGTTATCATCTAGACATAAATAAGGTATAGAATATATATGTCTAAAAAGTAAAATTAACTCATATTGAACAAACCAACCTATCACTTACCTCTAACTTATTTGAATTAAAAAGTTATCATCTTCAGATACTTCATAATTATAATTTCATTAAAAGAATAATTATTTTCTTAATATTCAAATACATTTTTTAATTAATCATAAATTTTACTTTTTTTAATTTTATAGCTAATTAATCTCTAATCTAAATGTAAAAAGTTTTTATAATTATACATATAGTATGATACAATTTTTTATAGTTATATATTATTATACATATAGTATATATAATTATAAATAATTATATATAATTAGACATATCGTTATATTTAGATATAATACAAGTAGTTATATGTAGTTGAACATAAATATATACAAAGTTATAAATGAATATATATATTTACATATATGTATACATATATTTATACATAATTACATATATATTCATATATAATTATATAGAGTTTTATATAGTTATACAAATATTTATATATAGGTATACACATATAGTTTAATAGTAGATATAATAGATGAAGAGTTTTAGAATACTTCAAACCTTGCAAATTATTGATTTAATACAAACCATGCTAAATTATGCTTCACTAAAAATACTATATCATGATTTTGAAAACCTTAATGTCATAAATATATAATACTATAATATATATGTACATTTATACTGTAGTATATATGTACATATATACTGATATATATTTACATATATAAATATAGTAGTATATATGTATTCATTGATATATATGTATTTGTACATATATACTGGTATATATGTACAAGTATTTATATGCACGTATATACTAAGTAAATGTACATATACACTGTAGTGAATATGTACATATATACATGTATACATACACTATAGTATATATGTACATGTATATACATTTACACTGCATTGTAAATGTATAAATATGTACATATATACAAGTAAATACTTATACATATATACAAGTATATATGTATATTACATATAATATATGTACATATACACTGTAGTGTACATGTACATATATACTCAATAAAGTTCCACGTGTCAAATCACTTGGCTACTCAATGATTGTTTTTGTTTAGATATCAAGTGAATAAGCAAAGAAAAAACTAGATGATAAGATATATCAAATAGAAATGCATAATAGTCTATTGAAGTT
This sequence comes from Sapria himalayana, assembly GCA_029783825.1. Classification (NCBI taxonomy): domain Eukaryota; kingdom Viridiplantae; phylum Streptophyta; class Magnoliopsida; order Malpighiales; family Rafflesiaceae; genus Sapria; species Sapria himalayana. Next base: position 1,027,454 of record JAREIK010000253.1, on the reverse strand, counting down.
CATAATTCAACCATGAAAGAAACATAATAGCGAACCTAATATGATTACAAGTTTCAAATTTTATGAATATTTTTTCAGTATTCATTTGTTTAATAAAGAAAAAGAAGAAAGTATGTGATGGCTATCATCCAAATCATACCTGATGTTTGAGGCAGTTTGCATTGATCCTTAGCTCAAATACCTCATTTTAAGCAATAGCAAACTCATGAGATTTGTATGATTTCATTACCAACTCAGGTAACTATCCCAGAGTGTACCCAATGAACTGAGGGTGTAAATTGTTAAACAAATTAGAGCTTATATTACTCTCATTAATATAAAAATATTGTGATATGATTACAAGTCATAAATTTTATGAATATTTTATAAGCATTCATTAGTTTTATAAGGAAAAAGAAAGTAACACATGATAACTATCATCCAAATCATACTTGATCTCTGAGGCTGTTTTGCATTGATCCATTGCTCAAAGTAATTATAAGTAGTTATACATAAATGTATACAAAGTTATAAACAAATATATAGATTTACATATATGTATAAATAGTTAAAAATATAGTTATATTTAATTATATATAGTTTTATTTAGTTTTACAAATATTTATATATAGGTATACACATATAATTAAACATAATGTTGTATATTGTTATACATGTAATTATAAATATAGTTACATGTGGTTATACATATAGTTACACATACAATTATACTTATATTTATACATGTAGGTATATATATTTATTCTTATAATTTTATATATTTAAACATATAGTTATGTATAGGTATAGATATAATAAGACACATTTTTATATACTAATTTATACAAATGTATATTAAATATAAGTTGTAAATTATATATTTAAATAAAATTATGTATAAAGCTTTTATAGTTACACATATAATAAGAAACAATTATTTATAGTTATATGTTATTATACATATAGTATATATAGCTATATATATTTTTATATAATTAAACATATAGTTATATATAGATATATCTATAAAAATCATTATACATAGATATATAAAGTTATAAATAAATATATAGATTTACATATATGTATACATAGTTACAAATATAGTTATATTTAATTATATAGAGTGTTATATAGTTATACAAATATTTATATATAGTTATACAAATATTTGTATATAGTTATACACATATAGTTAAACATAATGTTGTATGTTATTATACATGTAATTATAAATATAGTTAAATGTGGTTATACATATAGTTAACCATATAGTTATACATATATTTATACATGTAGGTATAATATATTTTTTATATAATTTTATATATGTATACATATAGTTATCTATAGGTATATATATGGTAAAATACATTTTTATATACTAATATATAAAAATGTATATTAGATATATGATGTTAATTATATTTTTAAATATAATTATGTATAATATTTTATAGTTATATATATAGTCAAAGACAATTATTTATAGGTATATGTTCTTATACCTTTGGGATCTAATGGCAAAAAGAAAAAATAGAAAACAAATAAGTTTAGCTTACAATAGATCAGAACATAGTAAATGCGGTCTTGTATTTCAGGCATGCATTATATAAATATAAATACAATTTGAATCCCCCTAGAAACAGATGATGTCATCAACATAATAGAATAAAACTCACACAAAATAGGCAAAGATTAGATCTACATCTAGATATGTCAACAACGTTTGTCTCATCCTGCTAAAATTGTTTATGACTTGCTGGGAAAGTAATTGGAAGGCCAATTAAGACCCTCATAGAGGCCCTCGCCAGAGGTTGCATAGGTGCTCTGAATGTGCCAATGGCATTGGTGAAGAGAGTGAAGTCCTAGCTTGTCAGTAATTTTAGCCACATTCATCGCATTGGGAAGACTTGCTTATTGGTAAACACCAACAAAACTGCATCTTGAAGCTTTTCCTTGTTTAGCATCCTATGCAACTCATCTCTGGCATCAACAACTTGATCTCTGTCATTGTTGTCCACCACAAATATGATACGTTGGGTATTTTGGAGGTAATCCCTCCAGAAAGGACGAATCTTTTCTTGACCCGCAACATCCCACACAGTGAAATTGATGTTTTTGTATCTAACATCTCTACATTGACGACAATAGAAGGAATTGTGGTGACAATATTATTTAAACAATTTATAGTATTGAATGAAAATGTAACTCCATGGTATGTAGTATTGAATGAACCTTATCATTGTAGGTAGTACTCTGATCAAATTTTGAGGTAAAGTGTTATAGATGAGAGAATATTAGTATCTTGTAATAATAACACTTTTTGCTCCCACTCTCACAAATATGTGGAACATATTAATATTTATGTACTCAAGAATTTTTCTTTTAAAAATTAATGTTGATATTTACATATATATGCATATATAATATGTGCATATACACTACCCTACACACACACACAGTTATACATCCATATACATTACTGTACATTATATATCAACATACTCATTTTTGTACTTTTGTATATACTCACACATGTATCAACATTTTCAAAGTAGTGTGTATAAACTTGTATGCATGCCTATACTACTGTACACCCACACAAATACACACATATACTTATATATGTAATGTATTTTTAAAGTTACACATGAACCTATTATATATATATATATGTGTGTGTGTGTGTGTGTGTGTGTGTGTGCGTGTGTGTATGTGTGTTTGGAAAAGTATTTAACATTTTTTGATTTTGAAAATTTAATTAAAATAAAATATTATATATTGTACAAATTTCTAAAATATTGTAAAATCTTTATATTTAAAACAAATATTTGTGTGTGTGTGTGTGTGTGTGTGTATCTGTGTATGCGTGCGTGCGTGTGTGTATGAAGCATATTAATGCGTAAAATGAAATTATGAATTAAATAAATTAGCTTCTATTTTATTCAAATAGTTGTTTTTTTAATATTTATATTAACATAACTATCATATACTCAAATAAATAAATGAAGTTGGCATATTTGTAAATTATTATGTTTTTACAATTATGTTAAAAATGAAAATATAGTTCATAAATAGATAATATTATTTTTGTTTTTCTATATAATTTTTTTATTAAAATATTAATGTCTATGATAAATTTGTACCTATTATTTATTGTTATTAATAAATTTTTAGAAACTTTAATATTCAAACAGATTTAATGTAGGGCATATAAATACATGCCTTTAATGTTTTATAAAAAATTAATTATTTCTTTAATTATGTTCAAATAAAACAGATTACTATATAAATATATAAGTAAATTTTTCTACAAGTAATTATTTTTTTTATTTTATTCAAAATATATAAATGACCATATAAAAATATGAATTTTATTTAAATAATTATATTTAAATTTTCATTCAATTTGAAAACATGATAATGTTTTTTTTTGTAATACAAAAAAAATTTAAAGTTTTTTTTGAATACATGATAATGTTTTATCTTTGTAAATTGAAACTACATCATATATATATTTTAGAAATTTTTTATAATATTAATTATACAGACATAGTATTATTTGTTTTGAAATTTACAACATGAATTTTAAAAAATGAACATATTATAAGAAACCAATTTTAGTTAAATGATATTAAGAAAAAAAAATACAAACCCTAAATGTATTAAATCATAATGATTTATACAAACATATAAAAATACAATAAAATTACATTTAAGGTTGATAAAATTAAATTTAAGTTCCTAAAATATATGGGAAAATGATAAAGATGTATACAATATCCAAAAAACATGTATGAATGAGATGAATAATATAAATGAATATTAAGTTTCTGAAGCATGTAGTTATACATGTTGTAGTTGTAGTTATATATAGTTTTTCATGTAATTATATATATTTAGACATATGGCTATGTATAGGTATTGATGTAGATAAATACTTTAATATATAGTAATATGTTCATATATGTATTATTAAATACATTTATATATAGTTATATATAAAAGTATAAATCTTTATACATTTAAGTTCCTCCTATCAATAACTGTATTTAAACATAACTATACATCAATATGCATGTCTAATATAATTTGAATTTCCTATATAAGTGTATTTTATTATATCTATAACTATAAAAATAGTATACTTAAACATAACTATATATAAATATAATAACATATAATTAATATACATTTAAATATAGATATAGATATAGATATATATATATGTATGTATGTATGTATGTTAGATGAGCTAGATATCTTATATATTTTAATCTAGTACGAATCTTATTGATAGTCAAAGCTAGGGTATTTATAAGGAAGCCTATGCGGCATTTAATTAAATATAGTAATTAAAGTTTAGTCTAATATATACATGTATTTAAATGTCTTGTAAATTAGCATCATTATACATAAAGACTATTACATTTTATTTTAACTAATTGGAAACTGGTCACTAAATGTTTACTGTTATTAATTTGACATTAACAGATATTAATGTGACTATACTTTAAATTTACAAATATTAAATAGATTCTGACATTTTTATAAGAGTGTGTTTTTCCCTATACATAGAGCCATGTATAAAATATAGTTTACAGATATTAATTTAATTATACTTATTAGGTTGGCACGGCATTATGGAATAATAAATATTTTTATAATGCAAATTTATTAAACGTGTATTTCATAATAATGACTTACAAATTTCAAATATACATCATTAAAAGCCTATTATAAAGTCAGAATAACTTTATTTGTGTAAAATATGTATATAAAGTTACATGTATAATACTAATTATATTTGAAATACACGACATGTATATTGAATGTATCATATATAGAATTATGATAGATATATATATATATATATATATATATATATATATATATATATATATATATGTATGTGTGTGTATGTATGTATATTAAATATATGTTGTTATATTTATATATAGTTATGTTTATGTATACTATTTTTATAGTTATAGTTATAGTAAAATACACTTATATACGAAATTTGAATTATATCACACATGCATATTGATGTTTATGTATACTATTTATATATAGTTATGTATATTGATGTAGATATCAAGTTGGCATACCTGATGTGCACCATCAACATCCACGCAATAAGAACACATTATATAACAAATGAATGAAGTATGTATATGAATAAGTTTATATAAGCAATCCAAGTTTACCGTGGTGATAAAAGAAAAAGAATTTTGGAAAAAAATATACATCAAATCAACAATAAATTCTCAATTACTCTTCGATTAGGGGTTGATGAATCGGTGTCGAGGGATAGAGACGGACTACGGAGGACTTAGGTGCTGTCTCTCGAGTCTCAACAACAAATGTTTAGCCAAAAACAATTACTAAAATTACCAAAATTATTAAAATTACCAAAATTACTAAAATTACCAAAATTATTAAAATTACCAAAATGTTTTTCATTATAAAAACATTAAATAAACAATAAAAATATAAAATACAAAAATACTCATTCTGCTTATTTATTATCAAAATATGTTCAACAAAATTCATGTGTGTGTAGCAAGGTACACATGAAAAACAAATACCTTATAATTTTTAATTATAAAATTAACTAAACACTAAATATATAAAAAATTTCAAAAAATAAATATTTAGCCTTATAACAAAAAAAATAAATAGCTACAAAATTTACAAACTTCATATAATAAGACATACATGAAAAAATAATATGTCTTATAATCACTCTCCTAAGAGTTATTAAATACTCTTTATGTTAAAAAATATATAAATATTTATATTTTATTGTGATAAATTTTAAGAATTCTTATTAATTTTTATGAAGATAATAAGAAATAATTTTAAAGGCATAAAATTTTTTATTATTTGATTTCATTTATAAATTTTAAAATTCTAAAAATTACTTAAAGTGAGAAGATAATTAAAAAAAAATTATATATATTATTTTAATAAAGACTGAATATTAAAAGCTAGTAGTAAAAATATTACTCAATTATTTAATTTTTATAAATTTTAGTAGGGGAAAATATATATGTATTAATTTTTAAATATCCATTTATTTTCGTTTAAATTTACTAAATAAATTAAATTTTTATTATAATTCAAGATTTTTAAATTTTATAGTAATTATTTTTTTAAAAGTTTTTTATAATCATAAAATTTTTGTATACTTATAATAATATTATTATTTACTAGTTTATTCTTCAATTCAAATATTTTTGAAAATATTTTTTATTTAATCATACAAAAAATTATTTATCATTTATATTAGTAGAAATTATAATGTATGTTTATTTATTTTTTCAAATATCTTACAAAATTATTATAATTATAGAATTAATTATTTGATCTTACTTTAATATAAATTTTAAAATTTTAATTAAAAATTTTTAAAAAATTTTTTATATATTTTTTTAAAAAATTAATACATCATAAAAATAGTTATTTTAGTCTTTATTAATATAAATTTTTTTGTATTTTTATATTTTTTAAATTATTTATTGATAATATCCTTTTTTATAATTTCACGAGGAGAATGTGTCTTTTAGGGATCACTCATATATAAACCATTAACATACAATTAATAAACAAAATTAAATAAAATATTAAACCTAATAATAAATTAAAAAAATTAAATAATTAAAGATTGGCTAGAAAAATTTCATCACTAAATCCATCGCTATATTTGGGATTTAATTAGCTAGGAAAGTTTAGTCACTAAATCCATCGATACTCTGGATTTAATTTGATAGGAAAGTTTCGTCGCTAAATCTGTTGATATATTCCAGATTTAATTAGCTAGAGAAATTCCTTCACTAAACTCCATCACTATATTCAGAAAGTAATTGGCTAGGAAAATTCTGTCGTTAAAATCTCTCAATATATTTAGTATGTAATTAGGTAGGGAATTCCATCGCTAAATCCGTAACTATATTTTGGGATGTAATTAGCCAAAAAAATTCTATCGCTAAAATCCATCGCTAAAATCAGTCGCTGTGTTCTGGATATAATTAGCTAGGAAATTTCGACACTAGAATTTATCACTATGTTCCGGATGTAATTAGTGAGGAAAATTCCGTCGCTAAATTCATTGCTAAATTCGGGATTTTGTTAGCTAAGAAAATTCCATCATTAAATCTGTTGCAATATTCATGATTTTATTAGCTAGAGAAATTCCATCGCTAAATCAGTTGCTAAATTTTCGGCTTTTTTTGAGTGGAATTTACGAAAATATTTTGCTGCTTATCCATTGTTAAATTATCCACTTTTCTTGAGCGGAATTTACGAAAAATAATTCGTCTCTAATCCATTGCTAAATTTTCTACTTTTCATGAGCTAAATTTATGAAAAATATTATGTCGCTAATCTGTTGTTAATACGTTACAAATTTTAATTCAATGAAAAATCATAAATTACTTGTTATTCCCTAGAAAGTCCCTCGCAATTTAGCAAGGGATTAATCCCTAGCTAAATGAAGATTTTCTTATAGTAATGGATAGATAATTAGATTGATTGATAGAGAGATTGATAAACATATAGATAGATAGATAAATAGACAATTTGATATAAAGATAGATAGGTAGAAGATAAATAGACAAAGAGATATAGAGACAAATTGATAAAGAAATAGATAGACATATAGATAGACAAATAGAAAGATATAAAGATAGTGAGATAGATAAACAAATAGATTGATAAACAAATAGATAGATAAAATTATAGATAGAAATTTAGATAGATAGAATTATAGAAAGATATACAGACAAACAGATAGATAGATAGATAGACAGATAAACAAATAGATAGATAGATAGCTAGATAGATAGATAGAAAGATAGATAGATAGACAAATAGATAGATAGATAGTTAGATATATAATTAGATTAAAAGATTAATAGACAGATAGATACAAAGATAGATAGACATATAGTTAGATAAATAGATAGAAAGATATACTGATAGATAGTTAGATGGACAGATATACAGATAGATATATAGATTGATTGATAGATAAATAGACATATATAAAGACATAGATAGATAGATAATTATATAGATAGAAATATAAATAGAAATATAGATAGATAGATAGATAGGTAAACAGAATGATAGATAGATATATAGATAGTTAGACAGAAAGATAAACAGATATATAAATACAAAGATAAATAGATAGATAGATATATAGATACATTGATAGACAAATAGATAAACAGATAAAAAGACAAATAGATAGATAGATACATAAATAAATAGACATATAGTTAGATAGATACATAGATATATTATTAGACAAATAGATAAACCAAAAGATAGAAAGGCATATAGATAGATAGTCAAGTAGATAAATAGATATATAGACAAAATATAGATAGATATATATATAAACATTTAGATAGACATATAGATTGATAGATACATAGATTAAGAGAGAGACGGATAGATAGACGGATAGACATATAGATAGACAACATGATAGAGAGATAGATAAATAGATATACAGACAGACAAATAGATAGATAGATACTTAGATAGATAGTTAGTTAGATATATAAACAATCACATAGATAAACATATAGAAAGGATAATAGATTGATATAGAGACAGATTGTTCAAAAAACACAGATAAATTGATAGATAAATAGAAAGATTAAAAGAATAAAATATAGATAGATTGAAAGATAGATTTATAGATAGATAGATAGATAGATAGATAAAAAGATAGATAGATAGGTACTTAGTTAGTTTGACAAATAGACAAATAGATAAATAAATAGAGAGATCGATAGACAGATAGATACATAAATAGATAGATAAATAGATAGATAAATAGATAGATAAAAAGATAGATATACAGATATACAAATAAATAGAAAGATAGATAGACAGATAGACAAATTGATAGATTGATTGATAAATAGATTGATAGATAGATTAATAGACAAATTGATAGACAAATATATATATATATATATATATATATATATAGATAGATAGATAGGCAGACAGACAGATATTTATATAGATACATAGACATATATAGATAGATAGATAGATAGATAAAAAGATAGACATATAGATAGATAAATAGATAGACAGAAACACATATTGATTGATTAATTGATAGTGAGATAAATATATAGATAGATAGACATCTAGATACACATATAGATAGATAGATAGATTGATTGAATTACATACAGAGAGATCGACATATAGATTAAAAAATAGATAGATAGGTAGATCGACAAAAAGATAGACAAATTGATAGATCGATAGATAAAGATATAGAAAAATAGATACATAGAGAGATAGTATTATTGTGAGATAGATAGACAGATAGTTAAATAGACATCTAGATAGATAAATATATAAACTGATAGATAGACAAACAGATAGACATATGGATAGACAAATAGATGGAAAGATAGATAGATAGATAGACAGATAGATAGATAAATATATAGTTAGATAGACATACAGATATAGAGAGAGAGAAAGATAAATTGATTGATTGATTGACAGACAGACAGACAGACAGACAGATAGATAAATAGATAGATATAATGATATAGAGATAGATCAGCATATAGATTGACAAATAGATAGATAGAGAAATAGATCGACATATAGATTGACAAATAGATAGATAGAGAAATAGATCGAAAAAAACATAGATAAATTGATAGGTAGATAGATAGATAGATAGACAAATAAATCCATAGATAGATAGATTAATTTGAGATAGATAGACAGATAGTTAAATAGACATCTAGATAGACAAATATATAAATAGATAGATAGACTGACAGATATATATATATATATATATATATATATATATATAAACAAATAAATAGATAGACAGATAGAAAGATAGATAGATAGACATACAATTAGACAAGCAGACAGATAAAAAGATAGAAATGATGATAATAAGATAGAGATAAAAATAAATAGACTGAAAGATAAATTGATAGAAATATTGATAGATAAATAGAGAGATATATAGATGAATTTATACAAAGATTGATATATAGATTGATAGTTATATTGATTTATAGATTGATAGACATATTGATCGAGAGATACATTGATTAATTAATAGATAGATAGATATATAGAATTATAGACAGATAAATAGATAGATAGATTGAATGATTGTTAGATAGATAGATAGATGGATAAGTAGATATGGAAATACATAGCCACATAAATAGTCCAATAGATAGATAAAGAAATAAATAGAAAAATAGATAGACAGCTAGAAAGAGAAATATATAAATAGTTAGATAGATAGCTAAATAGACAAATTGATAGACAATTAGAAAGATAGAAATAAAGACAAACATATGGATAAAAAGATAGTTCGATAGATAGATAGATATATAGACTAATAAAGTGATACTTTGACAGACAAATAAATATATAGATAGATAAATAGATAGATCGATGGATACATAAATAAATAGATAGACATATAGATATTTAGATAGATAGACATATAGATCGATATATATATTACAAATCAATAGAAAATTAGATAGATAAAAATATAGATAATAGATAAATTAAAAGATAGTCAGTTATATAAACAAATAAATAGATAGAAAGATAGATATACAAGTGGATAGATAAATAGATAGATTGATAGATAGACAGGTAGAAACATATATAGATAGATAAATAGATAGATAGATAGATAGATTAATAGACAAATAGATAGGCAATTCAAAAGATAGGTAGTTAGATAGATAGATAGATAGACAAATAGATAGAGAGATGAATACATGAATAGATAGACAAATAGATAGATAGACATATAGATAGACAAATAGATGAACAGATAGATAGAAAGATAGAAAGATAGATAGATAGATAGACAGATAGATAGATAAATAAATAAATAGTTTGATATATAGATAGATATATAGAGAGATATAATGACATATAAATAGACATACAAATAGAGTGATAGAGAGACAGATAGATAGACAAATAGATAGATAGGATGATATACAAATATATAAAATATAGATAGATAGATAGATATATATAGACAGATAGATAGTTAGATAGTTAGATAGATAGATGACATATAGATTGGTAGATTGATAGATAGGTAGTTTAAGAGATAGATAGATAATTTGATAGATAGATAATTTGATATATAGAAGTATACATAAATAGATAAATTCATAGATAGACAAATGGAAAGATAGATAAATAGATATATAGATAGATAAATAGATAGATAAAAAAATATCTAGCTAGATAGTTAGACAAATAGATTGACAAATAGATAGATAGAAAGAGATATAATTAGACAAATAAATAGACACATATATAGATAGATCGATAGATAGATAGATATATAGAAAAATATAAAGATAAATAGATAGATCAATAGATAGACAAATATATATATGCATAGATAGACAAATATATATATGCATAGATAGACAAATATATAGAAGCATATATAGACATATATATAGACAGATAAATAGATAAATAAATAGTTTGATTGACAGATGATAGATAGATTGATAGACATATTGATAATTAGATTGATTGATTGATATACAAATTGAAAAAAATATTGATAGATAGAATGATATACAAAATGATAGATACATAGATTTAAGGAAAGAAAGATAGATAAATAGATAAATAGATAGATAGACAAATAAATTTATAGATTGATAGACAAACAGGCATACAGATATATGATAGATAGATATATATATATATAGACAAATAGATTGACATATTGATAGAAAAATAGATGGAATGATAGATAGACAGACAGACAGATATCTAAATAAATAGACAGACAGTCAGATATAGATAAAGTGATAGATACATATATAGATAGATAGGCAGGTAGATTGATAGATATTTAGACAGATAGATAGACGAATCTATAGATAGATGGATATACAAATAGATAGATAGATATATAGACAAATGGATAGATAGATAAATATAGATTAGATCGACAAATAGATGGACATATAGATAGAAACATAGATAGATAAAAAATAGATAGACAAATAGATAGAAAGATTGATAGACACAAAGATAGATAGACAAATAGTAAAATAAATATATAGATAAATAGATTGATAGATAAATAGATAGATATATAGATAGATATAATGAAATATATATATACAAAATTATAGATAGATAGAGAGATAGAAAAATATATAGAGAGATAGATATATAGATATATAGATAGGTACATCAATAGATAGATAGATAAATAGATCATTTGACAGACAAATAGATTGATAGATATATAATTATACAAATAGAGATTCATATAGATAGAAAAATAGATAGACATATAAATAGACAAATATATAGAAAGATATATAGATAGATAGATAGATAGACATATAGACAAATAGATATACAGATAGAGAGATAAATATGTAGACAGATACATAGACAAAAAAATAAACAAATAGATTGATAGATATATCAATAGATGGATAGACACATAGATAGACAATAAAATATATAAATAGATAGACAGAAATAGAGTCACATAGATAGATAGATATATATATATACTAATAGAAAGAAAATAGATAGACAGAGAGATTGTCTCATAGAAAGAAAATAGATAGGCATATAGATATACAAATTCATAGATAGATAGAAATACATATAGATATACATTTAGATAGATAGATAGAAATAAAGATAGATTTATAGATAGATAGATAGGTATATACAAATAGATAGACAAATAGAAAAATAAATAGATAGATAGATAGCTAGTTAGATAGATATAATCGACATAAAGATAGATAGTTTGATAGACATATCAATTGAAATGTAGTTTGATAGATATAATAAAATATAAATAGACAAATAGATAGATAGATAGATAGACTAATACATAGACAAATAGTTGGATAGATAGATAGATAGACAGACAGATAGATAATTAGAGAGATTCATAGACACATTTATAGATAGATCAATAAATAAATACATAGATAGATAGATAAATATATAGATAGATATAAAGATAGAAAGATATATGAATAGATAGACAAATAAATAGATGGATAGATAGATAGATAAAAAGATAAAAAGATAGAATGAAAAATAGACAAATAGATAGATAGATATATAGATAATCAAATTGATAAACAGATTGATAGACATATTCATAATTAGATTGATAGATATATTTATAAACAAATTAATAGACAGGTTAGTACCCAAATTGAAAGACATATTGATAGATTGATATAAAGATGAATAGATAGATTTAAAAATAAATAAATAGACAAATAGATAAACTGATGGATAGATAAATAGACAAATAGATAGACAAAAAGATAAACAGATTGATAGTAAGATTCATAGATAGACAGACAGATAGATTTATAGATTCAAAGACAAATATAAAGATAGTTAGATAGACATATAGATAGACTAAAAGCTAGAAATATATATATATATATATATATATATATATATTTACACACACACACACACAGATAAATAGATAGGCATATAAATGGATGATGGATAGATTGAAAAATAGATAAAAAAATATATAGATATATAATGAAACAAATAGATAGACAGATAGATAGACAAATAAATAGATAGAAAAACAAATATATATTTAGAAAGATAAATAGATAGATAGATTTATATACATATAGATAGACAAATATATAGATAGACTGACAGCTAGATAGAGAGATAGGTAAATAGATAGATAGATAGATTAAAAGATAGATCGATAGAAGATAGATACATAGATAGGTATTCATAATGATAGAGAGATGGACAAATAGATATTTATATAATTAGATAGATTGATAAATATAGATATATATAATAGATAGATAGATAGATAAATGGATAGATATATAGACAGATATATACTGAAATAGATTTACATATAGATAGATAGATAGACATAATGATAAATAGATAGATAGTTTGATATATAGATAGATAGATAGCTAGACATATAGATAGACAAATATATAGATTGATAGATATATAGATAGATAGACAAATAGACATATTTATAAATAAACATATAGATATACAAATAGATTAACATGTATATAGATAGATGATTATACATATAAATTGAGTAATAAATAAATAGATAGATAGATAAACAGATAGATAGTTAGATAGATAGATAGATAAATATAAAGACAAATATATAGATAGATAGATAGATAGATAGATAGACAAATAGATAGATAAAAATATAGAGAGATAGATAGTTAGATAAATAAATAGATAGACAAATAATTAAATAATAGACATATAGATAGATAAATAGATAAATAGATAGATAGAATGATTGATTGATACATAGATAGATCAACAGATAGATAGAAAGATAGATAGATAGATAAACATATAGATAGATAAATATATAGATAGATATATAGACAGATAGATTGAAAAATGGATTGACATATATATATATATATACAAAATGATTGACAGATAAATATATAGATGAATATAGAGATAGATAGACATAAAGATAGACATAGAGATGATATATAAATAGTTAGATAGATAGATAGACAGATTGTTTTATAGAATGATAACCAAATTGATAGTCAAGTTGATAGACAAATTGATAGATAGACAAATAGACATATAAATAGATAAATAGTGAAAGATAGATAGAAAATAGATTGTAAGATTGATTGACAGATCGATAGATAGATAGTTATATAGATATATTAATAGATAGATATACAAATAGATAGATAGAAAAAGAGACCAATAGATAGATAGGTAGATAGATCGACAGATAGATTGACAGATGGGTATACCAATTTTTACATAGATAGAGTGAAATATATATAGATGATAGATATATAAATTTCTAGATACATAGTTAGACAAATAGATAGACACATATATTGATAGATCACTAGATAGGTAAATAGAAATATTGATAGACCGATAGATATACATAAAGAAAGACAGACAAATAGATAGATAAATATATAGATAATTGATAAGAAAATAAATAGATTGGATGATAGATAGATAGATAGATTGTTGGATAGATATATAAACCTAAAATAGACAGATAGATAATCAGATAGATACACAGATAAATAGAAAAAAAATATAAAGCTAGATCGATAAATGATATAATAGATAGATTGATAGATAGATAGACAAATAAATAGATAGATTGATATAGATTTAGATAAGACAAATATATAGTCAGAGAGATAGATAGATAAATAGATAGGTAGATACATAAATAGATAGACAGAGATATAGAAAGATAGATAGATATACAAATAGTTATATATATCGATAGATAGATAGTTAATTAGAAAGATAATTAGATTATTAGATAGACAGATATATATACAGATAGATAGACAGATAGATAGATAGAATGATAGATATAGAGATAAATATATAGATAGACAAAATGGTAGATATATAGAAAAACTAAAATATAGATAGAATGATATTTTGATAGATCGACATAAAGATAGACAAATAAATTGATAGATAAATATATACATATATAGATAGATAGATAGACAGATAGATAGATAGATTATTTGATAGACATATATATAACCATATAGATAGATAAATAGTTAGATAGATAAATAGATTGATAGATCGATATATTGATAGATACATAGACATATAGGTAGTCAAATAAATAAATAGATAGATATATAGATAGATTGACAAATATATATATATATATATATATATATATATATTAGACAAATCGTTACACAAATTGATTGATAGATATATAGATAGATAGATATACATATAGATAGATAAATAAATAGATAGATAGAAAGATAGATCGATAAACAGATAGATAGTTAGATAGATAAATATATAAACAAATAGATAGATTAAAAGATAGATAGACAAATAGATAGACAAATAGTCACAATAAGAAAATATTCATTAGACTACAGAAATTTAGCTAGGGAAATTTAGCAAGGGATCAATCCTTAGCTAAACTATGACGGATTAGCCATGGAATAACGACATGAATTCTATACAAAGAAAAGCATAAAATTTAGCGGCACATTTAGCTAAGGAATTTCTCTAGCTAATTACAACCAGCATATATAGAGGAATTTAGTGACTGAATTTCCCTTGCTAATCTCATCCGAAATATAGCGATTGTTTTAGTGACGGAATTTCTCTAGCTAATTTCATCCAGAAAATAGTGACTGATATAGTGATGTAATTTTCTCTAGCTAATAAAATTTGGAATAGCTATATTTCTGCATATTTATTTGTCTCTCTATCTTCTAACTATCTAACTATTTATCAATCAATCAATCAATCTATCTATCTATCTATCTCTTTGTCTATCTATCTATTTGTCGATCTGTCTATCTATCTATTTATCTATCTATTTATATATTAATCTATATCTCTTTATTTTTGGGTATCCATGTGTCTATCTAATTATATATTCGTATGACTAACAAACTAACTATTTGTCTATCTGTGAGTTTATATATCTATCTACCTATTTGTTTATCTATCTATCTATAATCTTTCTGACTATTTATCTATCTATCCTTCTATCTATCTTTCAATGTATCTATCTATATAAATATTTGTCTATCAATCTATGTATCTATCTATATGTATGTTTGTCTGTCTATTTGGATCTATATCTCTTTATCTATCTACCTATCTATCTATCATAATATCTGCCTAACTATCTATCTATTTGTTTGTCTATTTGTGTGTCATCTATCTATATGTTTGTCTATCTTTTTATCCATATATTCATTTTTCTATCTGTCTATCTTTTTGTTTATCTGTCTATCTATCTGTTTGTCTATTTTTCTTTTAATCTATCTTTAAAACAATCAATCAATGAATCTGTCTATCTATCTATCTATTTATCTATCCATCAATTTATCTATCTGTCTATTTCTCTATCTATCTATTTATCTTTCTTTTTATTCCTGTCTATCTATCTGTCTAATTATCTATCATTCAAAAAGTATATTAATTAGTCTATCAATCTATCTATCTATCAAACAATCTATATGTCTATTAATCTATCTTTCAATCTATTTATCTATATGTTTATTTGACTATCTATCTATCTATCTATTCATCTACTATCAAATATATATATATCTTGTCGTGTATCTATCTATTTGTCTATTTGTCTATCTATTGATTTAACTTACTATCTATCTATCTTTCTATCTATCTTTCTATATATATATATCTCTATCTGTCTATATGTCTATCTCTCTATGTATATATCTATCTATCTATGATCATTTCTATCTATCTATCTTTCTATGTATATTTTTATCTATCTATTTGTCTATATGTCTATCTATGTGATGTTTGTTTATCTATCTATCTATGTATCTTTCTACATATCTTTCTATATATCTTTTTATGTATATTTATTTCTATCTTAATGTTATTTGTCTATCGATATGTCTATAAATATGTATATTTATTTGTCTATCCATCTATCTAACTATCATTCTATAAATCTATCGATTTATCTAACTATTAGTCAATCAATTAATCTATCTATCTATCAGTCAATCAATCTATCTATCTATCTATCTGTTTGTCTACAAATCTATCTATCAATCTATATAACAAACTAATTATAAATTTGGCTATCAATATATCTATTAATCTATCAATCAAACTAAATATATATCTAACTATGTATTTATCTATCTATCTACCAATCAATCTATCTGTCTAATTCTCTATCTATCCATCTATCTATATGTCTATCTATCTATCTATCTATCCATCTATCTATCCATCTTACTATATGTCTATATATCCTCTATCTATTGATCAATCTATCTATATACATTTCTATCTATCTATCTATCGACCTATCTATCAATGTGTCTTTATAATTTTCTAACTATCTTTCTATCTATATGTATATCTATCAGTCAATTTGTCTATCTATCTATCTATATACCTAGTGGTCTATTTATATGTATATCTATTTGTCTATCTATTTGTCTATCTATATGTCTATCTGTTTATCTATATATCTCTCTATCTATATATATATATATATCTATCTATTTATAAATCTATCTAACTATATGACCTATCTATAAATATATCTAATTATTTGTTATCTATCAAATTAATAATTTATCTATCTATCTGTTAGTCTATTTATCTATCTATATATCTTTCTATCTTTCTATTTTTCTATCTGTTTGTCAATTTATCTATCTATCTATCTATTTTCCCTAACTATATGTCTGTCTTTTAATCTATTTGTCAATCTATCTTTATATCTATCTATATAACTATCATTCTATCTATCTATCTATTAATTTTTCTATTTATTTGTATATATATTTGCTTAGCTATCTATCTATCTACCTTTTTATCTATTTATCTATCTATCTTTCTTTCTATTTATCTATCTATCATCTATCTATGTCTTTTTATCTATTTATCTATCTATCTATCAAATTATCTACCTACCTACATATATATATATATATATATATATATATCTCTCTCTCTCTATATGTCTGACTATCTACTATGTATCAATCTATCTATCTATCTAACTATCTATCTGTATTTCTATATGTCTATCTATCTATCTTTTTGTATATCTATTTGTTTATCTATTTATCTATCTATCTATATGTATGTCTATCTATCTAACTATCTAACTATATATCTTTATCTAGCTCTATCTATATATCTATCTGCATATTTAAATTAGTATCTGTATCAATTTATCTATCTATCTTTATATTGGTTTTCTATAAATTTGTCTATTTGTCTATCTTTTTGTTTATTTATCTGTCTATCTATCTATCTTTCTATCTGTCTAGCTATATATCTATCTGTCTATCAATTCACATATCTGTCTATATGTCTATCTTTTTATATGTTTATCTATTTGTATATCTATTTGTAGGTTTATATATCTGTCTATTTGACTACGTATCTATCTTTCTTTCTATCTATCTATTTATCTTTCTTTCTAATGGTCTATATGTATATTTATTTATTTGTTTAATATTTATGTCTATCTGTCTTTCTATCTATCTCTCTTCCTATATTTTGTCTATATATTTATGTTTGTTCATCTATATGTCTATATGTCTGTCTACTTGTCTATATATCTATCTTTCTATCTCTTTCTTTTTTTATATGTCTCTTTATTTGTCGTTCTATTTATCTATCGATCTATTTTCGTATTGGTTTGTCTATTTAAATATATATTTATATTTCTGTCTATCTGCCTATCTATCTATTTATCTAGTTGTCTATCTATTTGTCTATGTATTTTTACTTTAATCTATCCATCCATCTATATATCTATCTATATATATGTATATCTTTCTGTCGATGTATATGTATATCTATCTATCTATTTATCTTTTTGTCTACTTATTTTAATATTTATCTATTTATCTAGCTAGCTAACTATCTATCTATTTATATATCTATCTATCTTTCTTTCATTCAATCAATCTATCTATATATCTATTTGTATGTCTAATAATTTATCAATTGATCCGTGTATTTATCTATCTATCATTCTATCTATCTTACAATTTATCTATAAATCTATCTATCTATTTGTCTATCTAACTATCTATCTATATATCTATCTATCTGTCTCTCTATCTATCTATTTATCTATCAATTAATATTTTAAAATGTCTATCAATTAGTTTATCAATATGTCTATAAATCTATCTATCAATCTGTTTATTCATTTCTTTTTCTGTCTATCTATCTACATATCTATCTATATGTCTATTTATCTATCAATCAATTTGTCTGTCATTCTATTTGTCTATCTGTTTGTCTATCTATCAATCTATTTTTCAAGCTTTCTATTTATCTATCTGACTATCTACCATATATATTTTTATCCTTCTCTCTATCTATTTATCTATCTGTATATCTTTATGTATATCTACCTATCTCCTTATCTATCTATCTATCTATATATTTATTATCCATCTTTTAGTGTAATAATTTGTTTATCTATCTACATATCTATCTATATTAATATATATATATGACTATCTACCTATCTATCAATATATATATTTATCTATCCATCTATCTGTCTGTTTATTAATTTGTCTGTCTATCTATCTATCAATCTTTCTATCATCCTAACTATAAATTTGTCTATCAAAATATATATGAATTGTTATACCAATCTATCTATAAACCTGTGTAAAAATCTATCTATCAGCCTTTTTAACAATATGTATATCAATCTATCTATGAATCTATTTATCAAACTATCTAACAATCTATCTAACAATCTATCTATCAATCTGTCAAGCTATCTATATATCTATCTTTCTATCATTCAAAATTTTTATCTGTCAGGCTATCAATCTATATATCTATCTATCTATTTGTCTATCTATCTGTCTATTCATCTATATATTTTTATCTCTATGTGTTTGTCCTTCTTTCTATCTATCCATTTATCTATCTATTTGTCTATCTATCTATATGTTTATTTGGTTGTCTATCTGTCTTTCAATTTATCTGTCTATATGTCTATCTATCGGTCTGCATATCATTCTACCTATCTGACTGTCTATTTGTATGTTTATCTATCTATATGTCTATCTGGCTATTTATCTGTTTTTCTATCTATCTATCTATCTATATGTCTGTCTGTCTGTCTATTTATATATCAATGATCTGTATATCTATTTATCTTTATATCTATCAGTATATCTATCTATGTGTATGTATATCTATCTATCTATCTATCTGCATGTCTGTCTATCAATCTATATCTATTTATATATCTGTCTATCTATTTAAATACCTGTCTATCTATTTATTTGTCTATATGTCTGTCTATCTATCTATCTATCTCTTTGTCTATATCTCTAACTATCAATTTGTGTATCTATCTATCTATCTATCTCTCTATCTATCTATCGATTTATTTATCTATATATCTATCTATCTTTCTGTCTATCTATCTATCTATCTATTTATCTCTCTATCTTTCTATCTATTATTTTATCTATTTATCAATCAAGCTATCTTTATATCTATCGATTTTTTGATCTATCTGTCTATCAATCTATCCATCAATTTGTCTACTAATCTATCTTTTAATCTGGCTATTAATTTGTCTATCAATCAATCACTCAATATATTTTTCAATCTTATTATCAATCTGTTCATCTATCTATCTATATGTTTTTCTATCTATCTATATATATGTGTGTCTATCTATCTCTCTATTTGTCTATCTATATGTCTATCAATATGTCTAACTATATTTTTATCTATCTATCTATATGTCTTTTTAATTAGCTTTCTATCTATCTATCTATCTGTTTGTCTTTCTATTATTCCAAGTATCTATTTATATGTCTATCTATTTGTCTGTATATCTATTTATCTATCTATATGTCTACCTGCCTATCTATCTATGTGTCAATCAATCTATCTACCTATTTATATATCTATGTGTCTACCTAAATTTCTATTAATCTATCATTCTGTCTATCTATATATTGGTCTATTTATTTAACTATCTATCTATTTATCTATCTATCTATCTATTTATCTACCTATCTATCTATCTATTTATTTGTCTATCTATTTATTTATCTACTTTCTATCAATCTGTCTATATATCTATCTATCTATTTTCTATCTATCTATCTATTGATATATTAATCTATTAAATAATTTATCTATCTATCTGTCTATTTATTAATCTATATATATATATTTAGCTATATATTTTTTTTCTATCTATCTGTCTGTATATCTATCAATCTATATAAATATCTATCTATCTATCTACTTTGTATATATCTATCTACTTTTTATATATCTATCTCTCTCTCTATCTTTCTATTTGTATATCTTTCTGTCTGTTTATCTATTTATTTATCTGTCTATATATAAGTCTATATCTATCTATTTATCTATATGTCCATCTATCAATCAACCTAATCATCTATCTATAAATATATCTATCTGTCTATTTATCTATTTGTTTGTTGAACGATCTATATATCTGTCTATATATCTACCTATCTATTTGTCTATCTATATGTCTATCTATCTTTCAATAAAAATGTCAATTTATTCGTTGATCAATCTGCCTATCTATTTGTCTATATATATATATATATATATATATATCCATCTATCTATCTATTAGTCTTATCTTTTTTTCTGTCTATCTATATTTCTATATATTTATCTATCTATCTTTCTATTTATCAAAGTATCTACCTATCTATATGACTATCTATCTATCTATTTATCTATTTGTCTATAAATTTTTATATCTACCTGTCTATATATATATTCATCTATCTGTCTTTCTATGTATCTATCTATCTGTTTAACTATCTATCTATATATCTATCTATCTGTTTGTCTGTATGTCTGTCAATATATATATATATATATATATATATATATATATATATATATATATATATATATATATATATATATATATATATGTCTAGCTATCTATCTATCTACCATTTTTCTATCTATCTATATTACTCTCTATATGACTATATATCTATCTATCATTCAATTATCTATCAATCTTTTGGTTTATCTATCTATATATTTATCTATCTTTATATATGTTTATTTATCTGTCTTACTATCTATCTTTATATTTGTCTATCTATCTATCTATCTATCTATTATCTATTTATTTATCTATCTCTCTATCTATCTATCTATCTATCAATATATCTATTTATATATCTTTCTTAATATATGTCTATATGTTTATATATATATATATATATATATATCTTTTTCTATCTGTATGTCTATCTATCTATCTAAATATCTGTTTGTCTATCTATTTATCTATCTATTTATCTATCTATGTATTTATCTGTCTATCTATTAGTCTGTCTATCTATCTATATTTCTATATATTTGTATATTAATCTATCTATTTGGTCTTTTTACATCACTAAAATAGAATAAAGACTGATTAACAATAGAAATTATCCCAAGCTAAAGTGCTCATCACAAAATATTAATGAGGAAAATCCCTAGCAAATATTTTAATGATAGAAATTTCTTAGCTAATTATAAATGTTCCCTTACTAATTTTAATCATAATTAAAAATAGTAATTAATATTTTTTGATTAAAATTGTATAAAAAATTCTATAGCAAAATTAGCTAGGAAAATTCCCTAGCAATTTTTATTCCAAAGCTATTTTCACAATTTTATTTTTTTACAATAAATTTAATTCCATATTTTTAAATTTTTATAATAAATTGAATAAAAACTTATTTAATAAGCCATTATTTATAATTAACAAAATGAAAAAGTAGTTAATAAATTAATTTGATACAATAAATACATAGTTAAAACAAAAACATAACATAGGTATATAATCATTTTAAACTAAATCATCACCCTCATCTTTAGCTGATGCATTTGTGCTAGTCTCTCCCCTGTTGATACTATGCTAAAACTTGGTGTGCTATCTATCTTATCAAGGATGCTAATTGTTACTCCATATAAGTCATCTTCTATTGCATTGTATTCTTCATTTCTTTCATCTCAACATTCACTTGTTCATTTTTTACATAGACATCTATTCAGAATTAAATGATACGAACGATGACAACTTATTAATTTAGCAAAATTTATATATATGACCATCACTAATATAGCATTTACCAATATGCATGATGAATACTGATTCGGAGAATTATCAAGTTTTGCGGCACATATATAGCCTTTACCAATCATTGTGCAAAATTTAATCCATAAAAGGAATATTGAATTTCCAACATACTGTTTTAGAACATGGAAAAAATAAAATCACTACCTAGTAGCTATTGGAATCATTAACTTGAAAGAATCCACAAACAGATTGTTGACCACAGCTAGAGCCATATGGCATGTTGTGAGAATGAAACTTGTATTCCATATTCTCTTGCATTAGCTTCAGAAATGACCTGTACAAAATATGGACAAAGAAATCAACATTACTCAAATGAAAATCTTTCAGTTTATTGAACTTGCACGATACTAGAATTGAACATCATATTTAAAACTCATGATGCATTTTAGTTTTGAATAATAAGGATCAGAAAACACATAAAAAAATCTGATGTACATTAAATATAGAGCTCATGAAATATTTTGGCTTACACTCCGACAAAGTTTCACATTACTGATTCCATCAATTAGGTATATCTATTTGAATTTGCTTGCAAGGTAGGTGGATTCTAAGTTTTGAACCTCAATTCCTTTCAAAGAAGTAATTGACATTAATGTGAAGGATGGCTGATCGATGTCTATGTTTAGATACAAAGAAAATGAAAATATCAAGAAGATTCTTGGGCTGCAACAGCATAAGCAGTATGACAGTGTCAAAGCCTTGAGATATGGTCATCTCATGAAAATGGAAGATCAGGATCACGATGGCTTGTATATTAAAGGTTTAGTGATCAATTTCATTTACTATTCATCGCTGTCTTTGTTTAGGGTTCCATCGTTCTTGGTTGATTTTAACAACCTAATCATCAAGGCAACGCATACAAGTGGAAGAGGTGTACCTTTCTACACCAGTTGTGTTTCACATACTACTTTGGCCAACTGAGGAGGATGTACATAATGCACAACATAATGAAAAAAAGAATTGCATTAGCTACTAAAAAAATGTCATCGTATCTACTACTTAATCTCTTCATCAAACAAAAATATAGCAATAGCCCCAAATATTATAACCTAAAAATTGCAAGAAACCTATGATGCATAGGTGCAAGGGGAATTATAGTTATTAAGAGGGCAGTGGCACTGACGGACTAATTAGGGGGTCAATAGCAGAAACTGGGTAATAGTGACATTAATAGTGGTGGCACAAAAAATGATAGCTAACACTGGGGTGTTAGCTATTATTTTCTGCCAACTCTATGATGGGCCAAAACAACATATTCAAAGCCTTCCAGTTATGCAAATGATAAGTCTACCTAATCAGGGCTCATATTTTAACTAAGAAAACTAAAAAGAAGCAGCATTCTTCATGCATATTTTTGCCTATTCATATTCATTATCACCAAAGCCAAAATAACCCCACCAAATGTGATATGCAAACCCCAACTTAAAAAATATGAAACAAATTACAACATGATTTATGCTACACGCCAGATATGCATAAAGAAGCAACAAAAAAATACCTCTTGTTCACTCAATGGCTTGCATTGCATCAACTGGTTAATCTACTTATCTATGTTTCCTTTTTCACTTGAATGGAATCAATCAGAGCTCATCTTCTTCCACACCTTACTTTTGGCTTTGATATACTGTTGTGTTTAAAATATTATTATAAATGTTGCATATATATATATATATATATATATAT
>JAREIK010000253.1:937022-999522 GCA_029783825.1 Sapria himalayana | reverse complement strand
GCGGTGCATATCC
Source organism: Sapria himalayana (assembly GCA_029783825.1). Classification (NCBI taxonomy): domain Eukaryota; kingdom Viridiplantae; phylum Streptophyta; class Magnoliopsida; order Malpighiales; family Rafflesiaceae; genus Sapria; species Sapria himalayana. The sequence goes on along the minus strand of JAREIK010000253.1, from coordinate 999,509 downwards.
TAGAAAATGAAAAAATAAAAAAAATGAAAAAAGATGATTAAATCAAAATTTTAATATTACGGTGCAAGTCTAAAACAACATGCATAGAATCATGGGTCCAACAATGATTAAGAAAAAAAATAGCTGAATTTGCAGAATTTAAATTCCAAATTAGAAACAAAAGTCAATAAAAAATATAATAGTGATCAGCTGAGAAATAAAAGAAAATGCTGATCTGATACCATCAACAATAAATCCAATTCTAAGATCCAAATCAAAGAAGGTGAATTTTTAAGAAATGCTCATATTCTTCTAACATAAACTCGAATGTCAAGCCAGATGACCCACATGATAATCTTTCGGAAAAAAGAAACAATGATTTATTGGGAATCAAAAACTAGATTATTAGTTAATGATAGATTGTACACCAGCAACCTGTATCGTAGCGATATACAAGTGAAACAGATACACCACATGAGAATCTGTTGACGAACATGAGTTACTTTGTTTTGAACATGAGAATCTATTTTGATATCTCATTGTGTTTTTTTTTCTTAAGTTACAGAAGCAGAAAACAATAAACATACTTTTTTATTAAATTACAGAAGCAGAAAACAATAAGCATACATTTTGTATTTTAAATCCAAAAAACCCTAAAAAGTTAATCATTAGAAGAAGAAAGTTTACACTAACCATATGTTGTTTCACTCATGATGGAGAGTCAAAATCAAAAAAGTGATGTGAAAATAGAAGAAAGAAGAATAAAAATTGGGGAAAAAAGAAAAAAAAAATTAAAACTGATTAATCTGTACCAACCAAACTTCACCAATGGAAATCAAATTGTGAGAAAGAAAGAAATATAATTCGTATTCAGAATGAGAAGAGCATTGTTAATCTTACTTGGTAACAAGAATATGTAGAATTATGAGTTACATGTGCTTCCGTATTCCTAATTCGCTTCTCCTCTCTTCCTCTTCACAAATATAGATAAAATAGTTTATGTGCTTGTATGCATTAGCATTTTTATATTTCACAGAAACTATAAATAAAAAAATCAATGTAAATATATAGAAAAAAAAAGAAACAAAAATATAAAAGTAAACAAAAATTATTAAAAATAAATAATTTAAATAAAAAAAAGAAATAAATTTTTAATTAACTATAAATCATATTATTTTATAAATAAAAAATAATAATATAATATTATATTAAAATATTTCATATATATATATATATATATATATATATAATGGTTATAAAATTGCAAGAATTAAATTTATTTTTTATGAATATAAGATGAAATTATTATTATGACATTAAATTTCATTTTATTTGATATAAAATTAAAATTTATAAAATTCCAAAATGTACTTACTGTTAAAAGTTCAATAAAAAAAGTTATATTTATTATTTTAATAAAAATGGAATATTATAAGTTAATATTAATGATCTTATTCATTTGTTTAATTCATATAAATTTTAGTATGGACAAAAAACACTACAAGAAAAATCCCATATAGCTAGGGATAATTCCCTAGCTAAATGGGCATTTTTTGTCGCTAAACGGGATATAGTGATGGATTACTGATGGATTGGTTCCCTATCTAAAGTGCTTCTTACTAAAATTTAGCGATGCAAAGTATCCCTAGCTACAAAGTTAGCGACATAAAAATCTCTTGCTAAAAATGACAAAAGTTCTAGCTAAATTAGCAAGATAAATGATATATTCTATCGCTAAACAAAAATAATGACAGATGATTCCCTAGCTAAAGTGCTAGTCTATAAATTTTAGTGACGGATATAGTCCCTAGCTAAATAAATTTAAGGATGAAAAATCCATTGCTAATTTTAATATTTCCCTTTCTAATTTAGCTAGGGAAAATTCCCTTGCTAAATTAGCAAGGAATTTTTTCCTTGCTAACTTAGCTAGGGATTTTTACCTAGCTATTTTAATTTCAAAAATAATTTGAGAATTTAATTTATTTTAAAATTTTTTAATTAAATAATTTAATATTTTTATATCAATTTGAATAAAAATTGAAACTATAAATAATTTATAATAAACAAAGAATAAAATCATTCAATATCTTATTCAAATTCAATATTTTACATAATTGAAACAAAAAAATAAAAAAACGTTTATTTCATCTTATTCATCAATGTATCTACCCAGAGTACATAAAATATAATAAATTCATTCATTGATGTTGCTTTCTCTTCCTCTGCTCCTCCGATCATTTTTCTACTGTGACAAAGCTGTCCGAGTCACGGCACATAATGTCCAATGAAAAATTTCATCACTTATAATAACTTTGTATGAGGAACAATGCGGTATCATATCTGTAAAAAATTTAAACTACTCGGTCAAATTAAAAAAAGGTCATGTTTTGATACATATATAATCTTATAGTATATATGTTAATATATACTAGCATTTCACTCGTACATATATTACTACAGTATATGTACATTAAAATAATAGTATTATGTATACATATAAACTAAGTACTAATATACTCAGTATATATGTACATAAAATACTACAGTACTATATGTACGTATATACTGAATTTATTCGTACGTATATACCTCATTTGGTGCTTTTGCTATTACTCCTGCTGCTTCTCTTACTGCTGTAGCCATTGCCATTATAGGTGCCGCTCCTACTGCCATTGTCTTTGTTGTTGTCTCTGTCAATACCACTCCTACCATTGCCGCGGCCGCCACTGCCTCTGTTGCCTCTGCTGCTGCCGCTGCTACGACCACTACCACTACTGCTTTCGGTGCATCCGCAGCTATTGCCTCCGATGCCGCCACTCCAGCCGCTCTCGCTCTCCTGCCACTGCTGCCGCTACTTCCGGTGCAGCCACTATTGCTACCTTCGATGCCACCGCTACAGCCGCTCCCGTCGCTGCCACCGCCGTTACTGCCACTATAGCCTTCACTACTACCGATGGCACCACTACCACCACTGCCCACTGTTGCTGATACTACTGCTGATAATAAGTTTTTACATACATATATAAGGCTAAAACTCTACACAAAAAAATTCGGAGACACAAACATTTTCACCGATATAGAAAAATTGTTATTATAGAATTGAACAAACACAAATTAAAGTTGATTGTCATATAGCTTAAACTAAAATTTAAATAAATAATTTAATATTTTTAAATTAAATTTAATAAATAGAAACAATATATGAAAATTTTAAGTTCAACAAAAAAATTCATTTAATAACATATTCTAATACAATATATTAAATAACTAAAAAAAATTATATTACATCTTAGTTATCAATGTATCTATCGACTGTGCATAAAGTATAATTCATCAATGCATTGACGTTGCTTTATCTCCCTCTACTCCTCCGATCACCAACTTTCCATTGCGAAAATGCTGTCCGAGTCACGGTGCTTCATGTTTATAGAAAAATCCATTTGCTTATACTAGCTTCGCAAGGGAAACAATGCGGTACCACATCTGTAAGAAATTTAAACAACCAAAAAAAATCAAAATAAATTAAAATAAAACTATGTTTTGATAAATATATATTACTACAGCAAAAATGTACATATATACTAGCATTTCACTCGTACATATATTACTGCTATATTTGTACTTATAAAATGTAGTATTATGTGTACATATATATTGAGTACATATATACTCAGTATATATGTACATAAAATAATTCAGAATTATATGTACATATATATCGCATTTGTTGTTGTTCCTACTACTCCCACTGTCGGTACCACCCTTGCCACTGCGGTTGCGTAGGTGCTGCCACTACTGCTGGTGCTGCAACCGCTGCGGCTGCTGTCGGTGCTGCCTCTGCTGCCATTGCTGCCACTGCAGTCACTACTACCGCTAATGCCGATGCTGCCATTGATGCTGCCTCTGCTACCTCTCTTGTCTCTGCCACTGCCGCTGCTGCCGCCGCCACTGTCGTCGCTGCCGCCACTGCCGCTGACGCCGCTACTACTGTCGCTGATGCCGCTACTGTTGTCGCTGACGCCACTGCTACTGTTGCTGCCGCCGCTACCACTTCTGGTGTCGCTACCGCCACTGCCATCACTGCCACCGCCACCACTGCCACAGCTACCACTACTGATAATGGGCTTTTACATACCTATAATAGGCTAAAACTCAACCCAAAAAATTCAGAGAAACACAAACATATTCACACACACACACACACACACACACACACACATATATATAGTTAATATAGACATGAACAAACACAAATTAAAGTTGATTGTCATACAGTTTAAACAAAAATTTAATTTAATAATTTAATATTTTTAAATTAAATTTTATAAAAAAATAAACTATAAATGAAACTTTTAAATTAAATGAAAAAAATTATTTATTAACTTATTCTAATACAATATTTTAATTAACTAAAACAAAAAAAATAAGAAAAAAATATATTACATCTTATTAATCAATGTATCCATCAACTTTGCATAAAGTATAATCTATCAATGCATTGTCGTTGCTTTCTCTCCCTCTACTCCATTGATAACCAACTTTCCACTGTGAAAATGCTGTCCGAATCATGGTGGATCATGTTTGTTGAAATATGCCTTCATTTATACAAGGTTTGTATGGAAAACAATGTGGTACCATATATGTATGGAATTTAAACCACCAAATCAAATCAAAATAAATAAATAAAAAACTATGTTTTGATAAATATATATTTCTACAGTAAATATATACATATATACTAGCATTTCACTCGTACATATATTACTGTAGTATATGTACATATAAACTACAGTATTATGCGTACATATATACTGAGTACATATATATATATACTTAGTATATATGTACATAAAATATAATAGTATTATATGTACGTATATGCTGACTATATACGTATGTATATATCGCATTTGTTACCGTTGTAGCTGCTCCCGCTACCACTGCCGCTCCTACCGCAGCCGCTGCCACTACCACAGCAGCTGCCGATGCTGCTGCCGATGCCGCTGTTGCTACTAACACTGCCACTATCGGTGCTTCCACTGATGCTACCACAACTACCAGTGCTGCCTCTATCGCACCTGCCGCCGCCGCGGAAGCCACTGATGCCACAGCTGGCACAGCTGCTTAGCTACCACTATTGCCAATGATGTCGCCTCTGCCACTACTGCCGGTGCTGCCAGTGCTAACGGTGCTGCCGCCACTACTGCCGCCACTGCCACCACTACCGCCACCAGTGCTGCCACTGCTACCATCACTGCCGCTACTAAAAATAGGCTTTTACATACCTATAATAGGCTAAAACTCTACCCAAGAAATTCAAAGACACAAAAACATATTCACAGATATATAAAAATAAATATTATAGACATTAAAAAACATAAATTAAATTGTATTGTCTTACAGCTTCAACAATAATCCAAAAGATGTCTAGGAATTATGTTTAGAGATAAAGAGAGTGCAAAAAAAAAATCTTTTTAGGATAATAAAGATAAGATAAGCTAGCCCTCTTTTTGATAAAGCTGAAATCTGTAAATATGAGACCCATGCATTGGAAGGACCATGGTAATGTATGAATACTTTGAATCAGAAAAGCAAAGAACAAAATCATAATAAAAAAATTGAAACCTACAAAAAATATCATAATTATTTTCTACACCATGTCATCTATTTTAATTGTGGTTGTAGTTAGCTATTTTAAAATAAAACTAAGTTCTATAAGGACCTTCCAAACACTTAGTGGAAGTAATTCATAGAATGCAATTGGTATTAATCTCTGCATAAATACATGAAAGTCATGACTTTTCATTCCAAATAACTTAAGATTATTCATATCCACACATCTACCCATATTTGACACATATCCATTAGGGAATTTCAAATATTTAACCCATTCACACAATATCTGTCTTGCTTTCTTATCAAGTTTGTAGCAAGCTTTAGGGAATTTTTCTATTGCCTCATTCAATTTCAATTTAGGATGTCAACAGTAATCATTCAGCTTTTGTCTTGATTTTAAAGTATCTTTTGTTTTTCCATCTTCATTAAGGACATTGTTGAAAATATTGTTAAATTTTTTTTTTTTAATATGCATTACATCTATGTTAAGACGAATTAAATTGGACTTCGAATAGGAAAAGTCCCAAAATATACTACGTTTCATCCAACCAAATAATTTTCCCCTTAGTCTATTACTTCTAGTAGCATCCTTTTCAGTTACATTCTTCAAACCTAAAATATGAATATTTGTAATAATATTATCTCTTGAATGAACTGTTGGTGCAACTATCATCACAAATTTATTTTTTTGAAATGCAATTTTATTTCTTCGAGATGGATGATTCATAGGTAGAAACTTACGATGGTTATCAAACCATGAGTTTTTACCACTAAATTTGAGGGTAAATGCATTAGAATTTGTCAGGCAATATGGGCATGCGAATAGTCCTGTAGTACTCTAGCCAAACAACATTGAATATGCATTAAATCACTTACCATCCACATAAGGGTCGTGCACATAATGAAAATTTGCTTTTTTGAGATATCATATGTATTGACGCCAACATCCAATAAATGATTTAACAATGCAATAAGAGGCTGTAAGAAAACATCGAGCATGTCTTTCGGATTTTTTAGCCCTAGAACCAATATTGACAAAATCATATATAACTCCTTCAAACACAACCACGGAGACAAGTTATAAGATGTCATAATCATTGGCCATGTTGAATAATGTTGTCCAGATTGCCCATATGGCTGAAATCCATCAGTACAAAGACCTAATCTCATATTTTGACTTTATGCTGCAAAATCTTTATGTATATAATTAAAATGCTTCAATGCAGGTGAATCTGATGGATGACACATTACCCCTTCTTCAACTTCATGCTCGGAATGCCACCTCATATCATTTGATGTAGCATTTGATGCATATAGTCTCTGTAATCGAGAATTAATGGAAAATAATACATCTTCTTAAAGACAACCTTCAATTTTTGTAGCGTAACTACAACAAGAGTTGCCTTCCTAAACCGAGAATGGTCACAAAACATACAACTAATTAAATAACTATCACCACCCCAATATAACATGTATCCATTTAAACAATAATCAATTTTTTCCACTAGTAGACCAATTCCTCGTAGTAACATTTTAGTGGTGTAAAAGATGTTAGTGATAAAATTATTATCCGAAACAATCTCTCTCATCTGTTCTGTCACCATATCAAATAATTTTTCAAACATATGATTTTCTAACTTAATGCTCATTAGTAGAGCCACAAGTGACAATTGCGAATGTGTTTTACAACCAGACCACAACTCTTTATCTACAGCTTTGAGCATTTTATAAAATTTCTGAGCTTCAGGATTAGGTGGTTCATCCAAGTAATCCATATTGAAGTCAGCACCAACAGCTTCCTTGATCATTCTATGTTATGTGCTTGATGATTCTTCACCACAAGTAAATAATTCAATACCCTCATTTTGGTCAATATTCAGAGCCATTGTACTTTCTCCATGATAAATCCAAACAAAATAATTTGGCACATAGCCATATTTAGCCAAATGATATCTTATAGTGTTTGCATCACGAAAAGGAATATTCTGACACTTGCGATGATTGCATTGACACTTAATTTTGTTTTTATTCATCTATCTTGATTGACTACATGCAAAATTGATGAAAGTTTCAAGCCTAGTCAAAAAATCTTTATTCAAAAATCCATTAATAACCCTTCTGTACATCCATTGATGATCTAAGCTCATTTTGTCCTGTTTTATTTATAAAAAATAATGCCCAATTATTATTATAAATAAAACATTTTATTACTATAAAATATACAAATAATTAAATAAAACTACTTACATTTGAATATTTAAAATTTAAATATCATGAAAATTGAGGCAATGAGATTGCAGAATCTAAATTAATAAATAAAGTAATTTTTAGTACGATAAAGATTAAAAGATCTCATAGTTATACTAGATAAAGGGTGCAAAGTACGATAATGCACAAGAAAAGAAAGCAAAAAAAAGACATTTAATGTTTGAAGGAGGAGAGGGAGAGAGAGAGAGATAAGGTGGGGAGAGAAAGAGGGGTAGAGAAATGGGGAGACGAGGAGGGAGAGAGAAAAAGAATGAGAGAGAATTGGTGAAAGGGAGAGATAGAGAAAGAGAGAGAAAGAGAGAGGAACAAAAAGAGGGATAGAGAGAGAAACAGGGAGAGAGATGAAGAGAGAAAGAGGAAGAGAGGGAGAGAGAGAGGGGAGAGAGAGGGAGAGAGAGGGGAGAGAGAGAGATAACAAGCAAGAATGGAGAGCAAGAAAGAAAATAATAAGAGAGAGTGTGTGACACATAAAGAAAAAGAGGAATAGAGTGATAGGAAGAATTAGAGAGGGAGAGAGAGAGAGAGAGAGAGAGAGAGAGAGACATAGAGAGTGCAATGTTAGAATGAAAAATTATATAAAATAAAATAAAATTTCTTCGGTATAAACCTATCAAATATTACATCCTTTGTCATACATAAGTTCATAATTGAGCATGAGGCCCAAGGGTAGGGATTAGGTAAGAGTATGACCCTTATTTGTACTATAGCATATATGAACCTGATCAACAGACACTCTCATTCTACATGCTTGCATATCATTGATATTATATATTATGCCATTTAATTTCAAATTAGTTCAACAAATTAATATTATTCCATATATATTATATGTTAGGATACATATAGTAAATATATTTATAAATAGTTACATATAGTTAAACATATAATTATATATAGATATATGCATACAAGTAGTTATAAGTAAATATAAATAAATGTATACAAAGATATAAACAATTATATAGATTTACATATATGTACATATACGTACATATATGTATACATAATTAAAAATAAAGTTATATTTATTTATATAGAGTTATTTATAGTTATAAGAATCTTTATATATAGTTATACACATATAGTTAAACATTGTGTTGTTTGTTTTTATACATATACTTATATATATTGTTACATGTAGTTATAGATATAGTTACACGTATAGTTAAACTTATATTTATTCATATATGCATATATATGTGTTCATATAATTTCATATATTTATACATATAGTTATGTATAGGTATGGATATACTAAAATACATTATTATACTAATACATAAAAATGTAAATTAAATAAATGTTGTTAATTAATTTATTTAAATATAGTAATGTATAAAAGTTTTTATAGTTATAATTTTAGTAAGATAGAATTATTTATAGTTATATATTAGTATACATATAATATATATAGTTATAAAAAATTATATATTATTAAACATTTAGCTATATATATTCATACGAGTAGTTAAATTTAGTTATACATAAATATATACAATGTTATATACAAATATATAGATTTACATATATGTATAAATAGTTTAAAATATAGTTATATTTAATTATATAAAGTTTTATTTAGTTTTACTAATATTTAGATATAGTTATACACATATAATTAATAATGATGTTGTATGTTATTATACATGTAATTATAAATATAGTTACATGTGATTATACATATAGTTAAATTATAGTTAAACTTATATTAATACATGTATGTATATATATATTTGTTCATATAATTTCATATATTTATACATATAGTTATGTATAGGTATGGATATACTAAAATAAATTTTTTATACTAATATATAAAAATGTATATTAAATATATGATGTTAATTATATATATAAATATAGGTTATACATTAATTATATAAAATTATGTATAGTTATATGTTATTATACATATAATATATATAGTTATAAAAAATTATATATCATTAAACATTTAGTTATATATATATATATATATATTCATATGAATAGTTATATTTAGTTTTACATAAATATATACAAAGTTATAAACAAGTATATAGATTTACATATATGTATGAATAGTTAAAAAATATAGTTATATTTAATTATATAAAGTTTTATTTAGTTTTAGAAATATTTATATATAGTTATACACATATAATTAAACATAATGTTGTATGTTGTTATACATGTAATTATAAATATAGTTACATGTGGTTATACATATAGTTACACGTATAGTTAAACTTATATCTATACATGTAGGTATATATATTTATAGTGAAATAATTTTTGAATACTAATATATACAAATATATTTTAAATATAAGCTGTAGATTATATATTTAAATATAGTTATGTATAAATCTTTTATAGTAATACTTTATAATAAGATACAATTATTTATAGTTATATGTTATTATACATATTGTATATATAACTATAAATATTTTTATATAGTTAAGCATATAGTTATATATAGATATATTCATACAAATAGTTATACATAAAATATATAAAGTTATAAATAAATATATAGATTTACATATATATATATATATACATACTTACAAATATAGCTATATTTAATTATGTAGAGTGTTATATAGTTATACATATATTTATATATAGTCATATAACTTCTATAAATATCTAAAATATGGCCAACAATGATGTTTAGAGAGATAGAGAAGAAATACTATATTTCTACAATTTTCCACATGAGTAGGAAGTTACTTTGAATCGTCATTTACTACAACTTCTATAGGGAAGATATGTTCTGCTAAAGCATCATAAATTTCTTCCATATATCTGCATGTCCATATATATATATATATATATATAAGGAAAAATATGAAGATATATGCATGAAAATGAAAAAAAAATGATATTAAAAAAATACTACTCAATAATAATAATTTATAACTAAAACTCATGCCTTTACATAATGAATAAAAATGATTGATGAAACTTTACATATCGAGTATTCCCATAAAAAATAAAACAACTGAATAAAATAAATAAAATCTCACAATAATATAAAATTATGAATAAAAAAAATAAAATGACATTATCATTTATTAAATAAAATAAAAATTCACTTATAAATACAAAAAGAAACTATATATACTCTTAATCTATATGAATCATCTCATCCTAGTATCTCAAGATAATAAAATATAATATTACAATATAATTCTTAATAGTTTTAAAATTTTTATTTTTATTTACACCTTATTAATGTTCTTTATAATTCATTTTGCTGTATTTTTATGATATGTTACTATTTTTTTTATTATATTGTATTGATGTTCTTTAAAATTATATTAATTTATATTTATTTTATTAAAATATGAAATAATATTTAACAATTCTTGACTAAAAAATAATTAATAAATATGTTTATATCATATTAAACTATAAAAGAGTACTCATAAAAAGAGTACTAACATATATTCACTAGTACTATAAAATAATGTATCATTAATGATACATACATTTCCATAATACTTTTCATATTTTCTTATATTCTTTATTACTATTTATTGTGAGATACATCTGCGACAAATTTTGTGAAACTCGAAACATAGATTCAAGCTTCTAGGTTACAACTAATAGTTATGATAATCAATTAATAACTACAATGTTCAACTAACAATTACTAATAATATTTATTAGTTTTTTAAATTTTTTAAAATAAACATATTGCAGCACAGAAAAATTACCGTGTGTTAAAAGATGATGTTATTAACACGGCAGGATAAAGGGTGTCTTAATGAATGTTGTCGTAAGGAGAATACTCTTGTATGACATGAAATTTATCAACATGACAGAGATACCCAAACTCTTAATAATCCACAGTTGTTAATGGTATAAATTATAGTTAATATAATTTTGGTAGAAGTTGAATTGTTAGAGTAATAATAAACTACATTGCTATAGATAAAATCATAAATAGAAGTTAAACCATTTTTTGGTAGAAAATAAATCTATTATGTTGCATGACATTGTGGGGATTATAAACATTAAAAATTTCTAAATATTTTTAATAGTTTTATATCCTTTATCTAAAGTAAAAATGCTATAGATTTAAAATATTATACTTTTTTTATCTACCTACCCTTCTCCCAAACTCAACCCAAAATTATTATTTGACTCGTATATAAGCTAAAAGGCTTCATGATTAGAATAGGTAAAACTCACGTCCCAACATCTGAACAACATGATAAATGATAGCACCATAAAAAACTTATCTAACATCTACGAGGATCAGACTCATATTTTCAGTGTTAGAATATTCATTATCTTTTGCCGATTAGTCTACCATGTTGTTAGTTCAGATTTTATTACCATGCTATTTGTTTTTAAAAATATTATTCTTGATAGTAATTATGTACAAAAAAGTTTGGTTCTTATATTTTATACTATCTTAGCTTGAGTGTCCATGACACATTGCTATATGTTGATCTTATTATATCAGTATGAAATCATTATTTTAATTTTACTAAACTTGATTCAACAAGTACACTCATCACTAACACAAGAAAGATCACAAGGAATCACACACTATGAGATATCTATTGAAGGAATATTGAAATTATTAGAAATATAAGTGTTTTATTTCAAGAAATATAAATATGAAGTTATTATGTTTGAGATAATTTTGAGATAAATTTATTTTACAAAATGTTAGATACATGATAAATATAAATCTTTACACACACACACACACACACACACCATGATAATCTTTGTTAAAGATAAGTGCAACCATAAAAATATAAATTAATCATGTAGGAAAATTATAATAAAGTCTATGAAAGAATTAATAAGAATAATTATATATATATATATATATATATATATATATATATATATATATATATATATATATATCATATGTTGACTTACAAGCTTATCACATGCTTACTTGCATGAATATCATGTGTTAGTATGTATTATTTTCATATCTTGGCTTACATGAGTGATAAGTATTTGATTATGTGCTTACTATCTGTTATCATGCATTAATGCCAAGTGCTTGAAAGTGTGCTTATTATATGATGATGTGTATACCTGCCAAGGATTGAGAAACTCATGTAAAACTTGACATGTGAAAGCTATGTGTTGGCTTACTAAATGTTGCATCAAAATTTATAAAACTTGGAATCTTGCCTATAAATAAAAGTGATTAGGGGTTCCTAGCACACAACGACACATATCATTAGAACATTTCAAAGTGAACTGAGAAACTCTTGCTCAATTATTTTCAATTACATGTGTTAATATTATTGAGTTTTCTAGAAGTTGGTAGATTTGTTCAAACTGGTTCAATCGAGTATAATCAGTTTAATTTAATTTGACATGCTAAACTTTTATTTTATTTATTTTATTTGTTTTATTTATTTTATTTATTCTATTTATTTTATTATTTTATTATTTTATTTATTTTATTTATCTTATTTATCTTATTTATCTTATTTATCTTATTTATCTTATTTATCTTATTTATCTTTATTTTTTATTTTATTTTTGAATTCAAACATTACTCATTTTTGAATATTTTTTGTAAATATCAACTCGGTATATCTAAGTATGTATACTAGTTATGTATAAAATACACATGCATATTGATGTATACTATTTTTGTAGATATCAAGTTGGCATACCTAAGTATGTATACTAGTTATGTATAAAATACACATGCATATTGATGTATTCTTTTTTTATAGATATCAAGTTGACAAACCTAAGTATATATACTATTTATATATTGTTTTTGTATAGGGTCACCATCAAAATCCACACAAATGACAACGTATTATATAACAAATACATGAAACATGTATACGAATAAGTTTATATATGAAATCTAAGCATACCATGTTGATCAAAGAAGAAATTCGGAAACAAAAAAAATAGAATAAAAATGTGTACTCTTCGATTAAGAAATCCAAGATAATTGATGAAGAATAAATATATAAACGCACCTCAAATCAATAACAAATTAAAACTTAAACATCAAATTAATTTTAGTTGAATCGGCGTCAAGAGATAATGACGGAATGAGGAGGAATTCAGCTCTGTTACTGTTAGAGATGCGTCAATAGAGAGAGAATGTATATTTTAGGATAATATTTATATTTTTAATTATTAAAACATTAATTAAACAATATATATATATATATATAATAAAGAATACTCATTAATTTTATTTACTAACAAAATATTTTCAACAAAATTAATGTGCATGTATCAAGGTACAAATGAAAAACAAATACCTTATTATTTTTTATTATAATATTAATTAAACAATAAATATAAAAACAATAAAAAAATATGTTTTGCCTAAAAAATAAATAAAATAGGCATGAAATTAATAAACTTCATATAATAATATATAAATGAAAGATGATTTATCTTCTAGCCACTCGCCTAAAAGTTATAAAATACAAATAATGTTAAAAAAACTATAAAAATTTATATTTTATGGTAATACATTTTTAATGAATTCATATTAATTTTTACGAAGATAATATGAACTAATTTTAAACGCACAAAATTTCATATTATTTGATATAATTAATAATTTTTAAAATTCAAAAAATTACTTAAAGTGAGAAGATAATTAAAAAAAAATAATATTTATTATTTTATTAAAAACTTTATGTTAAAAGCTAATTGTAAAAATATTACTTAATTGTTTAATTTTTATAAATTTTAGTAGGATTAAATATCTATATATTTATTTATAATTATTATTTTTTAAAATTTTATTGAAAAAAATTATATTTTATTATATTTCAAGATTTTCAAGATTTGTATTATTTATTTTTTTAAAAGTTTTCTATAATCATTAAATTTTTGTAATACATATAATAATACTAATATTTACTAGTTTATTCATCAATTCAGATATTTTTGAAAATATTTTCTATTTTATCATTCAATGAATTAATTTACATTTAAATTAGTAGAAATTTTAATGTATGTTAATTTAATTTTTAAATTATCAAAAAAATTATTATACTTTTTGAATTAATTATTTAATGTTATTTTAATTTTAATTATTTAGTTTCTTAATTAAAAAATTTATAAAAATTTTTTGTAGAATTTTTTAAAATATTAATACATCATAAAAATAGTTATTTTAGTCCTTATTAATATAATTTTTTTGTATTTTTATATATTCTAAATTAATTATTTATAATATTATTTTTTTTTATTTTATGAGAAGAATGTGTGTTTCAAGGATTGCTCATCTATAGACTAATAACATAAATTTAATAAACATAATTAAATAAAATATTAAAATAAATAATAAATAAAAATTATTATATATTAAATATTGGCTAGGGAAATATCTTCGCAAAATCCATAGCTAAATTATGGATTTTATAAGCTAGGAAAAATTCATCGCTATATTATGGATTTTATTAGCTCGAGAAAATCCAACGCTAAATCTATCGCTAAATTACAAATTTTATAAGCTAGGGAAATTCTGTCCCTAAATCCGTCGCAAATTAAGGATTTTATTTTCTACGAAAATTTCATCACTAAATTCGTCACTAATTTATGAATTTTATTAGCTAGTGATATTCACTCGCTAAATCCATAGCTAAAATACATATTTTATTAGCTACGGAAAATCTGTCGCTAAATCCCTTGCTAAATCCTTAACTAAATTACTTATTTTATTAGTAAGGGAAAATTCATCGCTAAATTTGTCTTTAAATCCGTTACTAAATCAAGGATTTTATTAGCAAGGGAAAGTCAGTTGCTAAATCTGTCGCTAAATCATGAATTTTATTAGCGGAGGAAAATCCGTCGCTAAATTAATGATTTTATTAGCAAGGAGAAATCAATCACTAAATCTGTCGCTAAATGAATGATTTTATTAGCAAGAGAAATTCCGTTGCTAAATACAACGCTAAAAATTAGCTAGAAAAAATTCGTCGCTAAATCTGTTACGAATTTCAGGCTTTTATTAGCGAGAGATTTTTTGTTGCAATATCCGTCGCTAAAATCCCCACTTTTCTTGAAGGGAAATTACGAAAATTTTCTATCGCTAATCAGTCACTTAATCCATCACTAAAATCCCTACTTTTCTTGAACAAAAGTTACGAAAATTTTTTATTGCTAATCCATCGCTAAATCCGTTGCTAAATCCGTCGCTAAAATCCATACTTTTCATGAATGGAAGTTCCGAAAATTTTTCATCGCTAATCCGTCGTTAAAATTCCCACTTTTCTTTAGCGGAACTTTCGAAAATTTTTCCCTCACTAATCCGTCACTAATCAATTGCTATCTTTTTTTCAATAAAAATTATCAATTCCTTGCTATTCTTTAGATAATTCATTGTAAATTAGCTAGGGATTAGACCTAGCTAATTTTCCTTAGCTAAATCGATATTTTATTGTAGTGAAATAAAACTTGAATTCAAATCAACTTAGGGTCAGTTTGGTAGTAATTTTCAAAAGTGTTTATAGGGCTAAAAATAATTTTAAGTGTTTTTAAGTCAAAATTTTATTAGTAATATTTTAAATAATTTTTTTTTTGAAATCCTAAAAAAAAAACTTGAAGTATTCTTTTAATAACTACACTAACATATTTATTTTTTAAATCATCAAAATTATTTTGATGTAATTAAAACATCTATATATGTATCTTTAAATATAAGTTTATTTTCTTTTAAATTTTATGAAATTTTTTTTATATAATTCAAAAATTTTTAATATTTAGTAAATATTTTTTTAAAAGATTCATATAATCATAAAATTTTATTTTTATATTAAATAAAATAAATATTCACTTGTTTATTCATTAATTCAGGTATTTTTATAATTTTTTTATTTAATCATACAATTAAATATTTTAGCTTTTTATTAGTATTAATTATTTTTGTATGTTCATTTATAAATTAAAATATCTTTAAAATGATTAATTATATAATTAATTATTTAATGTTTATTTAATACAAATATTTAAATAACATAATTAAATTTTTTGGAAAAATATTTTCTATATTTTTTTAAAAATTTTATAATCATAAAAAATAGTTATTTTAGTTTTTATTAATATAAATTTTTATTTGTATTTAAATATTTTTGCAATTATTTATTTATAATATCTTATTTTTATAATTATATGGGAAGAAAGTGTCTTTCAAGGTTTGCTCATCCATAGACCATGACAAATATTTAATATAAAAAATTACCCAAAATATTAAAACAAATAATATATAAAATAATTTAAATCATTAAAGATTAGCAATAAAAATTATCCCCAGCCCAAATAGCTAGAGAAATATTCATAGCTAAACTCATATATTTTGTGAAAAATATCATTATAGGAATAATCACTGGCAATTAAATATAAAATCATAAAAAAAATTCCAAAATATTATTTAATGAGGGATTTTGTATCCAACTAATTAGCTAGGAGAAATCCATCTCTTAAGTCATTGCTAAAATGCCCACCAATCTTTGCATTAAAATTTAGGATAATATTAGTTAGGGACATTTTTAAATATAAAATTTCAAACTCTAATCCATCACAAATTCATCGAAAATTTGTAATTTAATGTAAAATCAAACATCTCTTGCTATTCTCTAGCTAATCCATCGCTAATTAGCTAGGGTTTATTTCCCTAGCTAAATTTGCATAACTAAATAGACATTTTATTATAGTGAAATAAACATATTGATAGATAGATAGATAAACAAAATATAAACAGATAGAGACAGATAGGTAGATAAACAGATAGATAGATAGATTGGTTGATAGATAGATAAATAGATAGATAGATAAATAGATAGATAAATAGATAGATAAATAGTTAGATAGATAAATAGATAGATAAATAGATATATAGATAGATAGACAAAATATAAACACATAGAGACAGAAAGGTAGATAAACAGATAAATAGATAGATAGATAGATTGGTTGATAGATATACAGATAAATAGATAGATAGATAGATAAATAGATAGATAAATAGTTAGATAGATAAATAGATAGATAAATAGATAGATAGATAGATAAACATATAGATAGACTAATAGATAGATAGATAAATAAATAGATAGATATTAAGTTAGATAGATAGATAGATAGATGAATAGATAGATAGGTTGATAGATATATTGAATGAAAGAAAGAAAGAAAAAAGATAGATAGATACACAGATAGATATATATATATAGATACTAAGATACATACATACATACATTGATATATAGAGACATAGATAGATAAATAGATAGATAGATAAATAGATAGATATATAGATAGCTAGATCGATAAATAAACATATAGATAGATAGATCGATAAATAGACATATAGACAAATAGATAGACAGATACTTAGACAAATAGATATATAGATAGATAAACATATCGATATATAGATAGATAGACAGACAAAAAGATAGATAGATAGATAGATAGACAGACAGATAGATAGATATACAGATATATACATAGATATATAAACAGATAGATATAGGGATAGATATAAACAAGATAGACAATTAGATCGACAAATAATAGAAAAAAGATGGATAGATATATAGACAAAAATATAGACAGATAGATAGACAGTTAGATAGACACATATATAGAAAAACACTCTGATAGATTGACACAAATAGATTAAAAAATAGACAAATAAATAGATAGATAGACATTAAGACAAACACAAAAACTAACAAAAAGATAGTCAGCCAGGCAGAGAGTCAGGAAGGTAGGTAGACAAATAGACAGACAGATAGATAAACACACAAACAAACAAATAGATAGACAGACAAAAAGAAAGAAAGATAGATAGAGAGACAGATTGATAGACAAATATATTGACAAATTGATTGCTAGATAGATATAGAAATATATAAGAAGATATAAAAATAGATAGATTAAGAGATAGATAGAAAAATAGATATATTAAGAGATATACAAATAGATAGATAGATAAATAGACATATAGATTGAAAGAAAGAAAGATAGATAAATAGATATTAAGATTGATAGACAAATAGATAGACAGTTAGATAGACAGATAGATAGAAAGATAGATAGATATTAAAATAGACAAATAGATAGATAGACAGATAGATAGATATATATATATAGATAGAAAGACAAAAAAACAAACAAATATATAGATAGACATATAAATAGATACACAAATAGAAAGATAGATAGAGAGTCAAGGAGATAGAAATTCAATCAGGTAGGTAGACAAATAGATAGATATAAAAATAGATAGATAGACAACCAAATAGATAGTCAAATAGATAGACAGACAACCAAATAGATAGTCAAATAGATAGACAAATAGAAAAATAGACATATAGATAGTTTGATATATAGATTAATAGACAAATTGATATACTGATAGATAGAAAGATTGATACACAAATTGATTGATAGAAAGTTAGAATGATAAATAGATACATAGATATATATAGTCAGATAGATATAAATAGATAGATCGATAGAAAAATAGAAAGATATATATATATATATATATATATATAGATAAATAGAGAGATTGATATATAGATTGAAATATAGATTTATAGAGAGATTGAAAGATAAACATATAGATATACAACTAGATAGACAAATAGATAGATAGATAGAAAGATAGAAAGATAGACAGATTGAGAGATTTTTAGACTTCAGGTAGGTAGACAATTAGGCAGGTAGGTAGACAAAAAGACAGACAAACTAATAGACAAATAGATACACAGATAGAAAGACATTTAGATAATGAAATAGATAGTTAGATAGATAGATAGATAGTTTAATAGATAGATTAATTAACAGATTAATAGACTGATAGATAGACTAATTGATAGGCAAATTTTTAGATATATAGATAGCTAGATAAATAGATAGATAGACAAACATACAAATAAAGAGATTGATATATAGATAGAAAGATTAATTGATTTATAGATAGAATGATAGATATACATATAGATAGACATATAGATCAATAGATTATTAGAGAAATAGATAGATAGATAAATAAATAGATAGATAGACAAAAAGATAGATAATTAAATAGATATATATATATAAAGATATAGATAAAAACATGGATAGAAAGATAGATAGAATGTTAGATAGAAAGAGATATAGATAGTTATATAATTAGATAGATAGTGAGATATATAGACAGATAGATACATAGACATACAGATAGATACATAGATTTATATACATATAGATAAACAAATAGTTTGAAGACATTCATACTGACACACAGACAGACTGATTGACATTAATGTAGGAAGATAATTAGAGAGACAGGCAGACAAATAGATAGAAAGATATATTGATAGATAGACAAACAAACAGATATATATATAAATAGACTAATAGATAGATGATAGACAGATAGATAGATGAATTGATAGACGGATATATCGACAAATAGATTGACAGATAGAAAGATATTAAGATAGATAGAAATATAGATAGATAGATATATTGATTGATAAATTGAAAGATATACATATAGATAGATAGACAGACAAATAGATAGATAGATAATTAATCAAATAGATATACATGTAGATAAATAGATAGAAAGAGAGATATGCAAACATACAAATAGATGGATAGATAGATACATAGACAGATAAATAAACAGACAAACGGACAGATTGATAGTTAGATAGATAGATCGATGGATTGATAGATAAATAGATAGACAAACATAGAGATAGATCGATAGACAAATAGATAAGTAGATTAATAAATTGACAGATATAGAGATACATAGACAAACATACATACATAAAGATAGATAGATAGACAGATATAGTGATATTAAAATAGACAAATAGATAGATAGATAGATAGATAGGCAGACAAATAGATAAATAGATAGAATGAAAGATAGAATAGTAGATAGTAAATAAATTGATACATAGATTGATAGATATAATTCATATAGATAAATAGATAGATAGACATATAGTTAGATAGATAAATATACAGATAAATAGACATATAAAAAGACAGATTAATAGGGAGAAGCATATATAGATTGGTTTATAGTTTTATAGACAAAATGATTAATAGATTGATAGATAGATTGATTGATATACAGATAGACAAATAAATAGATTTAGATATAGTCAGATTGATAGATAGATTAATGATAGATTAATAAATATATAGATAAATATAAATAGAAATATAGATATACACTTTGATAGAAATATAGATAGATAGATAGATAAACAGATAGATAAATAGATAGATAATTAGATAAATAGATAGATACATAAACAAAAAGATATATAGATTTATTGATAGACACAATGATAGACAGGTTTATTGATAGATTGAAATATAGACTAATAGTCATATTGATAAATAGATTGATAGATAGATTTATAAATAATTAGAATGAAATATAGATAAATAGATAGATAGACAGATAATAGATAGATAGATAGACAAATAGATAGAAAAATAAATTGATAGATAGATAGATAGACATTATGATAGATAGATAGATATACAGATAGATATACAAATATATAGATAATAAATAGATAGATAGAGAGACAAATAGAAAATAGAAAGATAGATTTATAGATAAATTGATTAATAGATAGATTGATTGAGATAGATAAACTTAATAGATTCATATACTTATTATAAGACTAATAAATATTCAATTTGATAGATAGATAGATAGACTAATAGATAAATAGAAAGATAGATAGATTGATTAAATGATAGACAGATTGATATATAGATTTATAAACATATTGTTAGATAAATTTATATACATATTTATAGTCATGTTTATTGATCGATTTATTGATGGATTGATAGATAGATTGATAGACAGATAAATAGATATATTGATAAAAAAATAGATAGACAGATAGATAAATAGACATATAGATAAACATATCGAAAGATAGATAGATAAATAGATAGATTGATAGATGAATTCATATACAAATTGATAGATAGATTTATAGACAGATTGATAGACAGATTAATATAATGATTGATAAACATAATGATAGATAGATATGTAAATAGATATATAGATTGACATATAGATATATAGACCAATAAACACATAGATAGACATAAAGATAGCTAGAAAGCTAGATAGAATATTAGGCAGATATAATGATAGATAGGTATACAGATAGAAAGACATATAGATAGACATATAAATAGATTGATTGACATATAGATGGATAGATAGATAGACAAAAAATGGACAGATTGATTGATTGATAAATAGATAGATAGATAGACAAACACACAGATAGATAGATAGACAGATAGATAAGTATATAGATTTACTTTTACATATATAGATAGATTAACACATAAATAGATAGATAGATAAAAAGATTAATAGATTGATAGAGAGATAATAGACAAATACATTGAAAAATAGATAAACATATAGAAAAACAAACAAATAGTTAGATAATTAGATAGATAGACACATATACAGAAAGCTAATTAGATAGATAGATAGATATATAGACAGATATATAGATAGATAGACTAATAGATAGCAGTTTGATAGACATATGGATAGATAGAAAGACAAATAGATAGTCATAAAGACAAATAGTCCGTCAGACGGATAGACTAATAGAAAGATAGATAAACTAAGTGACAAACAGATAGATAGATAGATAGATAAGAAAACATATAGATAAATTGATAGATAGGCATAGAGATAGACAAATAGTTAGAGAAATATATAGATAGACTAACAAGAAATATATATAAAAAATTAGATAGATAGATAGATAGACAGATAAATAGATAATAAAAGATATAGATATATAAATAGATAGACAAATAGATAGACAGAATATTAGAAAAATAGATAGATCGATAGACATACAAATAGATAGATAAATACATAGTTAGATAGAATGATAGTTAGACTGATAGAAGGAAAAATAGATAGATAGATAAATTAATATATAGATAGATAAACACACATACATACAGATAGATAGATAGATAGATAGATAAATAGAGGGATAGATAAATAGATAGACAGATAGATAGATACATATATAGATATACAAATAGTTAGATAGATAGATAGAAAAATAGAAAAATAGAAAAATAGATAAATAAATTTATAGATAAATAGATAGATAGATAGAAATATAGATAGACAGATAGATAGATAGGTTGACATATTGAATAATTGATTGATAGATATATTGATAAATAAATTGATAGAATGATTGAAAGACAATATTGATAAATAGATTTATAGAAAGATTGATATATAGATTCAGAAAAAATTGATAGATAGATTGATAGAGAGATTGATAGATATATTGATACATAAATAGATAGACAAAAAAATATTTTGACATACTTTTTGATAGACAGATTTATAGATAGATTGACAGACAAATTGATAAAAAAAAATAAAAACACTTATAGATAGATTGATAGATGGATGGATAGATAAATAGATAGATAGACATATAGATAAAAAGATAGAGAGATAGATAGATAGAAATATAGATAGATAGTTAGTAAGTCAGATAGAAAGAAAGATAGATTGATAGATAAATTGATAGACAAATTCATAGAATAGATTGATAGAAAGATTGTTAGACAGATCGATAGATAGATTGATAGACAAATTGATTG
Source organism: Sapria himalayana (assembly GCA_029783825.1). Taxonomy (NCBI): domain Eukaryota; kingdom Viridiplantae; phylum Streptophyta; class Magnoliopsida; order Malpighiales; family Rafflesiaceae; genus Sapria; species Sapria himalayana. The sequence goes on along the minus strand of JAREIK010000253.1, from coordinate 975,980 downwards.
ACATATTAATAGAAAGATTGATATATAGATAGATAGACAGAATGATAAATAGATAGATAGATAGTCATATAAATAGATAGATTAATAGATAGATAAACAGACAGACAGATAGATAGATAGATATATTAATATACACATAAATTGAATGATATATAGATATTTATATAGATAGATAGACAAATAGATAGATTTATTGATAGACAGAATGATATAAAGATTGATAGATAGAGTGATAAACAAATTGATATAGAGATAGATAGATTAATAAACAGAATGATAGACATTTTCAAAAATAGATTGATAGACAGATTAATAAATGGATTGTTTGATATATTGATAGATAGATTGATAGACAGATTGGTAGATAGATTGATAGAAAATTGGTAGACAGATAGATAGAAAAACATCTAGATAAATAGATAGACTAATAAAGAGATAGATAGATTAATACACATATGGATAGACAAAAAGATAGAGAGATGGATAGACAGATTGATAGATATATTAATAGGTAGTTTTATATACAGATTGATAGTAAGATTGATAGACAGATTTATATACAAATAGATAGAGAGTTTGATAAATAGATAGATAGATAGGCTTATTTATATACACATAGATTGCTAGATAGTTAAACAGATAGATAGAAAGATAGATATACACATAGATAATAGATAGATAGAAAGATACATTGACATCTAGATAGATGGACAGATAGATATATGGATTATTAAATAGTTAGATTGAGAAATTTATTGATAGATAGATTCATAGATAGATAGACAAATAGATAGGCAAATATATAAAAAAATGATATACATATGGATTGACAAAGAGATGAATAGAAAGAGAAAGATATATAAACATATAGAAACATAGATAGATAGACATATAAATTGACAGATAGATAGAAATAGATAATTAGATAGCAATATAGATAGATAGTTAGACAAATAGAGAACCAAATAGATAGATAGATAGATAAACAGCTAGTTAGATAGAGAGATAGATAGTTAGATAGAGAGATATACAAACATTTTGATAAACAAACAGATAGATAAATAGATAGATAAAAATATAGCTAGATAAATTGATAGACAGACAAATATATAGATATATAGATAGACAAATAGATAGACAGATAGACATATTGTTAGACATATAGATAGAAAGATAGATAGATATATAGGTAGACATATAGATAGACAATTAGACTATAGATAGACAAACAGAAAGAAAGAAAGATAGATATACAGATAGACATATATACACAATTAGGCTGCTAGATTATCAGGTAGGTAGAAAGTGAGACAGATGAACAAACAAGAAAACAAATAGATAAATAGAAAGATAGATATATAAATTGATAGATAGATTAAAGACAGACATATAGAAAGATTGATAAATAGATTTCTAGACAAATACATAGAAAAATATATAGAAAGATAGATATATAGGTAAACTGATAGATAAACATATAATTTGACAGATAGATAGAAAAATACATAAATAGAAAAATACATAAATAGACAAATAGATAGAAATAATTATATAAAGATAGATCAAAAGATGGATAGATAGATTGTTAGTTAGTTAGTTAGTTAGATATATGGATTGATTGATAAACTAATATAAAAATAAATAGAATTATTAATAGAAAAATTGCTAGAAAGATAGATTGATTGATAGATAGATCAATAGATAGATAGGTATATTGATAGATATATAGATTGATTGATATAGAGATAGATAAACATAATGAAAGACATATAGATAGATAAATATAAGACAAATAGATATGTAAGTTATGAGATAGATAAATAGATAGATATATAGAGATACAGATAGATAGATAGTTAGATTGAGAGATATATAGACAAGATAGATAGACATATAGTTAGATAAATAGTTAGATAGAGAGACAGATAGAAAGATAAATAGATAGATAGATAAATAGATTTATAGTTAGATAGATAGATAGATTGACAGTTATATAAACAAATAGATAGATAAATAGATAGATAGATAAATAAATAAATAGATAAACAATTAGATAGACAAATAAATAGATAGATAGTTAAACAAATTGATAGATAGATTTATAGATAGATTGAAAGATAGATAGATTGAAAGATTGATAGACAATTAGATAGAGAAATAGATAGGCATATAGATAGAAAGACAAATAGATAGACTGAAAGATACACAGACAAGTGTGTATATATATATATAGATAGATAAAAATATTGATAGATAGATTGATAGACAAATTATTAAAAATGTTGATAGATAGATTGATAGACCAATTGATTGATATATTGATCGACAAATTGATAGATAGATAGATAGATAGATAGATTGATTGATAGACCAATTGATAAATAGATTCATAGATACATTGATAGATAGATTAAATGATAAATAGATAGATAGACATATAAATACAAATATAGATTGATAAAAAGATAGATAGATAGACAGATAATTAAATAGATAAACAAATAGAAAGGTAGATAGATTGATTGATAAATAGATATATATACAAATAGACAAATAGATAGACAAAAAGATAAATAAAAAGATAGACAGATAGATAGATAGATAAATATATACATAAATAAATAAACACATAGATATATAGATAGATAGAAAGATAGATCTCCGCCGGTTGGTAAACTCTCACTAGATACGGATGGGAGTTTTAGCAGGGACACTGGAATCGCATGAGGAGGCGGGGTAATAAGAGATCATACAGGGACAGTACAGAGAGCTTTCACCAGATCTAGTAGAGCCTCTTCGGCGTTAGAATCTGAAATCAGAGCATTAAAATCAGGGTTAGAGATATGCAAGCAGCTTAACTTTAAAAACATTGAAGTACAGGTAGACTCAAAATTACTAGTTGATACAGTAATCAATAAGAAAATATTATGGAGGAATGAAGAGGAACTAGAAGCAATTCTTGGTCTTATGGACGAACTGAAGGCCTCAATAATACTTATATACAGAGAAGCGAATTATCTAGCGGATAATCTGTCAAAAATAGGTACCACCAGAGGAGATACAGAATTTAATGAGAAGCTCATGCCAAATAAATTAAAGGGAATAGCATGTTTAGATAAAATGAGATTTCCTTATTTTAGAATAAATAAACAAACTATGAAGATATAACAAAGCCTCAACTTTCTGATGGATTGGGCGGGAACAATAAGTTTTTTAAAATATGTATCTTGACTATTACTAATATAATATAATAATATCCATTCTGATTTTTACGCTGCTATATAAACACTATTATATAAAAAGTTGTATAAAGCCTATAATAGTTATAAATAAGAATATAGATGAGTATGCAGATAAGTCATGAGACTTTAATATTAAGATAATTAAGCAGCAAAGGATAAAAAGCATAACCTGGAATAGACCTCCAGCAGGAAGCTATCATTTAACACGGATGACAGTTTTAAGTGGGTAGAGTCCAGGGTAGGGAAATTTCTGTCTTTGTAGGGAAGATATCCAACAAGGCCAAAATTAAAGCAATCAGCAAAAGGGAGGTTAAGGGGTAAGGTATGTGGGTATACTGGATTTATGTTATTGGTTTTGGTGGTTTTTTTTCTGTTTTTTTTAGCAGCTTAAGGCATCAAATAGGAATGAGCAGAAACCAGCAGCTAGGACTTGTATTGGAGATTTATAAATGGTCAAGAGCTTAACAGCCATAAAAATAGTAAATGGAGCCATCAAAATAGTAAATGGAGGTAGGCAACAGCTGTAAGTGGAGGTAGGCAACAGCAGCAACAGGGAAGTGGTTTGCGTGAATAGGACTATGTTGTTCTTCTTCTTGTTTTGTTAAACAGAAGCAAGGTGGAGGAAGACAATAATAGAGTGATAAAAAGATGGTTGCTGGATGTTTATATACAGAGAAGTGAATACACTAGCTGATAATCTAGCAAAAGAAGTTTCAAATCACCTGGATATCTCTTCCTAACATTTGGTAAAGGTATGAAAGGCTGAATTTCTTCCTGGTCCTAAAGAAAGATTGTATAAGGATAGGCCTATACCTTCACACTAATTGACAACCCAGTAGGGTAAGATAGAGAATACATTTTAATTCTACTGCATATCCTCACTCAAGACAGGTATGGTAGGTTTGTCATCCTGTTATATTGTGGTTTAGATGTGCTAATTTTCAGGTACATCTACCGGCTCAAATGGCTCCTTAGTTTTTCCTTGTGGTAAGGTTAACTATGCCTCGGCTATGCCCATCCATATGAATTTTCTGCAGATATAAAGACAACTACCAATGGGCCAAGTTAAGGCCTATAAAGAGAGAATTGTGCTGACTTGAATAGCTTTATTGCCTGTAAAAATCAGTCTTCAATAGTTGTTCTGAGTCAAGCAAATAAGTGTCTATCCCTGTTGTATTGTGGTTTAGATGTGCTAATTTTCAGGTACATCTACTGGCTCAAATGGCCCCTTAGTTTCTCCTTGTGGTAAGGTTAATTATGCCTCGGCTATCCCCATTCATATGAATTTTATGCAGATATAAAGACAACTACCAATGGGCTAATTTAAGGCCTATAAAACGAAGGATTTGTGCTGACTTGAACTGCTTTATTTCTATCTTCATTTGCCTATAAAAATCAGTCTTCGATAGTTGTTCTGAGTCAAGCAAACAAGTGTCTATCCCTGTTTATATGTCAAGTTTTTAGTTCTGATTAAGCGCCAAAGGTTTCCACTCCATGGAAGGAAGCTACTAAAAGAACGTAAAGACATGAAAGGCTAAAACTCTTCCTGGTCCCGAAGGAAGATTGTATAAAGATAGGCCAATACCTCCACACTAATTGACAGCCTAGTAGGCGCCAAAGGATCCCACTCCAAGTAAGGCTCGAAGAAAAGGAAAAGCTAAAAGAGCTGGAGGATTTAATAAACTTATCTCAGGGGATGATGTAGATTTGAAATCTCGCATATATCCATATCCAGAACCTCACAAGTTAAAAGAAGGTAGCTTCTCTCAGGAAAAGCTAAAAGGTCTGAGGATTAAGTGTCAAGCTTCAAGTACGGAACCTCACATATGCCCAAATTCCAGCAGTTTCAAATCTATAGCTTTTAGATCATTTTAAATTGTTACTTGTTCTTTGTTTTTTGTTTTGTTTTGAAATGGATGTAAAAGGGATAAGGGTAGATGTAGGTTGTAAAAACGGTATTCCTCCGCCAAAAGAGAGGGCTCTAATAATAATAAAACAAAATTTAAAAAAAAAAGATAGAAAGATAGATAGACATATATATAAATAGATAGATATATTTTTAGAAAGATAGAAAGACAGATAGATATTAGAAAGCATATATATAGAAAGAATGATAAACATAAAGATAGATAGTTATATAGATAGATAGTAAGATAGATAGTTATAAAGATATATAGACATATAATAGATAGATAGATAGAAAGTTTGATACACATATAAATAGATAGATAGATAGATATATGATATAGATAGACAGATAAACAAATAGATAGATAAATAGATTTATAAAGAGAAGGATAGATAGATAGACAAATAGATATATAAAGAGTTAGAAATATAGATATATAAATTGATAAACAAATAAGATCAACAGACAGATAAATAGATAGATAGATAGATAGACAAATAGATAGACATATAAATAGACAAAAATATATAAAAATAGATAGATAGACTTATAGATACAAAGTCGATCAGGCATGTAGACAATCAAGCATATAGAAAGATAAAAAGATACATAGATATATATACAGACAAATAGATAAATATATAGATAGATTGCTAGATAGACAGATAGATAGATATATTTATTGATTCATAGACAGACAGATAGATAGATAGAGTTAGACAAATAGATAGATGATATAGATAGACAAATAAATAAATGGATAGATAGATAGACATATATATTGATTGATAGATAGATAGATAGAAATATAAATAGATTTATAGATTGATAGATAGATATATAAACATATAGATAGACACATAGATAGTTAGAAAGATTGAGATATAGATTGATAGAGAGATAGAAAGATTTACAGATAGAAAGATAGATAGACAGATAGATAGACAGATAGAATGATAGACAAATAGATAGATAAATAGATTGATAGATAAAAAGATAGATTGGATGATAGATAGGTATATCAACAATTGATAGATAGATAAAGATAGATACACAGATATAAAGAAAGATAAATAGTTAGATTGATAGATTGATAGATAGATTGATAAATAAATAGTTAGATAGACAATAGATAAATAAATAGATAGATAGATAGATAGACATATAGATAGACAGATAGATGACAGATAAATTGACATATTGATGGACAAATTGATATATAGATTGATACATAGATTAATAGAAAGATTAATATAGAGATTCTTAGTCATATTAATACACAGATTAATAGTAAAATTAATAGACAGATTGATAGACAGATTAATAAATAGATTGATAGACAGATGATTGACTGACAAATATATAGAAAACTAGTTAGATAGATAGATTGAGGTTCATATTTATAGACATATTTATAGACAATTTTATAGACAAATTGATATATAGTTTGATAGAAATTTTAATAGTTATATTGATAGACAGATTGATAGATTGTTTGATATACAGATTAGAAGATATATTGATATAGATTGATAAATAGATTGATAGACAGAAAGTTTGTCAGATTAATAGAAAGATAGATAGATAGATTTATAGATAGATAGATAAATAGATAGATTGACCGATAGATATTTTGACATATAGATACATAGATAGATAATAGATAGACATATAGATAGATAGATTGATTGACAAATAAATAGACAGATTGATTGATTGATAGTGAGATTAATAGATAGATTGATAAATAGATTGAAAGAAAGATTGATAAAAAATTGATAAAAAGATAGAAAGATAAGTTTTATAAATAGATAGATAGACATATAGATAGAAATATAGATAGACAGATAGATAGACATATATATCGACATAAAGATATATAGATTATTATGAAGATAGAAAGAGAGATAGATAGTCAAATAGATAGATATATAGATATATAGATAGATAGAGAGCTAGATAGATAGATAATTATATATATAAATTTATAGATAGATTGATAGACAATTAGATATACAAATAGATAGACATTTAGATAGAAAGATTGATAGATAAATTCATAGAAAGATGATAGATAGATAGATAGATAGACAGATAGATGTAAAGATAGATATATAAACATACAAAGAAAGAAATAGTTAGATCGACATAAATACCTACAGATAGTTAGATAGATATACAGACCAACAGATAGATCAATTGTCAGGCATGCACACAATCATGCTGGTAGATATATAAACATACATAAAGATAGAAAGATATACAAACATACATATAGATATATAGATAGATAGATAGACAGACATACATATAGACCGAAATAAAGATATATAGATAGATATATATACATAATGATTTAAAGATAGATAGATAGATATATAGATAGATAGATATATAGATAGATAGATAGAGAGATAGATAGAGAGATAGATAGAGATAAACACATAATTATAAATAGATAAATAGATACAAAGATATAAAAATAAAAATAAAATTAGACAAAAAGGGAGAAAGATAGGTTGATTAAAAGCCATATAGAGAAATAGATAGATAGAAAGATAGGCAGATAGACTTGAAGACAAGCATATGCATAGATAGATAGACAAATAGACAATTAGACATGTATCTAGATAGATAGATAAACATATAGATATATAATTAAATAGATAGAGTTATAGACAGATAGGTAGGTAGACATATTTAAAGATAAACAGACAGATAGATAGGTGTATATAGTGATAGAGAGATAAATAGATAGTCAAATTGATAGATTATCAGATAATCAGATAGAAAGATAGATAGACATATAGACAGATAAACAGATAGATAGATAAATAGATAGATATGTATATATTTCGATAGGAAGATATATAGACTAATAGATATATAGATAAATAGAAATATAAATAGAGAGATAGAGATATAGATAAAAAGACAAATATATATATATATATATATAAATAGACAAATATATAAATATATAAATAAATAGAAACAGAGATAGAGATAGATCGAAGATATAAAGATAGAAAGGTTGACAGATAGATAGGTAAATAGATAAACTAATAAACTGATATATAGATTAATAGATGGTTAGTTATATAGATAGAATAATATGTAGTTAGCTAGCTAGGTAGGTAGGTAGGTAGATCGATAGACAGAAAGATAAATTGATAGATAGACAAATATACAAATATACTTGTAGATAGATAGACATATAGATAGAAATACATATAGATATATATAGATTGAGATAGAGAGAAAAAGAAATAGCTAGATAGATAGATTGATAGATAGTCTAGTAGATAGATAGAGTTATCGGTCGATAGACAGATACAGATGTAGACCTATGACAAAAATAGATAGACATGTAGATAGATAGACATATAGATAGATAGGAAGACATATAGATATACCGATAGAAAAATAGATAGGCATATATAAAATATATAAATAGATAGATAGTAAGATAGAAAGATTGATAGATAGATTGATAGAGAGATAAATAGACACAAAGATAGCCATATAGATAGTTAGATAAATGTACAAATAGATAGATAGATTATTATAAAGATAGACAGAGAGATTTAGAGATAGAGATACATATTCATAGATAGAAAGATTGATAGAGAGAGAGATATACAAATAGATAGACACAAAGATTGATAGAAAGATAGATATTTAGATACATAGACAAATTGATACACATATAAATAGACATATATATAGATAGATAGTAAGATTGACAGATTGATAGATATATAGAGAGATCAATAGTTATATAGATTGAAATATAGAGAGACAAATAGATAGATAGATTTATAGATAGATAGACAGCCAAATAGATAGACAGATTTATAGATAAATAGATAGATAGATAAATAGGTAGATAGTTAGATAGTTAGATAGATAGATAGATAGATAGATAGATAGACAGACATGTAAAATGATATACAAATAATTATATAAATAGATAGACAAATAGATTGATATATAGATAGACATATATATAGACATATAGATTGTTTGATAGATACATAGATTAATAGACAGATAGATAGAGAAATATATACATAATTTGATAATCAAATTGATATATAAATTTATAGACAGGTTGATAGACAGATTGTTAAAAATATAAATAGACAAATTGATAGAAAAATAGATAGATAGATAAATTGCTAGATAGAGAGATAGATAAACAAATAGATAGCTTAATAGATAGATAGATAGATACAAAGACATATAGATATATATATATATAGATAAAAAGAAAGATAGATAGATAGAATGATAGATTTAATACTAGATAGTTAGACAGATAGATAGAATAATAGATATATAAACAGATAATTAGATAGAGAGATAGAAAAATAGATACAAAGATATATATATATATATATATATAGTTAGACAAATATATAGATAGATTGACAGATTGATAGACTAAAATATAGAAAGAAAGAAATATAAAAATACATAAAGACTGAAAGATAGAAAAATAGAAAGAAATATAAACATACAAACAAAAAGATAGACATTTAGAGATATGCAGAAAAACAAATATATAAACATTCTTACATAGATACAGATAGATAGATAGATAAATAGATATTCATAGATGTAGACTAACAAATAGATAGATAGATAGATACTGATAGAAAGATAGACAGATAAAGAGATAGATATATATATATATATATATATAGACTTATAGATAGATAGATTAACAGTCATGTAGATAGATAGTCACGCATAAAGATAGAGAGAATAATAGAAAGATAGACATACAAATAAATAAATAGATAGATAAACAGACAAATAGATACATAGACATAGAAAAATAGATAGAAAGATAGATACTATGATAGATAGATCGATAGAAGTTCTATGTAATTTGATAGATATATTTATAGATTTATTGATAGATAGTTTCATTGACAGTTTGATTGACATATAGATAGATAGATTTATAGACTTATTAATATACAAATTGATAAATAGACAAATTGAAAAATATATAGAGATAGATATAGATAGATAGATAACTATATCATATAGAAAGATAGATAGATAGATAGACTTTTAGAAAGGCAAATAGAGAGAGAGATATAAAGACAAATAGATAGACAGATAGATAGGATGATTTATAGATTGTTAGATAGACATATATTTAGTTAGATAGATATATAGATAGAAGATAGATAGATAGATAGACTAATAGATATATAGTTAGATAGATATATATTGATATAGACATATAGATAGATAGACAGATAGATAGACATATAGAAAGATAGACAGACAGATAGACAAATAGATAGATATATTGATTGAAAGATAGATAGACAGAAATATAGATATATATATATATATATATATTTATAGAAAATAGATAGATATATATATAGGCAGATAGATAGAAAGAAAGATAGATAGATAAATAGAAAGATAGATATAGAGATAGATAGAGAGCAAGATAGATATACATATTGATAGATAGATCGATAGACAGATATATTGATAGACAGATAGATAAACAAATAGATATAATGATAGATAGACACATAAATAAACAATTAGATAGGTCGATAGATAGGCATATAGATATATAGATAGATAGATGTATAGAAAAAGAGAATGACAGATAAAAAGATAGATAGAAATAAAGATATATAGATAGATAGATAGACTGATAGATAGACTAATAGATATATAGAATGATAGATAGCCAAATAGATAGATAGATAGATTTATTTATTAATAGGTAGAAAGACTGAACAAATCTTATATACTGCATATACCTATGTAGAGTGCTGCCTGTTGTAGCCATGAGTCTATGAGATGAGTCTACTTGCTGCTACGAAAAGTCTACCTGCTGCTGCTTGCTACACTGCTACATAAATATGAAGGAGCACAAAAAGAGTGGCTACTGCCACAGTTAACTTAACTAAAGATAAATTACTATATTTTGTGTTATTTTGGTTAGGGTCTTGTCCTGTAAATGTAATGTCCTATAAATAGAGTTATGTGGTTGTAAAGGTTTTCCTCCGCCTACAAGTGAGGGTTATGTTTCTTTAATAATAGATAAAAGTCCGTTTAAAAAAAGGTAGAAAGATTGAAAGATATATAGATAGATAGATAGATTGATTGATTGATAGACAAAAAGATAGACAGATAAATATGAATATATATAGATAGTTAGATAGAAACTTAGATAGACATTTAGATAGACAAATATATAGATCGATAGATCGACAAAATTATAGACAAACAAACATACAAAGATATTAATTAACATACAAATAAATTGACATGCAATCAGTTAGATAGACAAATAAATAGACTTACACTAATAGAAAGAAAGATAGATAGATAGACAGACAGATAGATAAATAGACAGATAAAAAATAGAAAAATATAAAGATAGATAGATAGTATGATAGTTAGATAGATGGATAGATTGATTAATACATAGATAGATTTTTAGATAGATAGAGAGCTATATAGATAGATAGATAGATGGATATCCTGATAGAAAGATAAATAGACAGACAGATATATAGATAGATAGATAAAAAAATAGATATATAGATAGATAGTTATATAGATATATAGACAAATAGTTAGTTAGATAAATAGACAGATAGATATATATATATATATATATATATATATATATATAGACAGATAGATATATAGATAAATAGATATAATAATATATCAATAGATAGATAGATATAATAATATATAGATAAATAGACAAAAAGATTGATAGAAAGATAGATAGAAAGATAAATAGAAAGACAGACATATAGAATGATAGATAGATTAATTCACTGATAGATAGATAGATAGACAAATTAATAGATTGATTGATTGATTGATTGATTGAGAGGTAGAGAAATAGAGTGATAGAAAGATAGAGAGGTAGAAAGAATGAGAATTAGAGAGAGAGATTTAAAGAGATATAGAGATCTAAAGAGAGATATAGAGAGATAGATAGAAATAAATTCAAATAGATCGACAGATAGATACACAGATACATAGACAAATAGATACACATAAAGATAGAATGATAGATAGAAAGATAGATAGATAGATTGACATGTAGATAGAAAGATTATTAAACTGATAGATTGACAAATAGATAAATAGAAAGATATATAGATAGATAGATTTAGAGATCAATAGAGATATATTCAAATAGATAGATAGAAAGATAGACATATATATATAGATAGGCAGATAGACATATAGAAAGATAGACAAATAGGTAGACAAACAAATAGATATATAGAAAGAAAAATAGATAGATAGACATATAGAGAGAGAGGTAGATAGACAGACATAGAGGCTAATAGACAGATAGTGAAAGATAGATAGAGTGACAGATATATATATAGATTGAAAGATTAACAAATAGACAGATAAACCATCAAGCACATAGATAGTTAGGCACACAGACAAACAAATAGATAACTAGATATGCAGATAGATCGATAGACAAATAGATAGACAGATAAATAGACAAAGAGGAAGATAGATAGATAGATAGTATGATAGATAGATTAATAGATAGATTGATATATAGTTAGACATATAGATAGATAGATACATAGATAGTTTGATAGATAAATTGATAAATAGATTGATAGACACTTTGATAGGCATATTGATAGTTAGATTGAGAGACATATATATAGAAATAAATATCGATAGATAGATAGATTGATTGATATACATATTGATAGAATGATTGATATATAGATTGATAGACAAATTGATATATAGATAGATATGCAGATAGTTATATAGATAGATAAATATAAAAATACACAGATTATTAGAGAGATATAATGATAGAAAGATAAATAGATAGATAGATTAATAGATATATAGAGATACAAAGAGAGATTGATAAATTGATACCTAGATAAATAGACAGGTAGATAGAGAGATAGATAGACATATGGAAAGGTAGATAGATAGATAGATAGATAAAAATAAAGATAGATAGATAAATAGGTAGATAGACAAATAGAAAGACATGGAAACAGATAGATAGATAGATAGACTAATAAATAGTTTGAAAAATAGTTTGACAACTTGATAGACATTTTGATAGACACATTAAAAGACAGACAGATAGATAATATATAGACAAATAGATAGATAAATGGATAGATAGATAGAAATATAGATAAATAGATATAGATAGATAAATAGATACATATGATAGATAGACAGATAGATAGATAATAGATTGATAGATAATTGATAGATAGATATACATATAGGTGGACAGACAGACAGATAGATAGATAGATAGACCTAAAGTTAGACAAATAGAAAAATAGGCCAATAGCCCGATATATAGATAGATAGACAAATGATAGACATTCTAATATACATATTTATAGACAGAATCATAAACATTTTGATATATAAATTGAAATAAAGATACATAGATGAATAGTCAGATAGATAGACATATAGATATATAAATAGATATATACCTAGATAGATAGATAAAAAGATTGTTATAAAATAAATAAATATATTGATATATAGATAAATAGATAGATAGAGTGATTGATTGATTGATAGATATGTATATATATATATATAGACAGATAGATAGATAGATATATATATATATATATATATATATATATATATAAAAATCAATTTACATGTATATAGATAGATAATCAAGCATGTAAATAGTTAAGGAGGTAGATATACACATGGACATTCAGACACACACTCACACACACACAAATAGATAGAAAGATATATAAACAAATAGATAGGTAGTTTTATAGATAGATAGATAGATTGATTGATCTCGTGATAGATAGATATATTGAAAATTTATAGATAGGTAGATAGATAGATAGATAAATAAATAATTAGATAGATATATCTATATATAGATAGATAGAGAGAGATTGATAGTTAGATATATAGATAGATAGGCTAATAGATAGACAAATAAATAGTTAAATAGATAGATAGATAAACAATTTAATAGACAGATTTATAGACAAATAGATTGATTGATAAACAAATAGATAAACATATATAAAGATAGTTAGACAGATAAATAAATACAAAATAAAGATCGACATATAGATAAATAGGTAGATAGAAAAATTTTTAGACAGATTGATAGATAGATAGATAAATAAATAAATAAATTAATATATATATATATATATATATATATATATATATATATATATATATATATATATATATATATATATATATATATATAAAGATAGAAAGAAAAATAGAGAGACAAATAAATAGATAGATAGATAGTTATTTAGACATATAAATAGGTAGATAGATAGATAGATAGATATATAGTGAGTTAGTAAGATAGATATATAGATAGATATATAAATAGATAAATATATTTATTGATAGATATATATATATATATATATATATATAGATAAATATACAAAAATATAGATCGATAGATTACAAATAGATAGATATATTGATTGATAGACATATAGATATATTGATAGACATATAGATAGATAGACAAATAGATTGATAGATAGAAAAATAGATAGATGGACAAATAGACAGATAGAAAGCTAGAGAGAGTGTGATATATAGATAAACGAAATTATAGACAGAAAGTTAGATACACTAATAGACAGATAGACATATAGAGTGACAGCGATATAAAGAGATATTTGGATAGACAAATAGACAAATAGACTCATAGACATATAGAAAGATAGATAATTAGACACATAAACATATAACTAGTTACTTTGGTAGCTAGCAAGGTAGGCAGGTATTTATGTTGGTAGTTAGGTAGGAAAAGATATAGAGAGGTAAAAGAGTGGGAAATAGAAAGATTAAGAGATAAAGAGGTAGAGACATAGATATATAGAGAGCTAATGAGATGGAGAGATAGAAAGGTAGAGAGATATGGAGATAGAGAGTTAGAGATATAGAGAATTAGAAAGATAGAGAGAAAGAAAGATATAGAGATAGAGAGATAGATAGATAGATAGATAGATATAAAGATATATAGATAGATAGATAGATTGATAGATAGTAGATTGACATATAGACAGATCGATAATAAAACAAATAGACAACTAAACATATAGAAAGGAAAATAGCTATATTTATAGACAGATAGGTAGCTAGATAGAAAGACAAACAGAAAGACATATAGACTAGTAGATTGATTGAAATTAACAGATAGCTAGATAACTAATAGATAAATAGATAGATATACAATTTTATAGATAGATTGATAGACAGATTGATAGAGAGATAGATAGATTGATAGTCAAATTGATAGACATATATATAGACACATAAATTAAAAAATAAATAGAGATATAGATAGACAGACAGATAGTTATATATATAGATAGATAGATGTTAGATATATAGATAGATATATATAGAGTTAGATTGATATACAGATAGGTAGATAGATAGATATATAAATAAATAGATAGATAGACAGATAGATAAATAAACAGATTGATAGACAAATAGATAGATAGATAGATACACACAAAGGTATATAAATAGATAGTATAGATAGATAGATAGATAGTCATAAAGATATATAGATAGATAGATAGACAGATAGACAGATAGACAGATTGACAGACATATAGATATATAGACAGACATATAGATAGACATGGACATATAGACAAACATAGGGTTATATTGAGAGACGAACTGATAGATAGATAGACACTTATATAGATAGACAGATAGATAGACATATAGATAGATATATCAATTGATAGATAGTTAGTTAGATAGTTAGATAGAAAGATATAATGATCCTTTAGATAAACATATAAGTAGACAAATAGAAAGATTCATAGACAAATAGAAATAAAGAAAGATAGATGGATATATGTGCATATAGTCATATAGATATACATATAGATAGAAAGATAAATAGATAGATAGATAGTGAGATTGATAGATATATAGACAAGTAGACACATAGACTAATTGATAGATAGAAAGATAGACATAAAGATAGATTGATATATAGATAGATAGATAGATATATAGATATATAGACATGTATATAGATAGACATATATACAAGTAGACAAATAGATAGCTAGACTAGTAGATAGATAGATAAATAAATAGATAGATTTAAGGATAGACAGATAGATAGATAATTTGATAGATAGATAGATAGACATATAGTCAGATATACTGATTGAAAGATTGAGAGATAGAAATATAGTTAAATAGGTAGTTATATAGATAAATAGATAAAGATATAAATAGAGAGATAGAGAGATAGAGAGACAATTAGACAAATAGATAGGTAGACATATATATTGATAAAGAGATAGAGAGATAAAGAAATAGATAAAAAAAGATAGACTAATAGATAGGTATATAGGTAGACATATAGAAGGATAGATAGATAGATAGACAGATATAAAGATAGATAGATATCAAGTTAGGTTGGTAGCTAGCTAGCTAAGGAGATAGGTAGGTAATAAGGTCGATAGTTAGCTAGGTAGAGAGATAGAGAAGTATATAGATATAGAGATAGAAAGATACAGAGATAGCGAGGTAGAGAAATAGATAGGTAGGAAGCTAAAGAGATAGAAAGAATTAGAGGTAGAAAGATATAGAGATGGAGAGAATGAAAGATAAAGAGATAGAGAGATAGAGAGTTAGATAGCTATAAAGATAGCAAGATAAAGAGATATAGAGATATAGAGATAAAGAGAAAGATAGATAGATAGAAAGATAGAAAGAAATAAAGATATTTAGAAAGAAAGATTGATAGATAGTAGATAGACAAGTAGACAGATAGACAAAAAGATTGATAAACAGATTGACATACAGATAGATAGAAAGCTAGATATGTAGATAGATAAATAACTTGATAGACATATATTCAAAAAGAAAGACATATAGACTGACAAACTAATAGATTAATATATTGACAGATTGACAAATAAATAGATAGACATATAGATAGATAGACAGACAGATAAATATACATTTGATAGATAGTTAGGCAGACAAAAAGATCGACAGACAGGCTGGTAGATATATATATATATATATATATACAGATAGATTGACATATAGATACATAGACAGACACACAGATATATATAGAAAGGTAGATAAATAGATATATAGATAGAAATTTTGATAGATAAATTGATAGACAGATTGATAGACAAATTGATAGACAGAATGAAAGAAAGTAAGAAAGAAAGAAAGATAGATAGACAGATAGATAGACAGATAGATAGATTAACAAATAGAAAAATTGACAAATAGATAGATAAATAGATGGATAGATAGATTGATAGATAGAGAGATAGACAAATAGATAGACAAATAGATAGAATTTATATAAATAGATAGAATAAATACACACAATGATTGATAGATAGATACATAAATAATCAAGTTGTTAGTCAAATAGATAGATAAATAGAAAGACAGAAAGATAAACAGATAGATAGATAGATAGAATGATAGATAGTTAGATAAATAGATAGATAAATAGACATATAGAGAGACAAAAAGATAAATTGTTCTATAGATAGATAGGTATATTGATTGATATATAAATGGAAAGACAAATTGATAGACAGATAAATAAATATTTTGATAGACATATAGATAGAAAAATGTATAGATAGATTGATGGAGAGGTAGATAGATAGATATATACACAGATAGATAGACTTATAGATAGACAAATAGATAAATGATAGAGATATAGATAGATAGATGGATAGATAAATATTAGATTGATTGATAATTTGATAGAAAGATAGATATACAATCTAATAGGCAGATTGATATATTGATTGATATAGAGAATTTTATACAAATAGATACACATATACATAGACAGATAGATATATGACTAGATAGATAAATAAATAGAAAGATAGATAGATAGACAGACAGATAAATAGACAGACAGACAGATTGATTGATAGATAGATAGATTGTCAGGCAGACATACAGATAGATAGATAAATAGATAGAAAATTAGATATATAAATATAAATATAGATAGATAAATTAATATATATATATATATAGGCAGATATATTGATAAATATATAAATAGATAAATAGACAAATAGCTAAATAGATAGAAAGATAGATAGATAGACAGATTGATTGATAGTTATATATATAATGAGATATAAATATAGAGAGATAGATAAAAAGACAGTAAGATTGATTGATTTATAAACATATTAATAGATAGATTGATAGATAAATTGATTGACATATTGGTTGGCAGGTTTATAAATAAATTTATAGAAAAATTAATAGTTAGATTGATACATAGATAGATAGGCAGATTTACAAACAGATAATTAGAGAGATAGATATAAAATAGATAGAAAGGTAGATAGACAAACAAATAGATATATAGATAGATATGCATATTTTTAGATTATTAGATAGATAGATAGAAAAATATATAGACAGACAGATAAAAAGATAGATAGATAGATACATAGATAGATACATAGATAGATAGATAGATATACAAATAGATAGACATAAAGATAGACAAAAAGATTGAAAGTTAGATAAATATATAGATAGATAGATTGATTGATTGACAGATAAATAGATAGATTGTTAGACATAGAGTTAGACAAATAAATAAATAGATTTATATATAGACTTATAATGAGATAGATAGATATATTCATTGATAGATATATTGATATAAAGATAGATAAATATATAAATAGATAGACATACATATATATATATATATATATAGATATAGATATATAGATAGATAGTTAGGTATATAGATATATAGATAGACAAATAGACATATAGACAAATTAATTGCCATATTATTTAATTAATAGATAGACAGATAAATCAATAGATAGATAAACAAACAAACAAATAGATAGATAGATAGATAATAAAAAATATAGTAGGACAGATTGATAGAGAGACTGACAGACCGACTTACAGATAGATAGGCATGTATATAAAAAACTTTATAGACAGATTGATAGATAAATTGAAAGATAGATTGAAAGATAGATAGTTAGATAGATAGTTAGATAGATATATAGACAGATAGATAGATAGACAAATAGATAGACCAAAAGTTAGATAGATTTATAAATAAATAGATAGATAGTTAGGCAACTTGATTTAAAGATTGATAGATAGATTTAGAGATAGATTGACAGATAGATTGATTGAAACATTGATAAAAAATTGAATAATAGATTGATAGTCATTTTGATAGACATATTGATAGGCAGATTGATGGATAGATAAACAAATAGATAAAAAATAGATTAACATATAGATAGACAAATATATTGTTATATAGAGAGACACATAGATAGACAAATAAATAGAAATGTAAATAGACAAATAGTTAGATATATAGATAGATATAAAGGCTGTAATATAGATATAGATAGATAGATAGTTAGATAGACAGATAGATGGATACACAGATAGACATATACATAGATAAATAGATATATTGATAGATGAATAAATAAATAGATAGACAGAGAGAGAGAGAGAGAGAGAGAGATATATATATATATATATATATATATATATATATATTTATATTTATAGAAGATTGATAGATAGACAAATTTATAGATAGATTGATAGAAAGATAGATAGAGAGATAGATAGATAGACATATACATAGAAAGATATATTAATATAAAGACAAATAGATATATAGATAGATAGATATATATATATATATATATATATATAGATTTATAGATTTATAGATTTAGAGAAAGGTATATAGACAAATAGATAGATAGATTATTAGGTATATAGATAAAAATATATATTGACAGATATATAAACAAACAAACAAATAGATAGATAGATAGAAAGATTGTAGAACACATATTTAGATATTTTGATAAATAGATCGATAGATAGAAAGATAGATAAATAGATAGACAATTTGATAGATAGATTGTTAGTCAAATTTAAAAATAGATTTATAGATAAATAGATAGATAGATAGATAAAATATATATACATAAATAGATAGACTAATAGATAGACAACTATATAGAAATATATATATATAGACATTCAGATATACAAATTGATAGACAGATATATTGATAGATATATTGATAGATATATACATAGACATATAGACAATATATAGATAGAAAATAAAAATATAGATTGATACATAGATAAATAGATAAATAGATAGATAGATAGACTGATAGATAGATATATAGATAGACATATAGATAGATAGATAGATATACATAAATATAGATATATAGATAGGTAGTTAGATAGGTAGACAGATAAATAAACAAATAGATAGACAGATTGATTGACAGATAGATATACAGATGGATAGAAAGATGAATAGATAGATAGATAGATAAATCTAAAAATAGATAGTCATATAGATAGACATATTGATAGACACATAGATATACTAATAGATAGATAAATAGATAGATATACAGATAGACAAATAGATAGATAGAACAATATACAAATATATAGATAGATTGATAGATTGATAGATAGATAAATAAATAAATAGACAGATAGATATATAGATAAATAGATTGGTAAACATATCGATAGATAGATAGATAGATAGTAGGACAGAGAGACAGACAGACAGACAGATAGATAGATAGACAAATAGATAGATATATACACAAATAGATAGACAATTTGATAGATAGATTGATAGACCAATTGATAGATTCTTTGTAATACATATTGATATACATATTTATAGACATATTGTTAGACAATTAGACATATAGATTGATAGATAGTTATATACACAGATATATAGACAGACAAATAGATAGATAGATAGATAGATAGAAAATAGATAGACACTTAGATCAACAAATTGATAGATAGATTAATAAAAAAAATTGACAGATAGTCAGATAGATAGATAACTAAATAGATAAATAGATAGGGAGATAGATATGTATGTAGATACTTAGTTTGATAGACAAATAAATAGACAAATAGTGCGATATATCATTTTTTTGATTATCTGTTTTGTATTACCAAAATATTTATTTTTTAATATTTTCATGTAAGTGTATGAAACAATATATTAAGAGGTTGAAAGAGCAAAAATAGCATAATAATGGAGGTACCCTTTTCTAGTGGATGTAGCTAGTCATGTTGAACTACTAGTGAACCACATTATTTTGAGCATTTCTCTTGTGGTTTTGTTTCGTTTTTTGATTCTGCCATGGTTAGATTGTGGTTGTGGATTGTATTTATATCTTTTGTTGTTGTTTCTCTATTGCTATCTTGTTCTGTATCATAATCATGGAAACATAATTGCCCAACAGATTGATAGACATATAGATAAACAATTAGATAGATAGATAGATAGACTTATAGATAGAGAAATAGATAAATAGATAGATCGACACATAAATATATAGACAGATAGATAGATACTTAGATAAATTGATAGACATATAGATAAATAGATAGCACCATAAGAAAAATCCCAAATAGCTAGAAAACATTCCCTAACTAAATGAGATTTTTCCATCGCTAAAGTTGATATAATGATAAATTAACGATGAAATGTTTCCCAAGCTAAAGTGCTAATCGCTAAAAATTAACGAAGGAAACAATCCCTAGCTAAAAATTAATGAATGAAACAATCCCTAGCTAAAAATTAATGAAAGAAACAATTCATTGCTAACAATTATTTGCAATGAAAAATTACCTAGCTAAATTAATAATTTCCCTAGCTAATTTTGACCTTAATTTGAAGCTTCAGAAAATTCCCTAGCTAAATTAGCAAGGGTAAATCCCTATCTAAATTAGCCAGGAAAAATTCTATGGCTAAATTAGTAAAAAATAAATCTAGCAATTTCCATTCCAAAACTATTTTCACTATTTTATTTTTATTTCAAAAAATTTAATTTAATTATTTTATGTTTTTATATTAATTTGAATAAAAATAAAAACTATAAATGATAATCTAAAATTAACATAAATTAAAATCAATTTATAAAATATTCTGATACAATATTTTACATTGATAAAACAAAAACATAACTAAATTTTATATTATCTTATTCAATAATGTATCTAATGATAATGTATAATATATAATCTCTTTGTGAAATTGACATTGCTTTCTTTCTCCTAGCTCCTCCGGTCACCATCTTTCTGCTGTGACAAAGCTGTATCAGTCACCACATATCATGTCTAGTGAAAAATCCCTACACTTCTATAATCTTTATATAGGGAACATTGCGGTACCTTATCTGTACGAAATTTAAACCAATCAATCAAATCAAAATAAATAAATAAATAAATAAAGTTTCGTTTAAATAAATATATAATATTGTAGTATATATGTATATATATACTATAGTGTATATATACATATATACTAGCATTTCACAAGTTAAATATATTACTGCAGTATATCTACATATATACTACAGTATTATAAGTACATTTAAACTGAGTATATATGTACATATATACTACAGTATTATATGTAGATATATACTCAGTATATATTTTAATATATACTCAGTACTTATATACTAAGTATTTTATGTACATATATACTAAGTACATAGATACTCAGTATATATGCACATATAATATTGCAAAATTATCTGTGCTTATATACTGAGTATATTTGTACATATACTATAGTATATACGAAGTATACTGAGTATATATGTACATATATACTGCAAAATTAATTGTACATATACACTCAGTATATATGTACAAATATACTCAATATATACTTACATATATACTCAATATATACCTACATATATACTAGGTATATACATACATATATATTTAGTATATACGTACATATATACTGTAGTAAAAATGTACTTATATACTATAGTAGTATATGTACATATATATAATCACATAATCTCAAATGACACAACACTACAACAAATTAGTATTATCTCATTTTTACTTCACAAAGATGACACAAAACATCACAACCAACATAAATAAGTAATGCGAAGATTATTTAAATTTAGAAAAATATCTTTGAAAACTATTAGAGGAAAACCTGTAAGCCAAGCCACGAGCTAGGCTTGGCATATCAAAGTTCACATCTTGCCTCCCTGCAACCATAACTCTCTCCTGGTCCCATTGCCTATAAGGGTGTTGCTCTACCCCACCATGACCAAGCTGCCATGCTAACAAAAGAACTGGCAGATGAAATAGAGATTCATCGTCAGTAGTAGTAACCATCAACAAATCAATAAGTAACTTGAACATAAAAAAATAAAGTACTACACCATGCTCATGTGCTACACAGGATGATGAAAATATGTTTCGCATAATGATTTTGAATAACAGCAATCTATGCAACCCTTGTTTTACATAGTTAAATCAAAAACATAACAAAATTTTAGTATATATTTTTCATTAAAGTATCTATTGACAGTGCATAAAGTATAATATATTTGTAAAATTGACATTGCTTTCTCTCCCTCAGCTCCTCTGATCACCATCTTTCTGCCGCAACAAAGATGTCCTAGTCTTGAGGCATCATGTCTTAAAAAATCCATTCACCTCTACAAGCTTTGTATGGGGAACATTGTGGTACCATTTTTGTTTGAAAATTAAACCAGTCAATCAAATCAAAATTAATAAATAAAAAAAGTTCTATTTTGATAAATACATAATACTGTAGTATATATGTACATATATACTATAGTGTATAGGTACATAAAAAAGTTCTATTAAAAAGTTCTAGTATATACGTACATATCACTAGTTACATATATTACTGCAGCATATATACATGTAGATATACTGAGTATAATTGTACATATATACTAAAGTATATACGTACGTATATACTATAGTATATATCTATGTATATACTATAGAATATATGTTTGTATATACTATAATATATATGTACATAAATATTGTAGTATATACGTACGTATATAATG
Source organism: Sapria himalayana (assembly GCA_029783825.1). NCBI lineage: Eukaryota > Viridiplantae > Streptophyta > Magnoliopsida > Malpighiales > Rafflesiaceae > Sapria > Sapria himalayana. The sequence continues at coordinate 951,807 of JAREIK010000253.1, read as the reverse complement.
TAGTATATATGTAGATATATTCTATAGTATATACGAACATATATACTCAGTATGTACGTATAATAGATATACTAGCATTTCTTTTATATGCACATATAAGAGAAACCTCTCATTGAATCGAGAAACTATTTCAGAATGCGAATCTATTCTAAATCTCTTATTAACATCCTAACATGTCAGGAACAACAAAGACATTCTAATTCAATGTTCAAAGAATGCATATCATGTTTTTATGTAAGCAAATAATGAGCATGAAATGTAACTCACCATGACCAAGGTACACAAACTCACAAGTGATGATAGGGTTCAAAGAAGTAAAACAACTAGACCACCACCTTCCAGAGTTTCAATCATTCTTGCAAGAATATTTGGAGTTAAGTCTTTAAAATCCTACACAATTGCAAGGGTAAAAAAGGAGTTATTAGCAATGATGAGAATCATAAACATAGTATCCAGAAAGAAAAGAAAAGTAGAACCTGCAAAATACACATGCCATAAGTACTTCCTAAAATTCTTTCAGAATCCTTGTACAAGCAATAGGAAACAACTCCGCTTTCAAGAATCAAAGAGAAGAGATCAACTTTTTCTGGCTCAATCAGTCCCTTCAGGATTAGCTTTTTAATCTGCTTTGCTAGTTTTCTCTTGTGGCATCATCATGCAAGTATCAAATTCGAACAGAATTAAAAAACTTGTCTACTTTCTTAGTGATCATGGCATCAAATTCAGTATGTACATATATACTACGTATATATGTACATATAATACTACAGTATATACATAATTATATATTGTAGTATATATGTAAATATAATAATGTAGTCTATATGTAATATATACTGCACTATTTTATGTGCAAATATACTTAGTATTTCTACATATATACTCAGTATATATGATACTATGTATATATGTACATATATACTATAGTATATATGATACTAAGTATATATGTGCATATGTACATATGTACTGCAATATATATGATACTAAGAATATATGTACATATATACTATAGTATATACATACATATATACACACATAAATATAATCACATTGCTTCAGATGATATGAAACTGCAACAAATTAGTATTATCCCATTTATAATTCATATTGTTGGCATAAACTTCAATAAGTTATATCTCTAGTTTATCCAACCATCTCTCATTTATTGCATTGCAAGAGAAGTGTTGGACACAACACATTCGTGGGGATTGAATGAATTATTGGCATTAACAATAAAGTTGTTAAGATCACGTCCAAGTAAGAAAGGCTTCATGTCATGGTCACTCATGCTAGGTATCAGTTTCAGATCAAGATGCCCCTATAAAAATGGCTTATAATAGCCACAGTTGACCGTTCCTCATGTAAAGCCCGTCATCATCCATGAAACTATGTACATGCGAAAGAAGCATAACAAGCAAAATGAACACATTTAATTGAATTTCATTAGCAATCATAATGGCTATTAACATTTCAACAATTTAATTCCATCAATCACCAATAATAAGTAGTCGCATATTCGAACAGTGACAACGCAGATCTGCACGAAATAAGAGTGTCAAGAAATAGCCTGGGTCTGTGTTAGACCAAAATTTTTTCGTTCATCTCACAACTTTAGAAGCTAGCATGTTGTTCCCATCATCAAGAGGACCAGCTGAGCCTTTTACATACCTATAATAGGCTAAAGCTCTACCCACAATATTCTGGTACACACACACATATTCACAAATATATAAAAATATCATTATACATATGAACAAACATAAATCTATGTTGATAGTCATACAACTTCAACAAATATCTAAATGATGGCCAGCAATGATGTTTAGAGTAAAAAAATTAATTATTTCAGAAATAATGAAGATAATAATAGCTCAGCCTTCTTTTTAAACAGTAGAGATCAATAAAGATGAAACTCATCCATAGAAAAGTTCATGACAATGTCTGATGACTTTGAATCAGAATTTATTCATGCCTCTCGCATCAAATGTCCTACAAAGATTCATAGTTAGCTTATTTGGCAAAGCAAAAAACAAAACCAGAATAAAGAAAAAATGATACCACCAAAAAAGTCTCCTCATGTTTAGCTACACATTGACAAAATTAAAAATAGTTCAGAAATAATTCTGATACAGATTCATCCTCATAATTAGTTGGTGCATTTTTGATAGCCTCTCCTATGTGGTTTCACAGCTAGTTCTCAGAATTCTATGTGTCGCATCAAGGCTGCTAACTGTGACTTCATTAAGAGATCTGCCATTGCATTACAATCATAATTTCTATTATCTCATCATTCATTTCTTTCATCTCTTCATTCATTTCTTTCATCTTTTGCATTTATTCCTTCAAATGAGTAATCTGCTCATCCTTCTCTTCTTTCATTTCCTATATTTCTTCCTTCAAATGAGAAATCTACTCATCAATCTCTTTAATTTTGGTCTCCATAACTTCAAAATGTTCATTTGTTTCTATTACTTGTTGTTCGACCAACTTACCCACCATTGTTATGATAGATGAATTAGAAGCACGACTACTACACTAAAATATCACTCGCATTGAGCCGATGTCGTACACTTGCTACTTCTTATGACCTCGTATCATCTCCAAATAGATAGGATCATAATCAATTGGTTGAAGATCCATAGAACCCTCAACTTGTTGAGAAGTAGCTCTCACATGTTCCTCCCTAAGTTCCCGTGAAAAAATAGAAAAAAAAAATACTTTTCTAGATATACATAAAATAAATTTAATATTTTGGATTCCAAACTACTTTTAAAATTTACTGTAGTTTTATAAAATTTTATTAAAATAACAGATTCTTAAAGCAATAATTTGAGAATTGTTGTTAACAAACTAATCATCTACTTTTGAATCACAATCATGGTAGCGGAATTGACCAACAATGTTTAATTGACTCATAAGAACTAAATAATAATCATGAGTTCATTTAAGTAAATCTTGCTAATAAATTACATGACAATATATAATTGATTGGATTTTGATGTGATATATAGATTATTATTGACTGATAATTATAGTTTATGTAACTCAACACAAATATAATTTTGATTACTATTATATTGTATGATTAAATAATAGAATATAAGAAAAACTATAGAGATATCTTTACGTGACTTACATACTTTTAAAAAAGGTTAGAAAGGTTAAGTTGATTTGAAGTAATTGAGCACATGTCAAGAACTTGATAATGAATAAAAAATTTGGTTGATTGATCCTATATAATTTGATCATGATCAAGAGTTTTACTTGATGAGCATACTTTTGATCAAAACCAATTTAACATAAAGTACCCACCTGACAACAACCTGCTCATCTTCCCAAAAGCACCATGCCACCACCATGAAATTCCAAGGTCACCTAGCTTTTGCCAGGTGTCGTCGAACATGCACGTCTTCCACTCGACTTACTTTCTTTCCCAAAAAATTATAACTCATGAATAAAAGTTCGAATGAAACTCTCTATCCTACTTACTGATATCCTTGTACCTCAATGGTTCTTACTAGGTAAATCGCTTCTCATAGGTACTCAAAAATATGATTGCTTGGGATCAACTTTCCGCTAACAATGTAATAAAGTGGAGACGTCACAAATTCAAAATTTGATGAGAAGATATTACATGGTGCTTACCGAAATGAATATATGCTATCGTTCTTTTCATATATTGCATTCCAATGGTGGGTGGTTGTGAAGTTGAAGAAGGTATTAAGATATGGAAGATGAAGCTATGCATAAAACATCTAGAAGAAGATCGAGGAAGCACGACTGGCATGATATCTTTGATAGTTCTCCTTTGTGATCAGCTATCCTGTATTTCTAAAATGCTTGCAGATATGATTATATTAGGGTAGAAAGTGTACCTCAAATCGACAAGAAACTCACTGTTGAAGAAAATCGCTTCCACTATTAGGTTTCATTTTGATTTATCCATGTCGAGAGAGAGTGGTGGATGGCATTAGTTAGAGACTTAGAGTTGTCTTTGCATAATAAGATACAGTTTTTTATAAGTATAAAAATTCTATAAATCTTTAATTTTTTAATTATCAAAACATTTAATTAACAATAAATATATATAAAATATAAATACTCATCTTTTTTTTACTTAATATATTATTTTCAACAATTTAATGTGTGTGTAGTAAGGCACAAATGAAAAAATACACCTTACAATTTTTTATTATTAATTAAATTAAACAATAAATATATAAACAATTTCAAAAAATAGATGTTTGTTCTTCCAACTAAAAAAAAATAATGGCTAGAAAATTTATAAACTTCATATAGCAAGGCACACATGAAAAGATGATTGGTTTTCAAGCCACTCTCCTAAGAATTATAAATACTCATTATGTTAAAAAATATATAAAAATATATATTGTATGGTTATAAATTTTTAAGAATTCATATTAATTTTTATGAAGATAATATGAAATAATTTTAAAGGCATAAAATTTCATATTATTAGATATCATTTATAATTTATAAAATTCTAAAAATTACTTAAAGTGAGAAGATTATTAAAAAAAATTATATTTATTACTTTAATAAAGACTTAATATTTAAAAGCTAATAGTAAAAATATTACTCAATAGTTTAATTCTTATAAATTTTAGTATGGGAAAATATTTATGTATTTATATTTAAATATAAATTTATTTTCTTTTAAATTTAATGATAAATTTTAAATATTTTTTTAAAAGTTTCCTATAATAATAAAATTTTATTTTTATACTTTAAATAATATTAATAGTAATATAGCTATATATTACTGATAGCTAGATATACAAATAAACTGATTGCTAGATAGATAGATAGATAGATAGACTGATAGATAGATAAATAGATATATTGATAGAGATACGGATACATAGATAGATAGATAGATAAACAGATAAAGGTATATACAAATAGTAATATAAAAAGATAAACAAATAGACAAATAGACATATATAAAGATAGACAATTAGACATATATACAGATCGAAAGAAAGATAGATAGATAAACTAAAAGATTAATAGACTAATAGAAATATTGACAAATTGACTGATAAACTGATAGATAGATAGCAGATAGATAGATAGATAGACATATAGACATATAGAGAGATACATAGATAGACAACTAGATATAAATACAAACAAAGAGATAGATAAATAGATGGAAAGACAATGGATTGTGAGACAGAAAGATAGATTGACAAGTAGAATTATAGAGAGATAAAAAGATAGATAGATAGATAAATAAATTGATTTAAAAATAGATAGATAGATAGATAAACAAATAGACAATTAGATAAATAGATAGATAGATAGAAAAATAGATAGACAGATAGATAAATAGATAAATTGATAAATTGACAAATAGATAGACAAATAGATAAATAAATTCATTGACAAATTGATAGATAGATTGATAGATAGATATACAAAAAATAAACAAATTATTAGATAGATACAGAAATAGACAATATATAGCAGATAGATAGCAGATATATAGATAGAATATAAATAGATAGATAGATAGATAGATAGAACGATAGATAGATAGACTGATATATAGATAGATAGACAAATAAAAAATTTAATTTGATAGACAGATTGATATACAGATTGATAGACATATTGATAGAAAAAAATGATAGAGAGATATATAAATAGATAGATAGACAAATAAAAAGACAGATAAATAGATTGAAAAAAGATAGATAGTTAGACTGATAGATTAACAAAAATTTTGATAGATAAATAGACAGATATATAGATTGATTGAAAGATAGAGAGATAGAAAAAAGATAGATAGATAGATAGATAGCCAGATAGATACACAAATAGATAGAAAAATAGATAGATAGAGTGATAGACAAACAAATAGAAAGAAAGATAGATAGATTGATTGAAAGATAGATAGGGAGATAGATAAACATATAGATGGAAAGATAGATAGAAAGACAAATAGATAGAAAGATAGATGGATTGTTTGATTAACAGATTGAAAAACATATTAATAGACAGATTGAAAGATTAATTGATAAATAGATAGATAGACAGAGATAAAGAGATTGATAAACATTAAGATAGATATATAGATATACAAATAGATAGAAAGATATCAAAAAATATTAGATTGATATATAGATAAATATATTAATAAATAGATAGGCTGATAGATAGACGAATAGGTATAAATAATGATAAATAGATTAATAGACATATAGATAGGCAAATAGATAGATAGATATAAATATAGATACAAAAATAGACCGATATATAGTTAGATAGAAATATATATTGAGAAATATATTGATGGATAGATTGATAGATAAATACACAAATATATAGACCGATAGATAGATTGATATATATATATATATATAGACAAAGAGATAAATTGATAGATAGACAGATATATAGATAAATAGATAGACATATAAATAAATAGAATGATAGACATTTATTGACAGATTGATTGAGATATTGATTGGCATATTGATAAACAAATTGATAGATAGATAGACAGATTGATAAACATATAAATAAAATATTGGTAGATAAAAAGATAGACAAATACATAGACAAATAAATAGACAAATAGATAGATTGATAGATTGATAGATAGATTGATAGATAGATTGATAGAGAGAAAGATAGATAGAAAGATTATTAGACAGATAAATAGACAGACAGACAGACATATAGATAGACATATTGATAATAGATATATAGATCAATAGATAGATAGACATATAGATAAACATATATATAGAAAGAATGAAATATAGATATATAAATATTTTAATTTATTGATAGTTTGATAGATAAATAGATAGATAGATAGAAAAAAAAATAGACATATAAATAAATAGAAAATATACATTTAGATAGATAGATTAAAAGAGAAATTGATAGTCAAATTTATAGATAGATCGAAAGACAGATTGATAGATAAATTGATAGGCAAATTGATAGACAAATTGATAGCTAGATAGATAGATTGATTGATAAACACACAGATAGACAAAAAAAATAGATAGGTAGATAGTCTGATAGATTGATTGATATATAAAACAATAGATTGAGAAAATATATACATATAGAAAGACAAATGGATCAACAAATATATTGATAGGTAGATAGACTGATAGATAGACACACACACACACACGCACACGCACACACACACACACATATATTCACATATATATAGACATGTATATAAATAGATAGATAGATAAATATTTAGATAGACAAATTGTTAAATAGATAGATAGATAGACAGATAGATAGATAATAAGACATACACATAGATAGATAGATAGATAGACAAATAGATGGCTAGATATTTTCATAAACAAATTGATAGAAAGTCTGATTGATTTATAGAAAGATTGATAGACAGATAGATAGATATATATATATATATATAGTCAGAAAGATATAAAGATAGATAGACAAATAGATATATAGATAGATAGATATATATATATATATATATTGATATACAAATATATAAACATATAGATAATTTGATTCTTAAATAGATTGAAAGATAGATCGATAGATAAATTGATAGATAGATTGATAGATAGCTTGATAGAAAAATTGATAGACAAGTTGATAGATAAATAGATAGATAGATAGTGAGATAGATAGAGTGAAAGATATATTGAATTTTATATAGATAGATAGATGTACAAATAAATAGATTGATTGATAGACAGATAAATAAACAGACAAATAGATAGATAGATAGATATTTAGACATATAGATATATATATATATATAAATAGACAAATATATAAACATATAAATAAAAAAGTAAATAGATCGATTGATAGAATGATTGATTGATAGATTGATAGATAAATTAATAAATAGATTGATAGAAAGATTATAGACAAATTGATTTACAGATAGATTGATAGATTGATTAGAGATAGAAAGAAAGAAAGAAAGATAGATAGATATGTTTATAGATTATTAAATAGATAGATCGATAGATATATAGACAGATAGATATACATATAGATGGTTAGATAGATATACATATAGATAGACAAATAGATAAATAAAGAGATAGATAGATAGATCGATAGATATATCATTGATAGATAGATTGATATATAGATTGATAGAGCAATTTTTAGATAAATTTACAGATAGATAGTTTGATAGATAAATCGACAAGTTGATAGATAGAGATATATATAGATAGATAGAGAGATAAATATATTGATTGATAGATATATAGATAGATATACAGATAGATAGATATATTATTAGATACATTGGTAGACAGATAGATTGATAGATATACAAATTGATAATGAAATAGATATATAGATAGATAGGCAGACTAATAGACATAAAGACAAGTAGATATACAAAATAGATAGATAGTCATATAGATAAAAAGATAGATAGACAGATTGATTGATTGATTGATTGACATTTTTATATACATATAAATAGAATGAAAAAAAGAAAGAAATATAGATAGATATATAGATAGATAGACAGACAAACAAACAAATAGAAAGACAACTAGACAAACAAATAAATAGTTAGACCAAAAGTCACGTAGACATGAAGTCAGTTAGATAGATATTCAGGCAAACAAATACTAAGGCAAAGAAAAAGATAGACTGATAGATAAATGAATAGATAGATATATAGATAGTCAAATAGACATCTAGACAGATAGATAGATAGAAAAATAGATAGACATAAAGACAGACACATAGATATATAGATAACCAATTATATAGAAAGATAGTTTGAAAGTTAGATTGATAGACACATTGATAGCTAGATAGATAAATAGATTGATGAACATATTGATAGATAGATAGATTTACATATAGATAGATTAATAGATAGATAGGCACTTAGATAGATTGACAGACAGACAGATAGATATTTAGACAGATAGATATATAAATATATTTATAAATAGATAGACATAGATAGATAGATTGATACACAAATTTATAAGCAGATTGATAGATTGATTTTAAAATATTTAGATAGATATATTTATAGACAAATTGATAGATAGGTTGATTGAATAATAGATAGATAGATAGATAGATGAACAGACAAATAGATAGATAGATTATTAGATAGATAGATAGATAGACAAATAGATAGATAGATTTATAGATAGATAGATACATAGGTATAAATATAGATACATAAATAAATAGACAAATAGATAGAAAGATAGATTAATCGATTGATAGAAAGATTGATAGATAGATTAATTGATCGATTGATAGAAAGTTAAATTGACAGTTAGATAGATAGATAGATATAGAGACAGAAACATTGATAGATAGATATATAGATTAAAATATACATTTATAGATTATTAAAAAATATATAGATAGACAGATATACAAATAGATATATAGATAGATAGATAATAAATAAAAATATAGAACGATATATAAATAGACATTTATATAAACAAATAGATAGAATGATTAATTGATATTTAAATTTATTCATAGATAGATAGATTGATTGATTGATAGAGTTTGAGCGATAGATTGATATACAGATAGAAAGAAAAACAAATACATAACTATATTGGCAGATTCATAGATAGATAGATGGATAGATAAATAGATATATACACAGATAGATAGATAGATAGATAAAATAGATATACTAGAAGATAGATAGATAGACAAATTATTATACAAATTATTAGACAAATTATTAGACAAATTATTAGACAAATAGATAGATAAGTAGATACACAAATAGACAAACACACAAACAAATAGACATACAGATAGATAAAATGATAGATGGATAGATAAACAACCATATATATCGATGTACAGATAGACAAATAGACATATAGTAGGACTAACAAATGGGTAGATAGATTTACTTATAGACATATAGATAGATTGACAGATAGATAGACAGATAGATAGACAATTTGATTGACAGATTGATAGACAGATTGATAGATAGTTTTATAGATAGATTGATATATAGAAAGATTGATTGATTGATTGACAAATATATATATATATATATATATATAAAGATAGATAGAAAGAAAGAAATATAGATAGATATATAGAAAAATAGATATACATATAGATTGATATATAGGTTGATAGATAAATAGACAGAAAGATAGATAGGTAGATTGATAGATACATAAATAGACAAATAGATTAAGAGATTAATAGAAATATAGAAAAACATATATATTGACAGATAGATAGATAGATTATTAGAAAAATACATAACAGATAGATACATATATAGATAGTTAAATAGATAAACAGATAGATAGAAAAATATAAAAATATATAGACTGATGGATAGATAGAAAAATAGATAGAAAAATATATAGAAATATAAACAGATATATAGATAGATAGATAGATAGATAAAAAATAGATAGATAAATTGATAGACTGATAAATAGATAGATAGATATAATGATAGATAGTAAGATAGATATTTGATTGATAAACATATTATTAGAAAGATAGATAGTTTGATTAATAGACTAATTAAAAGATGTATAGATAGATAGATATATAGATAGATAGTTGATAGAGAGATTTACAAGTAGAAAGATAGACAAATAGATAAATAGACAAATAAACAAACAAATAGACTAATAAAAAAGTAAATAATTAAGTTGAAAAATTGTCGCTGAGACACACAGTCAGGCAGAAAGACACATAGGCAAATAGACTAATAAATAGATAGACATATATATAGACACATAGATAGATGGACGTACATAGATATAGATAGACAGTTAGACATACAATAGATATATAGATAGAGAAGACATAAATATAGAAAGATAGACAAATAGACAGAAAGATAATTTGATAGACTGATTTATAGGTAGATAGATTGATAGATAGATAGATTGATTGATTGATTGGTAGATAGTAAAATAGATAGATAGGAAGATATTTAAATAGATAGATAGATAGCTAGCTAGATAGATAGAGTGATAGATAGATAGACAGGTAGTTTTACTGAGAGATAGATTGATAGACAGATAGTTATACAAAAGATAGACATATAGATAGATTGATGGATAGATAGATTGAATGATACATTGAAAGATAAATTAAAAGACAGATTGATAGACAAATAAATAGGCAAATTAATAGACATGCTGATAGACAAATAAATAGATAGAAAAATAGACAAATAGTTAGAAAGATAGATATATAAATTGATACATAGATTATTAGATAGATAGATTGATTGATTACTTGATTAATTGATTAATTGATTGCCAGATTAATAGATCATTGATATCAGATTGATAAATATATTGAAAAACATATAGATAGATAGATCGATAGATATATTTATATATAGAGATTGATAGTTACACATATAGATAGTTAGAGAGATCAATAGATACATAGATAGATATATAGATAGATATTTATATAGATAGATACAAATATTTAAAGATTGATAGAGATACTTTAGATAAATAGATAGATAGACAAATAGATAAAAAATGGACAAATAGGTAGACAAATAGACAGGTAGATAATAGACATCTAATAAGATAGATAATTAGTTAGTTAGAAAATAAACAAAAAGACAAATTAGGATAGAGAGACTGATAGACATATGGACCATTAGACAAATAGTTTGATAGATAAATAGACAAACATACAAATATATAAAAAGAGAGATAGATAGACCGATAGATAGAAATATAACTAGTCAATATGATAGACAGATTAATAGACATATTGATAAATTGATTATTAGATAGATAGATAGACAAATAGATAGATAGACAACATATAGATAGATAGATCGATCGATCGATCAACAGACAGATATGCAGATAAATATATAAATAAATAGATAGATTGATAGATATATACATAGATATGTAGTTAGGAAAATATATAAATAGATATACATATAGATAGATAGACAGATAGAAAGACAAATAGATAGATATATAGATAGATAGATATATAGAAAGATTAATAGTCAAATAGAGAGACAGATAAAAAGATAGACAAATAGATAGAAAGTTATAGATAGATATCCAGCTAGATAGACAGATAGATCAGTTGATAGATTGAAAGATCAATAGAATGATAGTCATTTAGATAGACAAATAGACAAATATGGTAATAGACATATAGAAAGATAAATAGATTTAAAGATGGATAAATATTCAAATAGATATGTTGAATCATAGATAAATAGATGGATAGAATGATATTTAGATAGATATGCAAATAGATAGATAGAAATATAGAGAGATACATAAATTGAAAGAAAGAAAGATAGATAGATAGACAAAATGACAAATAAATAGAAATATAGATAGAGAGACAAATAGAGTGACACTAAGACAAATATAGAGACATGGAGATAGATAAACAGATGAAGACATATATAGATAGAAAGATAGAGAGATAGACAAATAGACAAGTAGATAGATCAATAGACAAAAAGATAGAATGTTTGATAGATTGATAGACAGATAGACAGATAGACATATAGATAGACAAATGATATTTAGATTGATAGACAGATAGATTGACAAATAAATTGATAAAAAGATTAAAAAATTGATTAATATATAGATAGACAGATAGACAGAAAGATAGACAAATAAATACACAGAAAGATTGATAGATAGTTAGACAGATAGATGGATAGATAAACAGATAGATAGATAAATAATTAGACAGATAGATAAAAAGATAGATAGATAGATAGATCGACAGAAAGCTAGATTGATAGATATATAGATAGATTGATAGATATATAGATATATATATATATATATATATGGATAAACAAATAGATAGATAGACATATATACAGATAGATAGATAGATTGATAAATAAATAAATAGATAAGTAGACAAATAGATTTATAGATTTATAGATAGATTGATAGATAGATTGAAAGACACATAGATAGAGAGATAGATATACAAATAGATATATAGGCACATAAATAGACAGATTGATTAATTGATTGATTGACAGACAGACAAATAGATAGATAGATAGATTGATTGACAGACAGACAAATAGATATATAAATAGATAGACAGATAGAAAGAACGAAGAGAGAGAGAGAGAGAGATATATATATATATATATATATATATATATATATATATATCTATAGATAGATAGGTAGATAGATATATATATATATATATTATATAGAAAAAAAGATAGTTATTTAGATTGATTGATTGATAGAGTGATATAAAGATATACAGATAGATATATATACATATAGAGAGATATATACCTAGATAGATAGACAGAAAGATAGATATAGAGACAAATAGGTAAATAGAAAGACAAGATATAGAGATATAAAGATGGATAGATAGATAGATATACACATAGATAAATAGATATATTAATTGAATAATAGATAGATAATAGATAGAAAGATAGAGAGATAGATAGCTAGCAAGATAAACAGCTAGCAAGATAGACATGTAGACATATATACAGACAAATAGGTAGACAGGTAGATTGTAGATAGATATATATAGAATGATAAATAGTTAGATATAATTATTAATAAATGGATAAATAGATAGATAGACAGGTAGATAGATAGATAGCTAGATATACATATTGAAAGATAGACATATAGAAAGATAGATGGATGTCTAGGTAGCTAGGTAGGTTGATAGGTATGTAGGTATGTAGGTATGTAGGTAGAGATATAAAGAGATAGATAGGTATATATATATATATATAGACATATAACAAGATTAAGAGTTAGATAGATAGACATATAGAAGATAGATAAATTGATAGATATATAGTTAGATAGTGCAAAAATATAGATAATAGATAGGTATATAGAAAGAAAGAAAGAAAGTTAGATATATATATAGGCATATAAAATTCACATAGATAAGCTGATAGATATATAGACAGATAGACAGACAGACAGATAGAAAGATAGATAGATTGATTAATTAATTGATTAATAAATTGACAGATAGATATGTAGATTGATTGATAGATTAATAGACAATTAGATAGATAGATAGATAGATTGATAAACAATTAGATAGATAGATAGATAGATAGACAAATAAATAAACGAATAGATAAACCAAAAGATAGACAAATAGATAGATATATAGATTGTTTGATAGAAAGATTGGTAGACAGATAGATTGATAGATAGATAGATTGGAAGGCAAATTGATAAACATATTGATACAAAAATTGATAGATGGATTAAAAGGCACATAGATATAAAGATTTATAGATATATAGATAAATAGATGGATGGATAGATATATAGAAAATTAAACAGACAAAAAGTCAAATAGATAGACATATAGTTAGTTAGTTAAATATACCTATAGAAAGATAGATTATTAGACTAATAGATAGACAGATAGATAATAGATAGATAGACGAATAGATAGATAGTTATATAGATAGACAAATAGAAAAATACACATATAGATAGACAAATAGAAAGATATACATAATGATAGATAGATATATAGATAGATAGATATATAGCTAGATAGATAGATAGACACGTAGACATATATATATATATATATATAAAGACAAACAGATATATAGATTGACAAATAGATAGATAAACAGATAGAAAAATCGATAATTAGAGAGAAGATAGATAAAAGAAATAAAGATAGATATGTAGATTATATATATAGATATATATAGAAAGACAGATAGAAAGATAAATATAAAGATAGATTGACAAAT